>JAANYP010001455.1:122063-377063 GCA_020465985.1 Centrapalus pauciflorus | reverse complement strand
ATTATGGTATTGGTTGTTTCAAATATGATGCACAACAGCAATGCATCACGACAATGATGAACACATTGAAGACGTTAATGAACACGTTTAAATTTCAGAGATGCATCAGTAATTAACACATTTAAATGTCGAAATGCATCACGATTTTTGGTGATGCATAATGATGGAACAAAGACGATGATGAATATGGCCGAAATGGATCACGATTTTGGTGATGCATAATGATGGAACAAAGACGAGGATGAATATGGTCGAAATGCATCATGTTTGAAATTGAATTGGATGAAGATGCATCGTGTTTGAAGAGGAATCCAATAAATTGGATGAAGATGCATCATGTTTGTTTAGATTCGGATAAAATATTTTTCTGAATTCAAGCATCTTTCGATTTTGCCTTTCCGCGCTCAAGAAGTTATGCACCCGTGCACCCATTTTCAAGTTAATTACCCTTCTGTCACTACAATCTGAACCATTAAAATTCAAGATCTAACGGTGCATACAGGTTCCCAAAGTGCACAATGCACACAGGTGCCCCATAGAACCTGACCCTATATATATATATATACACACACACACACACACGAATCCTTTGAGGTGGTTAATTTAATCTATTATAATCTTTTTTTAATTTCTGAAAGAGATATATATACTATAATTAATACATACATACTGTTACAACTGATCGAAAACATGTACTAATTGATTGATATTCTAATATTGTAGAGGGCAACCAGCTGGCTATCATTATCCGACGGGCTTTAACATGAGTAGTAATGTCCACCCTACAAGACTCTTTTCTGGCACTTCCACCACCATCTTACCTCCACGGCCTCCGCCACCACATCAACATATATACTCTTCGCTGCCATCTCGTCTCAGTATCACCTACTCATCTCAGCATCCAAACTCACTATCCATAAACAACTACATTGCAGACCATTATGTCTCCAACAATCCACATTTCAGCATCCAAAACTTGAGCTCACCAACACCAGATATTCCGTATAACTAGGTGGTCGTGGCCACTATTCAGGATCAATCACTATGATTATATCATCAATCTAGATGGATAATTGGATGCTATCTTTTGAGTTTAATTCTGTAAAATTTCTTGCTTTGTTTTATTTTGTAGTTTCTCTTTCTATCTAAAAACTTTAATTAAGTGCTTAAGGTGCAAGTCGTATATGACTAAATGTACGGACGTGGACCGTGAAATTTGATTGTTTTTTTATTATTTGTTGAAGAGTAGTACGTTATTTTTTCTCAACGGCAAAGCAATGCAAAAAATTGGCAAAATACAACTAATAAAGGGCATCCAGCAAAAAGTACGTAATAGACTGCACAGATATGACTCCATAGACCTTCTGAATAGCTTATATATACTACTACGATGACACCACAAAAGCACAAAGACGATCCGGATTGGAGGAGATATGTATATCCTTGATATCGTTCCAGAGATTTTGCAATTCCTCCTCTGCACCTCCATGAATCTGACTTCTCCGGATCCAATGATGTTTTCGTTATCATGCATCAGCTGCAACTTGGGGCACATAGAACGCATTTTGTTAACTTCTAATGCGAATAATCTAGGATATGTTAGTTTAAACTTGATTATGTAAATAGTTTAGAGTTAAATATGTAATTGTATAAAGTATAAGGGCCTAGAATAGCATTTAGTAAACATGAAGAGTTGCAACTATTCGTAAAAGTCGCAACCGTTCATGAAAGGGTACCACGAACCATTGTGTCGGTTCACTCGCACCCTTTCGTCTAGTATAGTAAAGATTGTAAAGTGTGTGATTTCAAAGATTGTTTATGATAAAAGATTAGTTACGGTAAATCCTGTGTTTTTAGAGTGTTTTCCCAACATTGGTATCAGAGCAACAGGTCAAACGATCTCGAATTCTCATCATTTACCAAAGGCAGAAACAATCGAAGAAATACACCCGGCGATTAGAACATCGTCGTTTAGAAGATTGGCAAAGAGATTGCCAAATTGATACACGGGGCAGACGAACACAATGTGTTCAACTACCAACCGGCACAAAAAAAACAAGAAATCAGATTGATTTCAAGAGACGAAGAATCTAGAAAAGATTCAACTAAAGAAATTCAGTGAGATTTCTCATCACAGTAGGCAAAACCCACAGAACCGAAGGCAACAAACTCAAAGCAACGAGTTTTAATCAGAAAACAGTAAGCCCGTCGCAATTTATTGCAATAGAAATAGTAAACCCTAGAATTCTTAAGAGCATACTGAATCGAAGGCAATGATAAATCAGAAAGATAAAACTTGATTCCAGAAGGCACCACCACGGAAAAATCCACAGAAATAGTGCCACCACCGTAGGAGTGAACCCACGGTTAGAAGTCGCCGAAACCACTGTAAAACCACCAGAACCACCGAACGCCACCATCATTAGAAGCAATGTTTAGGGTTCCAGAATTCCAGAAGTAGAACCAGCGATTGACATAACAGAACGCAACCAACCGTCGCCTACCACCACCAGAAACCGCCAATCGCCACCATAGAAACCATAACCAGCAGCGCCGATTAGGTATAGGCAACAGAAAGGGTTTTTAGGTTAAACAAACCATCGATTCATAGGAGAGGGTTACAACGATTCGTCATCAAGACATCGATTAGGAGACATAGCACCATTTCAGAGATATAATAGCACCTATTCATAGCATCAGGGTTGCACCTGTTCAAGAGGAGAGCGGTTATACCGATTAGAAGAAATCGGTTCAAAAAAAATACAACGTTTCAGAGAGGAAACGTTTTCACAAAAGTGCCAAGAAAGCCCAAAGACTTGAAAGGGTACCAAGAACCATTGTGTCGGTTCACTCGCACCCTTTCGTCTAGTATAGTAAAGATTGTAAAGTGTGTGATTTCAAATATTGTTTATAATAAAAGATTAGTTACGATAAATCCTGTGTTTTTAGAGAGTTTTTCCCAACAGGATCCTTATCACATAGACGAACGGATCCCAACCACCTGTCAGACCAAAATCGAACGGATTGGGCCATTTCCAATTTTGTATCTACAAAAAAAATTACACCATGCAACCCCCATTATCCTAGCATCCTCCAAGCATTTAGTGATGTTTGACCACACACCAGCCTCTTGCCCTAGAGTAAGGCTCCCCCATTCTGACCAGGAACAGCAACAATGACTTTCTTCCACTACATATCTCCGGCCATCCGACTTAAAATTAACTTTGTTAAAAGAGTAGTGTTACTTGCCGAACGCTACCTAGGTAGATTGTTAAGCTCGAAACCACCAAGGTATGTTCAAGAGAAGTTATTGAGTACGGAAAGTAAACTTCCTATATATATATATATATATATATATATATATATATATATATATATATATATATATATATATATATATATATATATATATATATATATATATATATATATATATATATATATATAGGGTTGGGATCATTGCAGAACCTTAATTTAGTGCAGAACCATAGAACCAATCTAAACCATTAGATTATAATATAACACTAGGGATAAGATGGTAATTATACAATTAACATTGAATTAATAGCAGCCTACCAAGTTTGACTGTCTACTTTGACTTTTTTTTACTCTTTTAATATATAATGGACATGCAGTGTTGCATCGACGTTAAATATACGATATCAAAGTGTTCATTTGATATCGAATGGTCGTATGGGTAAAAAAAATTTACGAAAAATAAACACGTAACTTTTTTTCAAAAAAATATATTCATGACTGTTCTCGTTAAATCCACCAACTTTGAATACTAATTTTGACTATTATTTATCTCTGTTAATAATGAACGTATATGCAGTGTTGCATCGACGTTAAATATACAGTATCAGCTGTTCAAAAAAAAAATTATATACAGTATCAAAGTGTTCATTCGATATCGAATGATCTCATGATCTCACCATGATATATTGCATCGTGGTCTGGGTAAAATTATTTTTTACGAAAAATAAAAAAGTATATATCATAACCGTTCTCGTTAAATCCACCAACTTTGACTACTAATTGTGACTATTATTTTGGCTCTGTTAGTAATGAACGTATATGCAATGTTGCATTGACGTTAAATATACGATATCAAAGTGTTCATTCGATATCGAATGATCTCATGATCTCACCATGATATATTGCATCGTGGTCTGGGTAAAAATTTTTTTACGAAAAATAAAAAGTATATATCATAACCGTTCTCGTTAAATCCACCAACTTTAACTACTAATTGTGACTATTATTTTAGCTCTGTTAATAATGAGCGTATATGCATTGTTGCATTGACGTTAAATATACGATATCAAAGTGTTCATTCGATATCGAATGATCTCATTATCTCACCATGATATATAGCATCGTGGTCTGGGTAAATTTTTTTTTACGAAAAATAAACACGTAAAATTTTTTCAAAAAAAATATATCATGACCGGTCTCGTTTTAAAGAGTATAAAATTCTTGTTTTTATGGTATAATTTTTTTGATTTAAAAATTAATAATATTAATGTTATTTTAATTTAAAGAAAAAAGATATTTATTTTGCTAATGTCAATCTTTTTGCTATTTCCAATCTTTTCCTTTTTTACCCCTCCAAGAATTAAAATATCACTATTACCAATCTTTTTTTCATTAATTCCAAACTTAACTCTTTTAATCAAGACCATTAGATTATTCTAATCTATGGACGATATTGGTTCTATAGTTCTACACTAAATTTAGGTTCTGCAATGATCCCATCTATATATATATATATATATATATATATATATATAGGGAGGTTCAATGGAAAACCACAATGCACCTGAAAACTTTTGAAAACCGCACTGCACCACCACAACTGCATCAAATTCCCCGCGTGATGCATCAAAATCACGTGTGATGCATCAAATTTCCCGCGTGATGCATCAAAATCCCGCGTGATGCATCACCTTATTTACGATCATGCCACCGCGTTTTTCATGAAAATGCACCAAATCGGACGGTATGCGTAGGTTTCCATAGTTTTCAGGTGCATAGTGGTTTTCCATTGAACCCACCCCTATATATATATATATATATATATATATATATATATATATATATATATATATATATATATATATATATATATATATATATATATATATATATATATATATATATATATATATATATATATAGGGGTAGGTTCAATGGAGAACCTTATGCATCGAAGAACCTTGGAGAACCACAATGCATCGCTAGAAAAACTGAAATGCATCACGTAGAAATCGACGCATCACGCGGGAATTTGATACATCACATGGAAATAATGTAAAAATTGATGCATCACGCGAGAATTTGATGCATCACGTGGAAATAATGATGCATTATGGGGGAATTGTGATGCGTTTGTGGTGATGCATGGAGGTTCTTCAAGGTTCTTCGATGCATGGAGGTTCCCCATGGAACCCATATATATATATATATACATATATATATATATATATATATAGAATTGGATTCACATGAGAACCCCTCATTACCGTGAGAACGTGAGAACCACTTTAAAAATTTTGCATCTACTGTAAAAAGTTGTGCATTTGATACTAAAATTAAATGTTTTCGATATATTTATGCATTTCATGTAAAAATTTACGCATCTCATGCTATAATTTATCCATTTTATGTACGAATTGTGCATTTAAGAAAATTTGTGCATTTGATGTTCAAATTTGTGCATTTAGTTTATAATTTAATGAATATAATTTTTGAATGTAATTTTAGTGTTAGATTATGATATTTATTAATATTTAAGACTAATAATGGATTTAAGTAAAACTTTTAATTTTTAAATTTGTGCATTTGATGTACAAATTTGTGCATTTGGAGTGGTTCTCACGTTCTCACGGTAATGAGGGTTCTTACCGGAACCCAACCCTATATATATATATATATATATATATATATATATATATATATATATATATAGGGGTGGGTTCAATGGAGAACCTTATGCATCGAAGAACCTTGGAGAACCACAATGCATCGCTAGAAAAACTGAAATGCATCACGTAGAAATTGATGCATCACGCGAGAATTTGATGCATCACGTGGAAATAATGTAGAAATCGATGCATAACACGAGAATTTGATGCATCACGTGGAAATAATGATGCATTACGGGGGAATTGTGATGCATTTGTGGTGGTGAATGAAGGTTCTTCAAGGTTCTTCGATGCATTGAGGTTCTCCATTGAACCCACCTATATATATATATATATATATATATATATATATATATATATATATATATATATATATATATATATATATGTATATATATATATATAAGGATGAAAGATGATTAATTGCATGTGGATACACTTTGTTGAAAGATGACCACCCAATCCGATGAATGCCTATGTGAATGTGATCGATTGAGCTAGGTGCCATGTCTTTGCTATCAATTCCATTGGACTATTGGAGGAATAATGTGTTGCTTAATTAGTTTCCGGGTTGGCTTTAACTTTACCATTTTTTGTATGATGGTGTTGTAGCTTAGTTAATTTGTACCTTAATTAGCATTTACTTTGTCGCTTGAAACAATGTGTACAAATGATTTTAAGAAAAAACTATATACTTGTGTATATGCGTGTTGAAATAATGATATGTGATTTGAATCCACAGATAAAATATTTTTGTATTTAATTATTGAGTGAGGTGACGACACCTTTTACATGGAAATTTACAATTATATATATACTTCTTTAAAAGTATGATATACTAAAAAAGAGTGTGTAGATTTTGTTATAAGTTGTAGACTTAAAGTGAATTTTTGTCCTCGTATACGTACGTATTTGTAATGGTGATCATCACTTCGAATTTTTCATGTAAAGATGGATGATATGAAGAAATTAATGCGTGGTCATGTGTAACTGATCGAAGTAGTACTGTATGAAATTTTGTAACCCTTGGTGTGAACGTACTCACGTCTTCTGAACAGTCATGCATTTAATTGGAAGTTGAATCTAGTATAGGTTTTTAATTTTTTCTTAAAAAGGTAAACATAATGTTTTCTCAGTAATATGACAAAAAAAAGTAAACATTTTGTAAGTCATTATAAATAATATTAATTACAAACCCATCCATGTTACTCAAACAGTCAAACAGTAATTATGGGCCACCTCTTTTTATTATCGATATATTATCATGTGTTCATGTTTCTCGATGGCCTTTTGAAGGAAGCCAGGAAAGCTAATTAATAATAATTGAAGGTACGTGGCATGTTCAAATTTCTTGTCATTCTTTCCTTTTTATTCATCTTTTTTCTCCACTTTGTCGTTCGTTTTTAACATCATAGTATTGTTTATATTTAAAAATTAAACATAGTTGATAAAATATATAATGTTCTAACTGTTTTGAAATTTATTAATAATATATATACTATATACGTACATAATTAAATAACATAATATTATATTTTCTTCTGAAAAAACAATTTATGGATCAACCAAAAACACTCGACACATAAGAACCCCGAGAAGGAACAACCTACCAGTTCAGTTGCAAAACAACAAACCTAAGAAACATCACGAGGCCAAGCTAGCTAACCTGCATCCAAAAACTAAGGACACGGTATGTTTACGACTTCAATTCTACTCTCCATCCACAATAGAGAATCGATTAGAATATATGGTCGCGATCGAATACATCATCCAGTATCACCCTTCGTTTCTCATATATCTGCAGCGAAAACATACAACTCGATCTATTTCTCCATTCCCAAATCGACCATATAGTAACTATGCATACCCCTTGAAATACTTTCTTTGCACCATGTTGCATTAGAAATTATCCATGCTTGAAACCGAAAACACTCCCATGACAATACCAAATTAAGGCACACGAAAATCCCACCATGCCCATACCTTTTTCCAAAGACATAACTCTTTCACAATCAAAGAGCACGTTATTTTAACTTAATTTCTGTCAATTTATCACAGAGAAGACAATGCTATTATCCACGGAAACATGAGAGGACAATTGCTATTATCCATGGAAACACCCCTGGACATAAGATTGTCCAAAGTTGATTTCCAAATAATATAATACTTTATATTAGTAGTATTATTCTTCATGTCGTTAATAATATTAATAAGAGAATACAAAAGAAACTAGCTAGTATCAAAGGGACTTTTGGTTTTTTAGAATACAAAAGAAACTAGCTAGTATTCTTCTGCATGTGGTTAATAATATGTAATTACATCAAGTTTAAGTTGATAAAGTTTTAATAATAATCTTATAACAACTATTAAGTTTATTAGAATTCATCTAATCTCAAGAAAGCATTAATAGCTGGATAGATTAGTGTTGTAATCCTTTAAATGAATGCATTCTCTAAGTTGATGCAAACCATAACAATATAGCATCTTGCTAGCAAAGCTATCATAGACATTTTGTTGTTACAAAAAAAAAAAAAAGTTTATCTATTAATGTTTTCTAGAAGATCTTCTAATTAGACACTACTTAGAATAATAATGATTGTGATCAGATTGATAATAAATCAGTCTTCTATCAAATTACAACCATATATATCGATATTAAAATAATTAATGGATTTCTATATATATCTGCCACCCATTGGAAATGATAACAAAAGGAAGATTTTAAGATATATATATATATATATATATATATATATATATATATATATATATATATATATATATATATATATATATATATATATATATATATATATATATATATATATATATATATATATATATATATGTATATATATATATATATATATATATATATATATATATATATATATATATATATATATATATATATATATATATATATATATATATATATATATATATATATATATATATAGGGGTGGGTTCAATGGAAAACCACTATGCACGTGAAAACTATGGAAACCTATGCATACCGTCCGATTTGGTGCATTTCATGAAAAACGCGGTGGCATGATCGTAAATATGGTGATGCATCACGCAGGATTTTGATGCACCACGCGGGAAATTTGGTGCATCACGCAGGATTTTGATGCATCACGCGGGAAATTTGATGCATTTGTGGTGGTGCAGTGTGGTTTTCACAAGTTTTCAGATGCATTGTGGTTTTCCATTGAACCCCCATCTATATATATATGTATATATATATATACATATGTATATATATATATACATATGTATATAGATATGTATATACATATGTATATGTATATACATATGTATATACATATGTATATGTATATACATATGTATATACATATGTATATGTATATACATCTGTATATACATATATATATATATATATATATATATATATATATATATATATATATATATATATATATATATATATATATATATATATATATATATATATATATATATATATATACACACACACATATACATACATAATACTTGATAAAAATTATAACCAATGGAAATACCTTTAAAACTAAATCCTTTCATATATTTTGCATCACATATTATATATATAACATAAAGAAAAATATTTAATGTTAAAGTTAGAAAAAAATTCTTTCAAAAGTCAAAAGTGAAACTGTTAGAGTAAAAGTGAAAACCCATTTTTCCTTGTATAAAATAATTAATGTTATGCATATGCATGTCTCTTTGGTTTATATTGTCTTTGCCTTTGACAAGTATTCAAGTAATGTTATGCTATAACTAATTTTTTTTGTATTTCCAAGCACATATATATATATATATATATATATATATATATATATATATATATATATATATATATATATATATATATATATATATATATATATATATATATATATATATATATATATATATATATATAGATTGAGGTTCTATGGGGCACCATATGCATTGGGAACCAAATGGGAACCAAAAATGCACAACACATCAAACAAGAATGCAATAAGGGTATTATGGGAAGACTTAATAATTAATTAATAATATTTAGATATTTTAATTTTGGTGTATTAAACTAGTCGGATTCTATACATGGAATTAGCTAAAAGTTAGCAAGATTTCTTGGAGGTTTTTGTTAGGTTAGTTTGACTTTCTTTTCATTCAAACATTCCAATCTATCTCCTGGTCATCCTCACCATACCCTGCCGTCATCTTCCCTCCATCCGGCGACTCCATCACACGATATCCATAACCTGTCTGTCATTTTCACGGCGACGAGTTCTGCATAATCTGTCCGTCAACTTCACGGCGACCAGCTCTGCACGATAACCTGTCCTTCATATTCACGCCGTCGAGTTCTGCTCGATATCCTGCCATTTTCCTTTTCAGCAAGACAACAAGATCTGAAACTTGATTTACATTCACATGGGTTCGTCCAACACCTTCAATGAACTGCAATTTTCCGAGAACAATGAGTTTCAAATATCCGAGAATAACGAATGTAAGTCATCCTCTCACGTATCAAATGGACCACGTAAGACCAAGTAACCATAAGACGAACGCATCATGATATTAATGATCAATTTATATCCATAGTTATATGAACTCCTTAGTTTTTTAACCTTTTCTGGAATCGCATTATTGTGCATGAAACACTTCTTATTTTTTACTGTGCAAAGAATATTCATAAAAAATAATAATGTTTGATAGATCTCTAAGTTAGTGTTTGGTATTGCACAGTAAATGAATCATTGAGTATATTGTGCATCCTGGAATATACGGTTATACAATGGCATTTCATCAATTTAGTCATAGGGTTATATCAGTTTAAATGCACAATGCATGGTCATTACTTTTCACCAGTTCAGATAAAATAACTACTGGGATTTGATCAGGAGATACTCAGCATGCATTTACATAATTTTTCATGCTGGAATTTACGGTATATAATCGCATTTCATCAAATTAGTCATAGGTTATATCAGTTTAAATGCATAGTGCATGGTGAAAAGTAATGACCCGTTAAAATAACTACTTGGATTTGATCAGGAGATACTCAGCATGCATTTACACCATTTTCACCACGCACATTTATATGCCCCGTATAGTGAACCAGTTATCAAGATACATACATTTTCAGTTTAATGCAGAAGCGGGTTGTTTGAATCATCCAATCAATTTCTATGAATTGTCTAGTTTAAATGCAATCTGGAATGCTGAGCTGTTCGTTCCTTAATGAAATTTTTGGTGTCATCAAATATCATGTAAACGCTAAATGTCTTGATGGCTTGCATTGTTGAGAGTTGTTTTTGATAGGTAACGACACTGCACACGAGGGTTGCGACAGCAATGAGTTCACCTCACCAGGTGGGTCTACCTACAAGAAGCCGAAGCTTAACGACGGTGAAATTCCATTTAAAGGTAAGGTATACGCTTCTTTGGACGAAGGTATTTTTGCATACGAACAATATGCCGCCGAATGTGGTTTTGATACTCGGAAGTCAACACAAAAAAGAAACCGTGATGGCGTGATAACATTGAAGGTGATAATATGTAACAAATCCGGAGATAACAATGTTGACAACGAATCTAGCTCCAATCAACGTTGCACGTCATCAACACGCACCAGGTGTCCTGCATGCATACGTTTCAGGCTACTCGGTGGTCAACGGTATCAGGTATATCGGTTTAATCAGTTTCATAACCATGACTTTGTGAAAGCTGAGGATAGACATCTACTGAAATCGGCCCGTAAGCTTGATTTTCAACAAAAATGCTTCATCCATAAGGCCGGCAATGTCAACATTGGTCCATGCAAATCCCACAATTTGCTGAAAGAGGTTCACGGTGGGTTTAACAATGTCCACGCAACTCAAATGGATTTTAAGAATTTCAGAAGGGATATAAGGCTTTTCATCGGTGAAAATGATGCACAAATGTTTATCGACAAACTAAGGAGGAAACATGATAATGACAATGGTTTCTCGATGCAGTACACATGTGATCAAAATGGGATATTACGCGGTGTATTCTGGGCGGATTACATTGCCAAGTGTAACTATGATGCATTTGGGGATGTAATATCTTTTGATGCAACTTACCGAACCAACCAGTGAGTACTCTCAAATTCATTGAAAGTTATAAACCATTCTATTTAAATTGTTGAAATTTTTATACTGATACCTGGCTACTCTTATCTTTGTTTAAAAGACATGATATGGTGTTTGTACCATTCACGGGCATAAACAACCACAAAAAATGTGTCACCTTTGGTGCTGGGTTGATAGCAGGAGAGGACTGTGCATCATATAAGTAGCTTATGGATGCATTTCTCACAACATTTGGTAAGGAGCCGACTTTTGTTTTTACTGACCAAGACCCGGCAGTCATACAGGTTTTTGATGATGTTTTTAAGACGGCTAAACATCGGTTTTGCATGTGGCATATCACTAGCAAGCTCCAACAAAAGGTAAATGAAAACCACAACTATACTTTGGGTATTAATTAATTTCCATGTATTTATACAAACAGCATTTTTATATGCATCCATGTGTCATTGATTGGCCAACAGATTGGTTCACGTCCGTGCAACGATGAGGAGTTCTTGAGGCGTTTTAATAGCATTGTTTGGAATAGGACAATGGGAGCTAAGGATTTCGAAGCAAGCTGGACGTCGTTGATGAGGGACTACAACTACGAAGAACACAATTGGTTTTGCGACTTATGGGACATGCGAGAAAAATGGATACCTTCTTTTTCATACGACCTTCCATTGTCCGGTTTGATGCGGACAACTTCAAGGTCGGAAAGTGAAAATTCATTTTTTGGGCGTTTCACAAATGGTGACTCAACTCTTGTTGAGTTTTATGATCAATTTGAGACTGCAATGGACCACCAGCGCGAGAAACAGCGAAAAAAGGACTTAAAGTCTTGGAACACCACACCTAAACTTAAAACGAAATTCAAATCCGAGCGTCAAGTTGCACAACTGTTCACTAAATCAATTTTCTTGGATTATCAAGTCGAGATTGAAAACTCTGCAATGTCATGCATGGCGACTAATGGTCTTCAGGAATACAACATTGGGATGAAGGTATGCAAGGTACTTGACATAGAATCAAACATGGAGTCCGAGGTAAGCTAACTTCCTGTAATTTTAAATTATGATGTACAAATACATCCACGTTATTTAATCTGTGTTATTTTCTGTAAAATTGCGATATGCAGGTAATTGTGTCTCTCACTGAACGTACCGCGTCTTGCAAATGCAGAATGTTTGAACGACTAGGGGTACTATGCCGACATGTGTTATATGCATTCAGGTTGACGAAATTCCTGATAGATACGTTGTTAATCGATGGACAAAAGACGTGGTGCAAAAAATACTAACCGTATCAGACAACAGACCCTCAAAATCAGTATCACCTCGAAAGAATGTTCACCAGATCAACTCTTTGATATCTGACATAATGAGTTACGTTGTACACGACGACGACGCAATTGCTGGCGTGATAGACGCACTAAAAAAGATAAAGAGTGATCTACACCATTTGCACAAAGACAAACCACCACCAAACAAAAACGATGCAATCGAGTTTTTGTTGGGTGTTCCACAACCGGCAGAGGTTTCAATACATGCCCCGACAGGGATACGGAACAAAGGTTGTCGTAATAAAAAAAGACTCAAAGGTGAACGAGAAAAGGCAATATCAAAAAGCAAGCGTAAGAAACGTATTTGCAAGCTTTGCAAGGAGCCTGCACTACACGACTCACGAAACTGCCCAAAGAAGATAACAACCAGTTGATGCACTGAACCATTACCCCCTGAAATGCATTGTCCCCGTTTGCCGATACAAATGTTTACAGATTTTATTGTTTTCACCGATGGCATTTTCTATTATTTCCTCATTGCGTACTATAATAATATCACTTATTACTATCCCACTTGAATTCCAATTGTTGATGATCTGTGTGCCAAAATATTGTGATATACGTATTCCTTTCTCAACATGCACCTTGACCAGAAATGCAATGTACAATACACTAACTGGTATTCATGGGTTGAAGCCAGTATTTTTCAACTTCCACCTTTATTTGATACCATCAACAATCATATACAGTATTTTTCACCATCAATTGTACAAATGCATTACAAACATTATAACATGCAATGTTGTATGAATCTGATATTCATGGGTTGAAGCCACTGCATATTGCACATTAACACATTTTTTGATTACATGCATAGTGCATGTATACTGGTTTTCCCAATCATTTTTATTATTATAATGGATTCGTCCATGCACATTTCATATTATAATGGATTTGCCCATGCAACATGCAATCATGCCACCCTCATCTCCACCATTGATATTTACCAATCTACCGGTCTACATGGTGCACCAGGATATAATTTTCATTGTGATTATGATGTTTGCAAAAAGTTTCATAGCTTGTGTTTTGAAGCTTGCATAACAGTTATGTTATATGGTCTATAAATCGTGGGCGCATAGACAACTCTATCTCCAAGAAACTATATGCATGCTTATGCAGCTTTAACGATATAGTTACTATAACTTAACTTTTAATTTCAAGGTCGGCTTCAATAAAGTTTTCAGCGATTGATCTACTTTTTACGCTTTTACACAAAGCACAATTACAAATAAACGTGTACGGAGATACGCATGAATTTGTTGAATATGTGCATATGCATTTATGACGAAATCAATAAACAATGAATAGGTAACCTACTAATACCATATTGCAAGCAATGTTCAGGTTCCATGATCCGTTCTTTAAAAACAATACCATCATTAAACTATATATTTAACCAACGCCAACTAAAAACGATTTAAAAAAAAGTCATATATCTCATGTTGCATGCAGAAAAAAACAACTCCAAACAAATACTCGTGTAAAATTACGACCCCCAATACTTTTCGAAACGCATGTCCTTCGACGCATCAGCGTTTGCTGACAACCTTGCCTTTTCGTAATCTGACAACTGATCATAAAGTGTGAACTCTTTGATAAGACTCACCCGTACTTTGTTAATAGGGTGCATCAATATTTTCGTAATGTAACGCCTCCTTAGCGTGTGCATCTGTCTGGCCTGTTTATCTATATTCGTTGTTAATCCATGATTCCAATCCTTGCTGGCTTTTCCCATGTACGTTTCCATGTGACGCATTGCAAAGACACCACAATCGATGTACTCTTCTTGCACACCCCAAGGTAATATTGGTTTTGTAGGTGTAGCATTTGCCACACGAGCACACATAGGATGCGCCAACGAATCCAGGTAGCGTGAAAACAGCATTTGCTGCAATTTCAAATGTCGATTACTCAAAAAACCTACACGTATACATAAGTTTTGGTGCATTTTGAGGTGGAATAATAAGAACTTCATACCAGTCTAGCGATCACACCATTGTACTTGACGTTTATTGATACATCCGCATGAATGTTGTCAAGAATTGTGATTGACGCTCTTTTCAGATCGAAACACACAACCTAAAAGTGATAGTTATTGATGATCGGAAAAAACACCTGTTGCACACAATAAAATGTCATCGTTCCATTTTTACGCATACCAAAAGTGTACTCAACGTTTTTAAATAACATACCAGCTCGGCATTTCTTATGGTGTTCAACGTTACATCACCAACAATTGTCATTTGGAGGTTGATTCGAAACATCTCATACATTGCGTCTTCACTGAGTTGTCCATCCAAAATATTTTGTGTCTGCATTCTCAATAAACCATATTTGATGCATCACAATAGATCAAGTAAGCATATTACAATGAAAATAAATGATATATGGTACTTACGAGGCACGTCGACATGAAAAACAGACGAAGTGGAGAGCTGTCGCTCCGGAACTGCTCCTCATGATTTAAGATTGCACACCAACAGTCAATCACATTATTCATTACATATGATCCCGGTATCAGGCTTTCAAGTATTATCCTAACTGAGTTGACATTGAGGTCCGTATCGAACACAACATCACTAGGAACCATATCAATGAATCAGAATCGTCCCAACAATACTTTATTAATAACGACCAACACTAAGATTATGCATATAACAAAAAGAACATTTATTGCATACGAAATTTCTAAATAGATCAGACTTACTTTTCATCATGCTGCAGTGAAAAGAATGCACCGGACACTTGTCGTTCAAGCTTTGTCAGTTTCGCATCGACATCGAGTATTCGTTTCATGAACGGGGATCTCATTGATGTACCGGGTTTGATTGTTCTCTTAGGTCGATCAAGTGCAACGCTGATTTTATCTGATTTATCACCACCATCATCCCCCACGCCTGTTAATAGTTGTTGTGGTGGAACGACTGCAATTGGTGCAGGGTTTTCCGGATCATCATATCTATCGATGGAAAGGTTAACTGGCTCAATTTGCGTTAACCCCAAACTAAATGATGGTGCATCACTCATAGCCTGATCCGCATGCTCCTTGTCCATTAGATAGCGCATCACCGTCTTATCGACCTCGTCAAGTACAGTGGGTGAACACATCCATTGAGTGTCACTAAGTTCTTTGACCTGTTTCATTACGATGACGATACACTATCTTAAACAACTTATTCAATATGATGCACATCCATTTTACCAACATATTAATTTAGTCTTGTTACATCCATTCCATTCATAATAACATAAAAACATATTAATAACATAGAATATTATGTCTACTTAGTTTTTTTTTTTTTTGCAAAACATACGGTTAGTTAATTGTTTACACATTACTACACGTCAAAGGTTGCGAATTAAGATACTACACATTATTCACGGTACCAAATCACTCTTAACCTGCTCCGGAACCTGATTCCCTAAATTGTCAACATCATTTTTCCGATCGGTTTGTTCATTCGGGGAAGGAGTTTTGAACCCGATTTCCACCTGCTGGGCACTCGAACTTGATGCACGTCTCAGTTTCATCTCCGTCTCGTACACCATCAACTCGTTCAACCGCAAATGTTCGTCCACAATTAACCTCTTCCACATCTTACTCCTCTTCGATATCTCGACACAATCCCCAAAAGTAGAAGCTGCTAGAGGCAATGTCTTTTTCATGAAGCTGCTCAAACTCCGGAATGTATCGATGCAGTTATCAAATGCATCAAGGAATTCCTATAAAAATTATGATCAAAAATAAGATAAACGAAAAACGGTTATTCTAAAGGCCACCAAATAACATTAAACTAAAAACTCACAAAAATTAAAAATTACAAACATATCCGCACATAGGCGTAATATAACTACTCATCAATTATGGATCTTAACTTAGGTTCGAATATATGCGTAATATATGCGTAATATAACTACTCATCAATTATGTATCTTACAAACCCATAATGCAAGACCACAGAATTATTACGCATGTGCTGTAACATTAATATATGCATTCTGAAACTACATGCAACCAAGATAATACAGATACATTCTGTAAATCACATACTTCAAGACGATGCAAAACTGAAACTAAAGACAAACATAAAAATTTATACCTGCAGATTTTGATCTTGGTTTACTCCAGCCTGCTCCGGTTCAATCACCCCTCCTTCCTTCAAATTAATCGTCCGGACTTCTTCACCGGATACCGTGCCCTTCTCCAATCCTTTGCCTGCATGTAATTCAATTATCATTAACTGTGCACGTGTAATACCAAAGCGATGTGGAGAATTATATATATGTCGCACAATTATATGTGTTATAATGGAGTTTTCATATTCCCCAAATAAAAAAACCTGCAACAGCAGCAATGCGTACCAAAACATAACCTCATGAAAATTACCTTTAACGCTTCTTTCAGACGAATGCACATGCGGCTCCCTATATTCATTTGATATTATATTCATCTTCCGGTCATCCGTTCCGGATACCGTTTCATTCGCCGATGCTTTCCCTTCACGTAATAAAAGTATTAATTGATTTGCACGTTTAACAATTAAGCGAAGTACATACCTTTCAAACTCAACATAAACTCAACATTAACATAATTATACTCTAACAACAATATATGTGTGTAACCTCAATAATTGCATTACAATGATTTGCGCCTTAAATGTCATTAACACTATTAATATACCCTTCAAACTCCTTGACGACCTATGCATCACATTACCTTTTTGAAGACCAGCATCGATAAGTTCGATCAGCTCATCAATGTTCTTCTCACTTTGGGTGTCAAGTTCATATGCCATGTCCTCCGCATCATGCTCCAAAACTACCATACGCAACACAACCATTAATCCACCGTCCATTTGACCGACAAAAACAGCACTAAACTAAATAACATGTATAAATATTATTACCTTCTTCCGCAACACAACCCAGAGGTCTGATACTCTGGCTTTCCAAATCTTTCCCCTTTTTGTCTTTAACCGACGCTTGTATATCGGCCAATAGAACGTCCAGCCCTTCATCATCCTCTTCTCCATCGCCGTGAACGATATTTTTGTCTGCATCAGATAACTTCTCCTTGATAACAAGCTCCTCCATACGCACAAACTTGAATACTTTCCCCAAACCAAAACCCCCATTCTCAATCTCAAGGGACTCCCGCATTTTCAATTTTTCCGTGTTCCACGAACACAAAACAATTTCTGACTTGTCAGATTTGTCTTTCACCCCGGGACACGTCACTCTATCCACGTATACTAGCTGCACATTCGTAAATATTAAACACATGTTAATAAACATAAAACATATACGTATACAAATGCATAAAATTAAAAACTTATAGAAGTCTTACCGCTAAAATTGTTAATGGTCCGGAAAAGAAGGTACTTCCGTCCCTTTTCCACCCGTTTTTGCATCTACCCATGCACTCGATCACATAACCACACCAATTCAACTTGCGTATATCGTTCACAGATGGAATGTACTGCAACACTCTTGGACTTGCAAGTCCTGATTTGACACCTTCAACCATAAGATTCGAGAACAACACTACAAAGTTCAATTTGAACATATCACCACCATGCATACACTTTTTTTTTATCAACTCTGCAATTGTCGAGGGATATATCTTATTCGGATCAGTAAACTGTGCCTTCCACCTCCTAATTAACTCTTGGTTCCCGGATGAATCATCTTGTCGCTCCATGTTTATTTTCCCTGAAGGTACCCCAATGGTGTCATATATTGCATCTTCATCAATATCCACTGTCCATTTATCGGTTTTGATTGCGCAGGCAACAGCATCAAAGTGATCGACAACCCAGTAGCCTAGTTTCAGTGGTATCTCGTCGATATTAAGATGGAGTAAATTGTCAAATCCGATTGCATTTACATCAGCCCGTTGCGCATCCGTCAGCGACCCAATGCATTGACACAATGTATTTGGAGAGCTTCGAGATCGGATCAAAGGATATCTGGGCTGATCCAAGACCAATTTTCGTTTCCTCCCATCCTTTGCTCTAACAGCCATATCAGGTTTACCACCCTGTTCGTGACCCTTGACCTTGCTCACCATTTCCTTTTTCACTTTTGCAAGTTTGGCAGGATGCATAGATTGAGTACCTTTGCCCACTTCAACAACTTTTTCGGCAGCTAAATAACAATAACATAACGACAAACCCACAACTTTAATGATAAATAAATAATACACAATTTCAAAAATCATATGTTGTTTGTCAGAACAATAAAATAAACAAATATACTTTCAATCAGAACGTTAAACTGCATATACTGTTGTTGCATACACGCATAGTCATTTTTAACAACACCACTATATGAAAGTAGGCAAAATTCATCAATATAACTACACATACTATGTTGTCACTACCAAAAACTATTTACATTGCATACGCAACAATAAATTACCTCTTATGATTCGAAATATTAAAGATCATGCACATGACCACATTTATAGTTGCATTACAAAATTATCAAACCATTTAAATAGATCTACATACATAAATTACTTGCAAGTTACACATAATAAATTATAAACGCATAATAAATAGATCTACAGACACAATCTAAGTTTCAACATACACAGATTTCCTTAACGGACAACAAAACTTAACCCAAAACACGTGTCAACAAATACATTCTTGTCACCATTTCAGAATGCATGTAATTCACACTGGCTCACACAGACACACACACATTGATTCAGTTTATATAATCTGCAAAAACCATTAACTATGCATACCTGGCTTAGAAGATATGTCACTGACAAAGTCGTCCATTCCACTCGTGTCGGTAGAACTATCCTCACCTGATATAGTCAGTGGGGTTTCCTTGGTGTTTGTAAATGTCGAACGGAGACCTAGCCTTCCACTTCTTCTAACAGGCCCCTATATAATAAACATGAACCACATACATAAATTAGTTGCAACTTTATCATGCAACACTAAGAATACACAACATGTACATAATGTAAAATAAACAATCCTGTGATAGTCTTAAATGTATTTACATAACAAGTTCATGGGTTACTATCCCTATGTTGTGTTATGCAAATTAAAATAAACAAATACACTGCCAATGATTTCTTGCCAAACTAAATACATAACACACCCTAGGAATACTATACATCACATAAACAATATACACTCCAACAAACAAAATCCATCATCATGCAATATGCAACTATGTACTCCAACAAACAAACAAGATGCATACACTATCCCCTCGAACAGAATGCATCAACTATGACACAAAGAAAATCCATCAGAATACACCAAATATATGATGCACGTGAAGTCATTCGTTTATAAAGGACAAAACGCAGTGGCAACACAGTATACACATTTATAGAACTACAAGTATATTAATTTTAAACAACACCACTATAAGCAATCTTTCAAGATTCATCATTATAGCTAAACATACTACGTTGACACTATAAAAACTATTTACTATGCTTACGCACCAATAAATTACCTTTCATGCTTCGAAGTATTAACGATCGTGCACATTACCAAATTTATATACACCATCTAACTTTCAACAAACACAAATTACATTCTCATTCAACCAACCCCAAAACCCATCACACATAAATTTATTTACTTTTTTGAATTAGAATAACAGACAACAAAACTTGACCCAAAACTCTTGTCAAAAAATGTATGATGCATGTGAAGTTGTACTTTTATAAAGGTCAAAACGCCGTGGCATAACAGTACAACCATTTATAAAACACATGACTGGACTAACACATAACTTCACATTACACACATTAAGTAAGCACTATGCATTTATACAAGTACATAATACACAGTTACTGGAACTTCAAGCATCACAACATTCTAACATGACAAAAGGCAGCATGATCACTAATCCAACTCTATGCAATTTAGTGCTTGTTGCATTAACAACCAGTGGGAGTGATGAACCGCTGAAAGGCTGTTAATTAACGCCTTTTCCTAACAGAGTATACTTAAACAGGTGTACAATTATGCAATGAATTAGACAACTTAGAATCAAAAACTTGAATGATTACCACGTTACAAAATACTTTATTTGAAGTCACGGAATTCGCAATCTTATTAGTTACACATGCACTTTTAGTGGCAGAATGCAATACAATTAAACTAAAACAACATATCTTTATGAGTGATTAGTCTAACTAATTCATACAAACAACCCAGAACAACTTATCTTTTTTTCGGAACCTATAACAATGCTACAGAATATATACAAAACTTACATAAAATATATGTGAACTAGAAGTCCAACCTAAGAACACTACAACATTCAAAATACATACACTGCACATTAATGCATAACGAGTTTCTATGTATCTGTCACAATGAAGATATGTAACCATACTGTTTGTTTGCATTTACCAATCAACTACTATCAACATAGAACACCAAAAGCTTAAAAACCCCCTAATCCAATACAAATTGTTAATATTTATCATACAAAACATCATGCAATACGGATTCCGTAGAATGCATTTACATGCATACATCATCTTAGAATTGTTGCAATAAACAACTCCATTATAGCACTCTATGACTCTACTCAACTTACAATGAAAACTAAAAATCGAGAATTAGGGCAAAAGAAACCCAAATCCGACACTCAATCTTCAAATAATCAAATATAATCAGCTCTGCAAACATACACTGTGCATCATGCACTTAAACATGGACAATGCAGCTGAATATCCTCGAAAAAAAAGAAAAAAAAACACCCAAATACCGAAAACTAAAAAACAAGAATTAGGGCAAAAAAACCCAAATCCGACACTCAATCTTCAAATATTCAAATATAATCATCTCTGCAAACATACACTATGCATCATGCACTTCAATATAGACAATGCAGATGAATATCGACGAAAAAACAGAAAAAAACACCCAAAAACCGAGGAACCGCACCTTGAACTCGCTCTTCACACGTTTTCCAGAAGACTCCTCCGACTGATGCATCTTCGACGAGATGGTGCTTACAACAACTAAATCCACTTGCAAGAGATATTATCGGAGATAAATTGGGGAGAATATTCGCTGGAGATTATCGGAAGATTGCAGGATGCATGTACAGGTCCGCGACATTAACGGGATGAAGGATTGAGTTTCAAATTGATAAACAATTTCAAAATACCCAATATACCCCTCCGCGGGTTTTCGCATGCATATTGCCCTCACTTTTTCATTTAATTACAATCATGCCATACTCATCTCCACCATTGATATTTACCAATCTAACGGTCTACGTGGGTTCCTAAGTTGCACTATGCACACAAGTGCCCCATAGAACCCATCCCTATATATATATATATATATATATATATATATATATATATATATATATATATATATATATATATATATATATTGAGGTTCAATTGAGAACTTTTATGCATCGGGGCACCTCGAGGCACTTTTGTGCATTGGATAATCCACCAAGGGTGCACAAAGGGCATTTAGGGAAAACTAAAGACATGATAATTAATTTATTTCTAAAAATCATTAAATGATAATTAGGAGTTACATTTTGAATTAAAATCTCATATTAACTACATTCCTCATTTTCATCCTCATTTCTCTCTCTCTCTCTCTCTCTCTCTCTCTCTCTCTATATATATATATATATATATATATATATATATATATATATATATATATATATATATATATATATATATATATATAATCGTGTTCTTCATGATTTTTCTTAGATGATGATGATTTGAAGACGAAGATTAACGATGAATAACGATGATGATGAACATGAACAAGAGAGGTAACCGATGATAATTATGAAGAACATGATGCATAGATGGATGATGAACGATGAATAATGATAATGCATAGATGGATGATGAACAATGACAATGCATAGATGGATGATGAACAATGAACAACGAAAAATGATGATGCATAAATGGATGATGAACAATGACGATGCATAGATGAATGATAAACAAGTTGAACATGATGCATAACTGAATGAAGAATATGAACCACAAACACGATGCATAAAAGAATGATGAACAAGTTGAACACGATGCATAAATGAATTTGTGTATTTTTTTTTGTTAAATGCGTTTTTTTAACACAATGCATAGATAAACACAATTAACGATGAAATGCATCGATCTCCATCATCTTTTTTGAATTTGTGTAATTTTTTTAAATTTGGAAATGTATCAATTGAATTTATTTAGCATTTATTATTTGATTATTTGTTGAAATATTAAATTTAATGAGGTATGCACATTCCCCAAAATGCCCTTCTTTCTTTGTTTCTATAATGCACAAGATGCATAAAATTGTCTAACTATTTACCCTTTTGCCATTAATCTAATCCATACAATTTTTTGATCTAATGGATGATATAGGTACTTTTGTACCTCGATGCATAAAAGTGCTCAATTGAACCTCCCTCTATATATATATATATATATATATGCTTTGCTAAATATTAAAGTCTAATAAAGATTAGAATTAATTGATTATACCTATAATGTATTAAGTAATTAAACATGAACTCATGAAGTCCAGACATATGTGTGTGTGTGTGTGTCTATATATATATATATATATATATATATATATATATATATATATATATATATATATCTTTGCTTTTGTATGGAGAACTCCAAACGCCGCTTCGAAATTCAAGGCGTGGGCTATGGGAATCGTTTACCGTTGCCAAGTTCCTCTTCGCCTATGGGAAGCGTTTACGGTTTACCGGCCACCGACTCTATCTTCCTCTTAGACAATCAGATTAGTCATTCACAGAACGATTCTTAAACTCTAGGCCTCCTGTTGCGTTGATTGTTGTCTATATCAAATTGGAACTTCCGTCGCAAGCGTTTGGAACTTCCTTCGCAAGTCTGGACTCTGGTCTGTCATATGTGGTCTCTGGAAGACTAGAAACAATGGAAGTGGAACACTCTCTAATTCTCTAAAGGTATATAACTTATATTATATAAGTAATGTTTTCATTTTACTTTTTTGATTTTTTATAATCTAATAATTTTGATAATTTTGCAAATACATTTCTTGTAACAATGTGTCTGATGTGGATTTAGATATTTTTTTCTCGGAACTAATTTTACAAATCACTTTGCCAAACACTTTGACGTCGGCGGTTGAAATTTTAGAGTTTACTAAAGTTGCGGATTGCTATCCAAATGTTAGTATTGCATATCGCATATTGTTAACCACACCCGTCACTGTAGCTTCGGCCGAAAAAGTTTATCAAAATTGAAATTATTAAAAAATTATTTGAGATTATGTATAGAGAAAGATACGTTAGATAATATCGATCTTGAAACACTTATCAATGATTTTGCCTCTATAAATGCTCGACGATCCAAGTTTTTATTAATTTCTATTTTGTGATGACATGTTGAGAAGGCTTTGAAGACTTGAGATTGGTCACGATGCAACAAAGTCAACATTATCAAATCGTAAGTTCTTTTAGTGAATTTTTTTGCTTTAAATACATATATGCATATATTTAGGGGGGCCCTTTATAAGTTTCTGCCTCGGGCCCCGGAAATGATAGGAACGGCCCTGTTCATTGCACAAAAAACCTACAACTGACTAGAATTTATCAAAACGAGTTCTTTTTAAGAAAAATAACTTGCAATCTGATGAACCGGTTGTAATCTGTTCCAAACTTTCATAATTGACGAACTTTCTCTCCAGCGAACTCACTTATGTGTGTTTTATGATTCAAAAGCACATTTCTTGTTGATCTATTTGTTCAAATCTGTGTTTTTCTGTTGAAATTTACTTTTTCAATGAAATTCTGGTGGTCACGGGTTGACTTAATTGTCGACGGTGACTTATGACTTTCAGATGGTTACAACCGATAATATCTTATTTCTGTAAGATTATACCGTTTGAGAGTTCTTTTATCCGATGAAAAAGGGGTTTTTTAATCTCAAAAGGCCAAAAAGGATCCAACTTGAGAGTTTTTTACACAAATATCTCTTTCTTTTAAACTTTATTAGAACAATCACTAAGGTTTATAATTAATGTCTCTCTTTTACCCGTGAACATAAACCAAATAACCATTTTGAAATTAACAAATTAATAATAACATACTATATATCTATTTTAGACACTGCAAAGGTCATCAATCCACTGCATGGGTGGCTAGGCTTTCCATTATTGTCATTTATGCATATGGGTGAAAACAATGAATATCAATGCCTATTTTTAAACCCTAAATAGTTTTTCAAGAACCACGTATTACATTTTTATGATTAATAATAATATGTATTTCTTTTCTTTTTTTTTTTTTTTTACTTGTTTTGAAGTTGGACAGTCGAATGTTAGCCCAAAAACGAAATTTTTTGTAAACTTTTTTATGCTTTGTTTGATCTATTAATTAATTGAGATGACGAGATCCGAAGAAGAAAGGTGCAAGACATCACAGTGACAAAGATATCAACTTTCTGAAACCTATACAGCTAGCTAGCAGATACTTTTATTTCTTTATTTATTTATTTTTGTCTCATGCATGCACCTTCATTTTAATTTCCTGGATTTTTCATGGCAACCTTGTAAAGGGTTGACTGCAGGTTGAGTTGAGCATACAAAATTTATATCTTTTTACTTAGGACTTTCCTTCTTTTTTTTTTTTCTCATAAATGTTAAATCGAACCAAAATTACGCGAGATTTTGACATCTTGTTAAAAACATACTCTCTCCGTCCCAAAATAATTGTCCACATATGACATTTGAAGTATTTCTTTCTCAACTTTGACATTAAACATTTTTCTTTGTGTTATATAATATACGATGCAAAATATATGAAAGGAATTGGTTTTAACGACATTTTCATCGTGTATAATTTTCATCAACTATTATATAACACAAACTAATATATTTGAGGTCAAAGTTGAAAAAGAAAGACTTCAAAAGTCAAATGGAAACAATTATTTTAGGACGGATGGAGTATTATTTTAACGATTTCTGTAATCTAAACCTAAACAAGGGTTACTAAAAAGTGAAAACCTGTATAGATGATTTAAAGTTTTTAGTTTTTAAAAAAAATGAGATAGGTGATAAAAAAGTGAAAATAATAATATAAATATAGGGTCGGTAATTAAAAAGTAAGAGAGAGAAAAAGAGTTTAGAAAGTAAAAAATCATGTAGCTGATAGAAAAGTAAGAGAGTATAAAAAGTAGTATCTAAAAAAGTGAAATGAAAATTTAAGAAATTGTTGATAAATAAACAAGTTTTCATGTTTTTCTTGAAAAGTGAAATGAAAATTTTAAAATTTTTCTGAAACTAAACACACCCTAAATATAGTTAAAACTTACATAATCATGAAATCACGTTGATATATAAAGAATAAAAGGTTCCCTCTTTTCCTTAATTCGAGTAAGTTAACATGAAAAAGGTTATTAATTAATACTTTAATATATGTAGTTTGCCTACAAAAATTAAAATTATAAATTAATAATAGTTTTTTTGTGTTTAATTGTCCATCACTGAATTGTGAACAATAGAATAACCAAAAATCTATTAATTTTTTCGGAAATTTGCGCAAAAACCCTTCATGTAGAATCATTATGCGATTAAAAATCTCAATCATATTTTATTGCATAAAAAAAACCCCAAAAGTGACTAAAATTAAGTGAGCTTTTTTTTCAAAAAAAATGATTTGCAACCTGATGACCAGTTGTAATCTGCTGACCAATTAACCATTCGTCTTGATCCAACGAACCTTCTCTCCAGCGAACTCATTTGTCTGTGTTTTATGATTCAGTTGTTCAAATCTATGTTAATTTGTTGGAATTCACTTTTTCGACGAAATTCCGGTGGTCGCTGGTGATTTGTCAACGGTGACATGTGACTTTCAACCAATAATATTCTATTTCTGTGAGATTTACCGATTGCCGGATTTTTCCGCAACAAAAAATATTTGGGGGTTTAAATCCCAATAATGATCCAACGTACATGAGAGTTTTTTGCACAAGTATCCCTAATTTTTCTATGACTTAGTGTAACCTTTAAATTGTATTGGATGGTTTTTTTATTAGCCAAATAAGGCTTTTTGTTTTAGAGTATTAAACACCCAAAAATACATGATAATGCCATTATATAATCTAAGCATATTAATTTGGCACAGAAAACTCGAATATTGTTTTGATTTGAATATATTGATCACGTTCCTGATTTATTCGTTTAATTAACGGGAAAAAAGCACAAGAACACTAGAATAGTGAAAAATATGCAAAAACGAATTGAAGAAAAGAAAATTTGTTAAAAAAAAATAGTACCAATTAATAGCTAGCTTGTGGTTTTCATTGATGGTTATAAACATAGACACACGTACATTGACAGATTAATAATATGTACAGACAACATTGATTCTTCAGATATCAATTTAAATGTTTCTTTAATCGGGGTTTGTTACGAATGACTTTTCCGCAACTAATTTGTATCGATTTATTTATAAAACACACATGTAAAAACTATATGAAAAATTATGCAAAAAAAAAAAAAGAAAGAAAAGAAAAAAAACTCCAAAAAAATATAAAATTATTTTGTTTAATCTCTTTTTTTTTTGTGTTTTTTTACTGATAAGTCTCTAAACCAATTAAAACTTATAAATTAATCCAAAGGTAACTAGCAACCTGCTAAACAGGTTACCGTGCTAAATTTATTTTGTAAAAAATCATCCAAGTATAAAATTTTTTTGATTAAGTCCCCTGTTGTTTATTATTATTATTATTATTATTATCATTATTATTATTATTAAACATTTTTTTAATTACATTAAGATTATTTATTTATGATTTTAAAATTTTCGTAAGATTTAAAAATACTTTTTATATTTACTTACTTTTATACTACGATTCATATCATTGTTTATTTAGTATTATTATATTAAGTATTTTGAGTTTATATATTTCGATAAAATAAGATGAACTATTCCGGGTTTTTTCCGATCGGTTCCAATTCGAATTTAAATTTGCAGGACGAAAAAAACTTCAATTAACTTTTAATTATTTCGAATGGATAAAGTATGATTCAATCTGATTTTTAAATTCTCGAGTATATAAACTACAACGCATTTCATTGAACCAAACGAAAATTGATACAACTAATTATTTACGAACCCAAAAACGACGAACTCTTAACTAAAATAGTCATAGCTATTCCGGTTTTAGTTTTTTCCAATGTAGAAGAAATAACAAGCACAGCCATTTTAAAGTTTTGATCGTAAATAAATAGTGTAGTTATTTTCGTTTGAGAAACAGAATGGTTTATCGTAATTTTTTAATATTTCCGAACGAAAAAACTATTATCAATAGATTTTCAATTTTTACAAACGGAACATTTTGTAATCCATTTCGTTTTTCTAAACGAAAATTGCTACACCTATTGATTTATGATTGGAAAATTAAATCGGAAGACATAGTCAATTTTAAAAGTTTGAAAAAAATAAAAAACTGAATGGTTCATATTATTATATCGAAAAGCTGAAAATCGAAAGATTTCATATAATAATCATAAATAAAGAATGATATAACATATAATCATAATATAACCAAAAATAAATATCCAAAGTAAATATTAAAAAAAATTAAATCTTAAGAAAAAAATTAAATCGTAAATAAATATTTTTATTATAATTAAAAGATTATCAATAATAATAATAACAACAACAATAAAATTAGCGTACAACTTAATTGAAAAAATTTTATACTTTGATGGTTTTTGCAAAATAGGTTTAAGCATGTTAACCTGTTATAACAGGGTAACGAAAGAATTTAAAAGATTTAAACAGTTTGGGACTTATCAGGAAAAAAAATGAAATGTGGAATTAATCGAAAAAATTTATATATTTGATGGTTTTTTACACAATTTTCTTAACAAATTATAAAATCATGGTATAAGTTTATAAATTTTCTAACCAATTATAATAACACATAAATAAAGATTGATGTAAACAATACATGAAATTATTGTTATGGTATAACATGAAAAAAACCAACTTGTTTATCATTTTTTACTGTTTAGTTCATTCGTGTTATTTTTATCAATTAAAAACATCAAGTTATTTATTTGTTTGTGATTTTCAAAATTTTCTTTTTTTTTCACAAATTAATATTCAAGTTTGAGGAACTTTAGGAGAAAAAATGATGGTTTTTTTGTGCAAAAAAAAAAAAAAACAGGGTTGATTATTGAACTGTAAAAATGTAAAAGTATATTGGTTTTTTCATATTAAATCCTTTTTATAATATGTTAATTATTTTAATAAGTTAAGTTAATTAAGAGGGTGGCCTTTTTACAAACCCTACGTATTGCCCCCAACATCCTTTTTAGGCGTTTTATAAAATACATATACGTAGGGTTGAGTTTCATGGAATCCTATATTAGAGTGGAGTCTAATTTCTCATATTAAATGTGCATCTAAATGAAGATAAAATATTTTATTGCATACAAATATGCAGTATACTGTTGGTGTTACAAGTAGTGGTAGCTAGTCAGGCACTTTTTTGCCTATAAACTTAGTTTTATTTCAGTTGTAACTCTTGAGTTGATTTTATTAATGGATCTCTATTTACCTCTCCAATTTTTCATAAACTATCATTTTTCTTTAGTTTTGGTATCAGTGGTATCAAGCCTTGACTAGCTCAAACCACTGACGATTCCAATTTTGGATGGAAAGAATTACAATAATGGACGGTCCAGATGAGAGTCATTTTCTATTACCACGAGTTGCTAACTATAATGGAAGATGGTGTTGCTTCCCTTAGAGATGGAGCAACTGATGCAGAAAGGACTACACGTCGAGAGAACATGAAAAAAGATAAGAAAACCTTGTTCTTTATTCATCAAGGATTGAATGACGAAGTGTTTGAAATTAAAGATTGCAGGTCCAACTACATCGAAGCAAGCATAGGATTTCCTATTGACAACTAGGGATGGCATCCGCGGGCGGCGGGCACGGATACATATCACCCGTAACCCGTGCCCACGGATATATTTATATCTGCCACCCCTTATCGTCCATGCCCGTCACCCGTGGGCACGGGTAAACCCACAGGTTTCACCTTTTAAAACAATTATAAACATTTTCTTACATAACGAAACATATTTTAGCAATCAAACACATCCAAACTGATCGATGATTACTTGAATTAATGATTATATTTTCTTGTTACTTGAACAAGTATTTTGAGAATGAATATGTAAAATTAATAAAACTATCAGATAATTTATCAAACAAACAGGCTTATTGAATTCTCTTATCAGATATGACCACCTCTCATCAATCAGAAGTGGAATCAGATATTAGACACTTTACCTCTTATGCTATCAATCAGCACCTAAGTTTGCACAATTCTAGCAAATATAGAATGACTTAAAACACTCAACATACAAACAAGAAAATAAAGAAAACATAGGTTCACAAATCGTGTTCATAAAATTAAGTAGAACTACCTGTTTCCTCCTTCTAAGGTAAGAGAGTTACAATTGACATTAACCAATTCTGCAGCGGCACGAGCCGCAGCAGATGCATGATCTGCTGCAGCAATAGCAGCTCGAGCTCTTGCCAAGACATCAACTGACTCTGATGAAGTCAGTCTTCCCTTGGGACTCCCAGCTGATGCTTGTTTGGTTGTGGTGGGACTCAACAACATCATGGTTGCAGCAGTCTCGGGAGGCTGAAGAGGCTGCATCGACCCTTGTTGATTGCGTCTTGGTGATGTTCGCTGTGCAGCTTTAGGGGATTCTTTACGACTCTCAGGGAGTTGTGCAGTCACAGATGATATATGTTTCGGTCCATTCTAGAAGCAGTTACAATAGCAACCATTATGCAACAAATTTAAAACCTACGTCTTGTTATTTTCCAGCATTCTTTACTAAGTTCGATATCTTTATATGATATATTTCTTTACTTACTTCAAAGTTAAATATTTATTTTTTCACATCATCTTTTGATCAGTTTTTATCCTGGTTCATGACTAGATTGGTTTTATTGGGTATTAATGTAAGATAATTAATTTGTACTTCAATTAGTTTGTTTGACCTTCAGACTTCTGAGTCTTACTGTATCTCTTTGCATCTTTTAGAAGCATTTAAATGAAGGAAATTTATGACTGAATGCAAAATAGATTTAACAACATAGTACAGAAGGCTGAAATTACCAAAAGATCCTCGGGAGTTTTGTTGAATTCGGCTTCGGTTTTAGAAGAATCCCATGACACGTTGTACTCTTGCGCAATTTCCTTCAAGGCTTTGAGCTTCACCTCCCCGGAGGGAGTATAAACAGAAAGTTTCTCAATGATCTGAAAATTGGAAAGTTAATATGTGTTGTATGGGATGAATGCAAATAAATAAATTGTGCATAGAGTGAATTAACTGTACGATTGACACTGGTATCAGGGCGAAGCTCAGAGGCAGCAGATATGAACTCCTTCCCGTACTTTGTGGCAAACAAGTTTCTAGCAGTCAATAAATCTGGCAAATCCGAGCATCTGGGAGCTGCGAAGATTATGCTTGCAACTGCCTCCTTCAATTCCAAAGGACATTCCCTGTTTTGTTTCAAAACGAAAAAATGAAAATACAAAACCATAACTCACAATACACACACAAATTTGTCCAAATTTGGTCTTCCCTGTCCAGTTATTTAATTATTTCTGCTTTGCCATCTTCATGACTGGTTTCTATCCGATTTAAAATTGAACTTTTTTGTACCCTTTGCCACCTTGACCATATACACATCAGGCATTCATCAAAAACTTCGTGAATTTAATTTTTTTTTATATTCACCTTTGATGACCATATAAAATTTGATGTATCCTTTGGTAACAGCAAAATCACTTCATAAATTTATAAGAGTACAATCAACAGACCCATACTATAAACTAAAGCTACTGATGGTGTAACCCCAATCTCATTAGCAGCACTTAAATTTACACACATACACTCCATTTGCTTTACTTCACTCCAAAGTGGTGTTTTAGTAACATGTTAATGTAAACTTCAATTTGTGTCCGGAGTTTGTACCAAGAGAAAGAAAAAAAACAGACCAGGGAATGGGAGTTGCATAAATTTTAATGCATCTTTCAACGCATAATCATATTCTCCCAAAGTTAATCCTCAATCAAGTTGAAATGCAAAAACATCCGTGATGGTACCTACTTTAAGAATCTTAATAAGTAATGCTGCTATATGCATTTTAAAGCACACAACCTAGCCGCAGTCAACAAACATAGGATCAAGCAATGACCAATTACAAATGCAAGGATTTTTCAAAAGGAATTAACCTCTGGCTTTCAATAATAGGAACTCGTGCAAGAACAAACTCACAAAACATCTCCAAGATCTCATATGCAGCCCATATATTCTGTTCTCTTATTACATGCTCCACCTAATTAAACGAAATGAGAACTGAATTTTACAAGGTGAACATCAGAAAAGGGAAAAAAACTAGAACAAAAGGTAAAAGATTTACTCGTATCCTAGCGATTGGTTCTTGCCCAGATTGAAGAAACTGAGCGATTTCCTTGCGCATAAGCTTCAGCTGTGTATCTCTCTTATTTTGAAGTAATTTAATCCGTGAAATCGCCAAGGTTAGGCATGTTTTACTGCAATAACACTCAGCATCGCCTGTTATTCGTCCAAATAAAGAGAAATCTCTTGAACTAAAAATTTATCTGATTGTAGGCATTCATTCAGACAGTTGCACTAACATACTACCTGTTGTCCAATTTATAAATGTATGTTGACCCTAAAGGTCAAAATTTTCATTTTCCCAATCCAATGTTGGGTTGACCGAGTTCTTTGAATTAAAGATGACATCCACTTTTACAATATTCCCATTTTATGACTTCCATGGTATTCTTGCTTATTATCTCTAGATTTGAATAAGTCTATAACGATTTTTGGATTTCCAGAAGTGAAATCTTTGACCACATAAGTCGGAACATACCCCTAACTTTTGAATGTGATTGTAACATATAACATCACAATATATGATCTTCTGAGCTTTCTTTGCATCATATTTTCCAGAGAAAAATTAAAGGAACTTTCAAAAATTGTATATCTTGAAAACATCAAACACCACAGCAGTGATCTAAAAAACCAAAATAAACACTATCAAAATTAGCTTTAATTTTGTGGCTCTGAAAGTAACAAGAATTGGGGATTCATAAAATTTAAGATCGAATTACGTATAATATCAAGCACAAAGAAGACCCAAGTTAAATTGCAAGAATCTTGAAAATTTAATAGAGAAAGACTAAAGAGGGCTCATTTAACTAACCATTTTGCGCCAATAAGTCCCCTGTTAAAGATTTGGTTCAAGAGCGACATCACATCGATGCCAACACGATCAACTATATGCTGCTGATGGCGGCTGCACGGACGGCAGCAGCGATGGCGGTGGAGGGCGTCAAACACATATAGATTTAACCAACCGATGGTCGGATACTCGGATCACAGAGCCGTCTGTTGTAGTTGACATTTGACAATTTGGCTCTTTAGTCCTTTGATTTGGATTGTTTACAAATTTAGTCCCTTAACTTCAATACTTATAAATTTGACTACGTGTAATGGAAGTCAAGATAACAATGATAATGGTCAAACGGGGCTGGTGAAACTTTTTTAACTTTGTTTGGTGTAGACATAACCAAACTTGCATGAGAGGATAGCTAAATAAATAAATAATAGGCTCCAAGGTGGAGGGGGGCCGGGGGCAACCAAATTAATATATTGGTATATTTAAAAAAGGTATTAAAATTTCCACAATACTTAAGGATGGAAATATTCATGGAATGATGGATGACCACTTAACCACCCATGAAAATATTCATGGAATGATGGAATGATTGATTTACTTTTTCTTGTATCTCTTGCTAGTTCCTGATCAGCAGTATGTATCGTATCATTTTAATATGTTCTGGTGTTCTAGGCGGGATGATGCTCCCGGTTAGTTCTACCTTTTATCGTTTAAATAAAAAAAAAAAAAAAAAAACTTAACCACCCATGTACCATCCAGATTATGACGAATCATATCTCACGCATATGAATTTATACATAGGCCCCAACAAGCTAACAAGAGTAGTCCGTTCACTTATTTATTAGAACTACAAAGCTTTTTTCTAAAAAATTTGCAATACAAATCTTAATAAATAACAGAAACCAACAAAGAGAAACTAACCATAAAACTAAATAAAGAGGAAAACAAAATGTTACATTTAAACATGTTCATCAAAATTCACTAAAATGTGCTAATAAAAAGAATAAAGAATCCGACCTAGTGTGTCAAATGCATTGCTTTCATGCAACTTGAACAGAATTTCTTTAATCTCATGATTTTCTACTAACAGCAAGAAAATTAGCTATCGAACAGAGCAATGAGAATCCAGCCATGCAGTAATGTCATCAAGAACCTCAAATATCCTCTCATCGGATTCACCTTCAAGAATGGAGTGATAACTTCCATCATAAAGCTTCAAGGTTTTGTCCTTGCTAGCAGCCTTCTCGTAAAGAAATTTGCTGATATTAGGATCTGTTACCTTGTCTGCAGCTCCATGAAGGATCAACAATGGTGATGAGACCTGCAAGTTTATTTAGAAATACAATCGTTTCTGTTTGTTTACAAACAAGAGTCTTAAAATACACTGAAATAAATAACAAAAGGCAGACCTTTTCAACTTGTGATTCAAGTTCATTTGTGGCATTTAAAAGTTCAACAGCAGTCTTCAATCGCGTTTGATCAGAGTAGGAAATGACATTGTAATCGGCCTGAAAATTAAGAAATTCTTTTTCTATTAGTATTATTTAAAGCATCGCCCTCCTCTTGTCCCACAAATTTGAGCTCATTTCTAAATTGGAATATCCTCTAGATTCTTTTTTGAGCGATAGTTGCCCCAAACATGATATCAAAACAATTTGTAATATCAATTCTGCTTCATAAAATGCACTTAACTTGAAAACCAAAGTTAATTCTATTAGCCAAACAATAAATTGAGGTAAAGAAACTTGCCAATTTTCTTTTCTGTGGGTCCCTAAAAGCCAGCTCGGCTAGATCTTTCGCAGGTACAAGCTTTGCTTTGGGCATAAGTCTTGACAAAAAAATTAGAACCTTCTGTAGCGGTTCTGGGGGCTTCATTTCCTCTGCAATCTTGAAGGAACTTGAGGGTCAGACCATTTTATATTGGCAGTCTATTTGAAACTACTTTAAATCATTAATATTAGGGAGAGGGTTTTACTTTGCACATTGGAGCCACAAGAACTACACCATCCCATTCACGTTGTTCTTTAAGATGAACTTTAAGTGCAACAGCACCTCCCATTGACTGGCCCAGCAGAAACCGAGGCATCCCTCTCACTTCGGGTCTTCCTGTAATAATAAATTAATAAGTCAAACTAAGCAGGATCAATATATATTCTATGTCAAGACCTACTACTGAAACTCAAAAAGCAATTTCTGCATTTTTAATCTACAGTTTATTCATTTTGTTTCACTTGCAACAGTTTCGAAATTACACATTAGTTTGTTAGACCATCGAAAGCCAAATCTGGACATTTAGAACACAGGGAATACAACTTAACCTACAAGCATCATACCTTTGATTTTTGTGTATTGTTCGATTACATTGTCCACTATATCACTGAAGTTAGAAACATAGCCATGCAGCCCTTCAGAAAGACCAAAACCAGGATGATCAATGGCATAAACACCGTAACCTGCAGCAGCAATTCTCTTTGCAATGCCCTCAAAGAAAAAAGTGCAGGTATCCCCGTATCCATGAACAAAGCAGACAGCGGCTTTGATTCGGACTCCAGGCCTTGGCAACCAACTTTTACAGAAAATTTCTTGACCCTTTGAGTTCATCTCAAACCACTACAATGTAAAGGACAATATGGTTAGTAAGTAGAAAGTATATGCAGCATGATACCAAAAATGAGGTTTTTATATTGCTTTGATATGTGAATCACCAGTATGCTTTGATGTCCTTCATCCATCTCAATATCAGAGTCGCTTTTAAGTATGAAAAGTCAAACCAGTACTCAACCTCAAATTTAACATAGATTTTTATAGCTCAAGCTGTTTCTGCCTTCTGTAGATTATAGTTTGACCACAACCGAATCAATTCTTATTGATATAATGATATTGTTATCAGTTGAAGTTACATGTCAAATATGCACTCTAATTTGAGTACAGACATCTTAAAGGATCACATCTTCATAGATTTTCATATTAAAGTTTGAGCTAATAAATGTGAAACTGGATGAAAACCGCTGTCAGTGGAACAGTTATGCATTGCATTAGCTCCAATTGATGATTTAAAAAGTCTGTCAAGAAAAAGGGAGAGGGGAACAAGTGATGTTCTGGATAATGATGTTAACCAGAAAAACATGCTAATATTGCCAAAAGGCCCACTTAGTTTGGCACAAAAACAAAATCTTAAAGAGTTACCAAATAAGCATGAGAACTCCGTTTCCTATCAAACACACACCCTTCCGGTTGATGGGGTCAAACGGGCCTCACTTCACAAGTTTGACTCTTTTGAAGCCCGTGACATCAAATAACTTGGGACCCACAAATGAAATCGTTAAATGGCCACTAAGGTCTCACTTTCCCTTCACTGGGAACATTGTGAGTGGGGATGCCCAATATGTAGATCTAGTTGGCATGCATCCTTGTAGCTACACAACTAAATAGATAAATGAATGATACTTTTCCGAGGAAGTAATCTGTATTTGGTACATTACTTGGTCTTCTAATGCAAAGTTCATCGAATTCGTCACAAGTAAAGTGGCGTTTGGCTCGTGTAATGGAATTCGATGGAATTAGATTTTAATTTAGCTTGTTTAGAAGTTTTGATAACTAACGTAAAGGGTTGAATTTATGTATTTTCCATCAAATTTACTTGTTTATAGGAATTTGACATTCCTTCTGACTCATACATGAATTAAATTCCAACGTATACATGAATTAGAATCCAACTTACATCTCTAACAAATACTAAAATTCATCTTCTACCTTCACCATGGACCATATTAATAACAAATTTAAATTCCAACTCCTTCAAATTTCATTCCGTGGACCAAACCCACATAAAAGATATATTTGTCACCTGAAATGGCAAATGTGAGCTGTTTATAAGTAGAATCCACTCAAATTGATACCTCCAATGACTATGTTTTCAAGTTCAACATTCACATAACTTTTGTAATTAAATCAAGGCTCTAGTGTTTGAGTCTTAGATCCTCCAAAGAGGCCCTGACTCCTGAGTTTGACTCAAAGGTTTTAACTTTTTGGGTTAACTTGTCTTTCAAAAAAATAAAAAACATGACTTTTGTAATTGATGTAGTTTCAGAGTGACAGGTAAAAGTCAAAATTAGAATCTGATTTTGAGAGGAAACGGTACAAGTATAAAAACCTCAAATCACACAGAAATTGGTTTATGTAAATTAGTAAATTTACTATGCTGCTTGAAAGGTAGAAAAATTCACCTCTTCAGTCCTGATTCCAGTCGGAGCCACCTGCTCATCAATCAGAAGCAGCATAATAATATTTTTCAGTTAGCAAAATTTTACCAAAAGAAATCACCAATCGAACAATATATTAAAAGTTGAATGGTGAACCTTAAACAGGACATGATCAAGCTGTTCCTGAACTTGAATAAAAGCCAATCGAACTCTCCGGCGAGCAGGCGCGTGATCAAGGTTCTGAGACGCAATCGCATTCATCTGATCGCTCACACCTTCTATAGCCTTTTTCTTAGCCATGATCTTTAAATCTGGGACCAACGATGATGTTGAGTGTTTGAGGTAGGGTTTTTGCCGGAAAGTGGGTAATCGGGAATTGACGTGTCTCTGGGGGCAGAGAAGTGTATGGTGCACCGGTGGACGGAAAGTGGAGATCAGGGAATGGTGCATGGTGGCACTTGAGAGTAGAAATGGAGTTGACAATTGGGGGAAGACAGGCGATCTTTCAAGAAAGAGAAAAGCATCGTTAATGGTGGAATCAGTTGGCCACTGCCTGAATATATAAATGGGGTTTCTCCACTTTCCAGGTACTATTTATTTATTTTTCAAAAAGCACAAAAATTGTATTTTTCAGATTTATACATTACATGGAATAAACGTGAGTAATTATATAACATTATATATGCATACATTTACCATATCTACTAGACCAATGAGATTCTCCCACATTTTTCCTTTTTTTTTTTTTAATTTTAAATTTAAAATTTTCATAACACATCCTTGTCTTATGTTATCTTTTATTTAGCCCTTTTATTTTAATAAGTTTTTGTTTAGTCCTTTTTTAACATTTATCATTACAACATTTTCTTACACACTTAAAATTATGATTTTATTTATATTTATGTTTGGAATTGTCTTTTTATATTTAATTTTATGAAAAAAACTTTTATTATTCAAATGCACAATAAAAATTCTAATGAAATTGTTTTATAATTAAAATGTAACTATTTGATATTTAGATTTTTTTTATTAAATATGATCATGTATAACATTGAAGATTACTATTATTACAACATTTTCTTACGCACTTAAAATTATGTTTTTAATTATAGTTAAGTTTGGAGTTCTCTTTTGAAACTATTATTATTGTTTAATTCTATGAAAAAACTTTATTATTCAAATGCACAATACAAACTTCTAATAAAATTGTTTTATAAATAAAATGTTACTATTTAATATATAGATTTTTTACATTAAATATAATCATGTATAACATTAAACATTAATACTATAACGTTGAGTCGTTGACAACCCCTAATCGATGTATTAGAGACATTACCGTTATAATTTTTTTTTATTTGATCGTAAAACCAACAAATTAAATTGACGATTAAACTTGTTTAATGACAAATTTTCAAAATATGCTTATGAAAAATTAATTAATTCTAATTCCGAACCGATTTAATAAGACATTGTTTGTAATTTTAGCATTGCAAAATCTAAAAAACCAATAATAAGAACCAACTAACAGTATCATTTGTCTTGCTTCTTGAATCAATATCATCTTTTCAATTTCACTCTTCGATCCTGGTTCAGTTGTTTTTCATTATTTGAATTGTACTTTTATTCATTCGTTTTTATATTTATTTTTGTAATTAATATTTTTAGACCCCGCAGCAACGCGCGGGTGTTCGATAACTCGCTAATAAATATTTACATAATAATTTATATGTTGGACGTATAGCTTCGAGTTAAAGCTTTTAGCTAGAGTTGAGCATGGGGTGGTTTAGTTTGGTTTTTGACCGAAACTGAACCCAAACCCAAAATTTCGGTTTTTAAAATGGAAAAACGTTTGGTTTCGGGTTTTTTCGGTTTGGATTATTGGTTTTTCGGTTTATACACGCGAGCTTTTTTGTATTCCGACAAACGATTTGATCTTTCGGTTGAAACTCGAAAAATCTTGAACGTCTTTTTACTAAAATTGAATTTTTATTTACTTTATGCCTTTTTTCTACTAAAATTAAACGTTATTTGATAAATCATCAAAACATAATTGCTTACATTTGGATTCTTAATCAACTTGTGTCTTAGTTTAATAATTTGATTTACTAAAATTGGATTTAATTATTTATTTAGGTAGTTTGATACTTTAATTTATTAAATTTACAAACTTAGACTTTGAACTAAAATTTTAGTAAGTTCATCATGTAGAAATATAATATGAATTTGTGTACCAATTAATTAGCATTCAATACATCACATATTTTTTAATAAAAATAACTATTTCATATCAATTAATTAACATTTTAACATCATAAATATCAATTATATTTATAATGCTGAAAAATAATTCCATGTAAAATATAAATAAAAAAAGATTTGCAATGTAGGAAATAAAATCAAATCCAAGTGAAAGTTATAACTCAACAAATATTTAAATATTAGAAAAATAAATTATTTTAAGAAACCGGTTCGGTTTTGAGAGGGAACTCAAATCCAAATCATTTACTCTGGTTTTTTGGGTTTTTTGGTTTCTTTTTTTTTTGTTTCCAGTTTGGTTTTTGCTCATCCCTACTTTTAGTAGCTAGAGCTTTTGGGAGCTGAATCTTTTTAAAAGAACTGGATCTTTTTTTTCTTTTATAAATGTGTTTGGTAAAAGTAGTTGTATCTGTAGCTTTTAGTATTCAATGACATAAAAAGACATTTATATTAATTAAAAGTTGTAGTTTACAATTATTTGGAGGGTAAAAAAAATAATTTTGTTGAGTAAAAGCTCAAGCGCATTTTGAAAATACTTTTCGTGAAAAAACTTGTAAGAGCTTCAAATCTGAATCAAAAGCTTAAGCTCCAAATGTTAAATTTTAGGTAATGTTACCCCTCATCTATATCAAATTACACACACACACATAGTCCCAGAGCAACACAGATGATCCTCCGTCGTCAAATTTACCAACCGTTAAATCCTGACCATGTTAACTCGTTTATTTTTTTCACGTGTAAGGTACAACCAATTGATGCATCATTTTATAAAAACCATTCATTAACGTGGTGTTTGGTTCACAGAATGTTTCAGAAGGAATTGGAATCTGTTGGGAAATAGTTTAAGTATGCTCAAGCTGTTAGTTAGACTTCTCAGACTGTTAGTAGATTTTTCATGTAAATACAAAGTTCATGCTGCTAGTTGAAGAAACTCGAGCTGCCAGTGTAAAAGTTCAAGCTGCCAGAGCAAAACAACTCAAGCTGCTCAGTTCATGCTGTCAAGACATTCAAGCTGCTCAACAGTTTCATAAACAGAAAGTGCTGATTTTCAGGAAAGATATCTACACGAAGATTCCAGCATATCTACTATCAGAGAAGTCATAGTTCTTCAAGGAAACAAGTCCAAAAAGCAATATAAATACAGAGAATAGGTCATTCTATTATATAGAAATATATAGAAGTTTTCTGCGTATTTTTGAGTCTGTAATTGCTTTATTGTTTAAGTTTTCTTAAGCCTCTAAGGTTGTAAAACCCTAAGAACAGTCTGTGTTCTTCGTCTAATCAAACAGATTAGAGGTGATTGTAATCATTGAATTCAGCAATACAAACAGTCTTGATTACTTCTTATGTTTTATGCTTAATTGGTTCTGAAAGTTTTTGTTAAAATAATTAAGTGTTATTCCGCAAACTTCTTAATTAAACTTTGATTCAAAGCAAGATTATTGATTTATACTCTGATAAATTCAAATCAGTTAATATTGGTTATTCAGTTCTAGATCCTGACAAGTGGTATCAGAGCCACAGGTCGTTCTTTGTTTTTCAAAGTCGAAAACTTTCTTTCAAATTTTTAATCTTTTACAATGGAATTTGAAAATAGCAGCAGTGGATCTGGGCAAGGACTCAAAGTGCCTATGCTCAAGCCCACTGAGTTTGAGATGTGGAAACTCAGGATTCAACAGCATATTCAATTCATTGATTATGCCATATGGGAAGCTGTTGAATTCCCTCCTGTAGTTGATCCAGAACTTGATGCTGAGGGAAAACCAGTCAAAACTCCTCCAAAAACTGAACTTGAAAGGAAGGCTAGAATGAATGAAGTGAAAGCACTCACACTATTACAAATAGCCATTCCTAATGTTTATCAACATCAGTTCAAAAAGTTTTATACTGCTCACTCTCTTTGGAATGCCTTAGAGAAGAGGTTTGCTGGTAATGCCAGTACCAAGAGAAATCAAAAAGACCTCTTGAACAGCAGTATGAAAACTTTTCTGGTGGCAAGAATGAAAACCTCACTCAAATCTTTGACAGGTTCAACAAACTGATAAGTGAACTGGAAAGTGCAAAGGTCAATCTGGATCAAGATGAAGTCAACAGAAAGTTTCTCAGATCTCTTGGAGAAGAATGGACAGTCTATGCTGCACAGTGGAGAACAAAAGACACGCTTGATGAGATAGAATTGGATGATCTGTGTAACAGTCTAAGAGTGTTTGAGACTGAAATTGATGCTAAAAAGAAATCATTTTCTTATAATCACAACACTGCTCTTCTGTCTTCTGAAAATAATTGTGATTCTTTTTCAGGTGGTGATGGCAATTCTGCTGAAACTCACTATGAGGCATTTGTTGCCAATGATGGATTATTTGCTCTAAATGTTGAAGACTTGGAACAAATTCATCCAAATGATCTTGAAGAGATGGCTTTAAAGTGGCAACATGCAATGCTGACCATGAGGGCCAAAAGATTTCTGAAAAGAACTGGTAGGGCCAACTTTCAAGCCAAGACAGAAGGCAAACCATCTTTTGATAAATCAAAAGTGGAATGCTATAAATGCCATAAGCTTGGTCACTTTGCCAGAGAATATAGATCTCAAGGTCAACAGCCATCAAGGACTTCACAGCCCATCCAAGCGTCCTCATCAACAGCACTTGTCTCTCAAGAAGACAATGTGTTTGACTGGAGTGATCAGACAGAGGAAGAATTTCAAAATCAAGCACTTATGGTAGAAACATCAAATGTCTCCTTCACTGAACTACCATCTGAGGTAAATTCTAAACTCTGCTCTCAATCATGCAAAAATATGGTTAAAAAGTACAGAGATCATAATGAGAGCATGTGCAAAACTCTAGCTAAGATGGAAGAAAGGAGATATGAATATATGCAAGCCATAGAGGATCTGGAAAAACAGATCAATGATTATAAGGATAATGAGATTCAAATGGGGTATGATAGAAACTATCATGAATGGGAGAAAAAGGAACTCAATAAGAAAATAGAATCTCTGAATAAAAAGGTAGAAGAAACTGAACAGAAGGTGTTAGAGGCTAATGAGAAACTGGAATCTGTTAACATAGATCTAGGTAACTTCAAGTTAGCAAATCAAAAGCTAGAACACCTAATGGAAGTTCAATTCAAAGATAGAGTCAAATCTCAGGTCAATCCCAAAGAAGGAATAGGATACAGAGCTACTCCTCCTCCATACAACAACAAGTACATACATCCAATGAGTGAGGTTGCTGATAGACTTGTCAATGAACCACTAGATGAGTCTATGACTATTGTAGATCCTATCCTTGATAACAGTCCTGAATTAAAAGAAGATAAGAGTCGAAATAGAGACTGTGACACAAAGAGTGCACCCATAGAAGTCCAAGTTCCCAGTAAGAAAGGAAAAGAGAAGATGAGTGAATGCAATGCTACTCCACAAGTTTCTGTACATTCTAACTGTAACACTGCATCTTCATCAAAAGGAACTAAAAGAGGTAAAACTGTTTCTATCTGCACATGCCAAAAACATGGTGTTCAGAAGTTTCCTAAACAACAGCAGGTAAGAGGAAACCAGAGAAACAAGAACCAGAAATTGACAGAAAAGTCTGGTGTTCCAATTCAAACTGTCAAAAGATGCTTTCACTGTGGAAGGAAGAATCACTTAGCCAAGGATTGTTGTTACAAACCAGCTGTTGCAAAACAGACTGTGCATCACACAAAATCAAATCCTAATCAGGCAAAGCACTCAAAAGTGAAACCTTCCACAGCAGCTCCAAAGAAAACAGTTGATCACAGATTCTCAAAAGTTAATAAAAAACAGTCCACACATCAAAAACAAGTTTTGGCAAAGCCTAAATCAAGTTTTTAACAAATATGGTGTGTCAAGGACAAATCTGTTGCTCAAACTGCTAATGCAAAAGATCAGACTGCTAAGTCAAAATCTGATGCTGTTAGTGCAAAAACTGAAACTGTTAGCACTACAAACACAGCTCAAGCTGCTGGGCATCAAACTGGAGCTGCTAGTGAATCATCTGAGACTGTTAGAAGAAAAGATGATCAAAATAGTTGGATACCTCATATTATCACTAAATACTCTCCAAAGACTCCATCAGTAGATCTCACCAAATATAAGAAGTCAAAAACAGTTTTTAGTTATGTCAATGTACAAGGCCAACCCAAAACCAATTTGGTTTGGGTTTACTCCACTACTAACTAAGCTGTTATTTGTGCAGGGCAACCACAGGTCTCCTCATAGAACAAGATGGCATCTGGACAGTGGATGCTCTAGGCACATGACAGGCAATTCTGAATGCTTGTCAAATTTCAAAGGTTTTGATGGAGGTTTTGTTGCATTTGGAGGCAACTCATGTGACACCCTTGCCACATTAACCACCAATTACCATTCACCCAGGATTAATCACCAACAAACACTTAACATAATGATCTGATAGCTTAATAATAGTGCGGAAGCAAAATACATAAGTACATAAATTTAAAATATTACAACTGAATCTAACACCCTATGGTGCTACAAGGTTACATGTCTAGTCTACATACTCAAACATTTTACATTATCCCAAATTTATTACATCAATAATTCCATAATCCAAATACCAAAGAAAACGGTAGAAATCTTCAATCACTTCAATAGATTTCCTAGCTAGATGGTCCCGCAGCGGATTTCCCTTTTCCTGTAAAAATTCAACAACTGAAAGGGTAAGCTAAAGCTTAGTGAATACCAGATGATTTTCACACATTCTACAAATCTTTATGATGCCCCCAGAGTATCCGCGGTAACACATACCGTATACTCCACACGTATCCCTGATACGCAAACCTGAGCCGCAGCTCCTTCGAGCTGACACTCGGCATAAGAACAACCAACCATCTGAGGCAGACATTACATCGGGGATGACCTACTGTCTATCCTGACCACAGAGGTGTCAAACTCTTGGTCATATAGCACAGTAACATCAGAGTACAGATGCGACCACGCAGGTCCATCGAAAGGATGCACAACAATTGAACGGACATGCAACAAATATGAATGTGCATCAACATAAACGCATGTTAGTAGAATGCCAAACGAACATGAAACAACAAGCCTCAGCAGGCAATGCAAACATAAAGCAGATGCAGACATGTTAAAAATCAAAGGTACTCACAGTGGGTGCGTTATTAATCTTTAAGCAAATTTTATTTCTCCTCGGGATTTCAACCGGATCAACCAAGTACCCCACTGTGGGTTAAACAACACCACAAGGGACCTGTAAGTCATTTGTAACAACACATTGTGTTAATATCTTGTTTAATTCCATAAAACTTAATTTTTATAAGTTTTACCATTTTTGATCCCAAATTCGGATCCATGTCCGAATTCGGACCCTACCCGAATTCGGACCCCCAATTCGGTTCTCAATATATGCCCTATTTCGGACCTATGCCAAATTCGGACCATATCCTAATTCGGTCCATATCCGAATTCGGACCTCAACCGAAATATCACTACTTGGAAATTATTTTGCTAATCTGAAATCTGGGCCCATCCGAATTCGGACCAGATCCGAGTTCATCTCGGATCCGAATTCGGACCCCAACCCCATTCGAATTTGTTCTAAGTTTATAAAATTTCCAGATTTAATTCCTTCATTTTTGGTACTAATTCAATACATGAAATAAATTATACCAACTAAAATACACTTAATTTCAACCACTTTAACACTATCATTAACCTCTTTCATGCACCAAATCACAACCTTTTCAACCTTTTTCATCATTTTTCGAACACACACACTAAAACACACACAAATCTTCGAAAATCATACTTATAGGTTGATTCAGAAGCTGAAATTTTGTACATAACATCATCAATACTCGAATTAAACTAATCCATAACAATATCATACATGCATGAACATTTGCAACCCCAAATCTTATTTTCGGATTTGAACAAAACCGAACCAAATTGCTTCTAATTTCGAAATTTAAAGAATGTTTACCTTAATTCTTCGATTGCAGTGTTGATTGTTCCTTGAATGCAACCTTGTTTCAAATTTTCAGACTTCGAATCCAAGTTTTGATGATCTTGAATATTTTAGAGAGAGAGCCGAGAGAGAAAGAGTTCTAGTGAGAGAGAGTGGTGATTGGAAATGAAAGACCTTTGGTCTTTTATTTCAAAATTCCTTATTTTAACATCTTTAGTCCCTCAACTCATCAGATCCCATTTACTATCGATTTATAAAATAAAAGATTTCTATCTTTTATTTATTATCCTCAATGCTTTAAATAATTCTTTTCACTTAATAAATAAAATTCTAAATTTCCATAATATGCAACCAACTTCCATAAATTCAAATACATAATCATTATCAATAATTTAACTTAATTTACAAATTTAAACTTAATAATCTTCAAATACAATAAATTAAATCCGAGGATGTTACAGCATGGGCTCCACCACGCTCAACTTCGTCCTCGAAGTTACTCGGATTCGAACAGCTTCGGGTATTTCTTCAACATCTCAGACTTAGGCTCCCACGTATGATTTGCTCCTTTGTGATGCTTCCAACGAACAAGCACCATCTCTATCTCTTTACTTCTCAATTTCTTCACTTTCGTGTCTAACACACACTCCGGCTCTTCAACATACCGGAGCCTTTCGTCAATCTTTAGCTCGGTGTGATCAGCCCAATCCTCGTTTTCGGTTGTAAACGACTTTCTAAGGTTCCCCACATGGAACACCGGGTGTATGCCCGACATCTCTTCAGGCAATTCTAGACGATATGACTGGTTTCCAACTTTTTCTATTATCTTAAATGGCCCAACAAATCTCGGAGCCAGCTTTCCTCTTTTTACAAAACGTGTAACACCCCTCATAGGTGACACCTTCAAATAAACCCAATCATTTATATCGAAACTGATTGGCTTGTGCCTCCTGTCGTAATAACTTTTCTGGCGATCCTGGGCCGCCTTCATATTCTGTCTCACCAACTGAATCTTTTCATTCGTTTCTTGTAGTAATGCCGGCCCAGCAATCGGCGTTTCACCGGTTTCCCTCCAACATGTAGGAGTCCTACATCTTCTCCCATACAATGCCTCAAACGGCGCTTTCTTGATCGTCGCGTGGTAACTGTTGTTATATGAAAACTCGATCAGTGGCAAATGATCGTCCCAATTGCCACCAAGGTCCAACACACACGACCGCATCATATCTTCAAGTGTCAGGATAGTCCTTTCACTTTGACCATCGGTTTGCGGACGGTAAGCCGTACTCATAGCAATCCTCGTTCCTAACCCTTCTTGTAATGCCGACCAGAAGTTGGAAGTAAATCGGCTGTCTCGATCTGATACTATGGACTTCGGTACTCCATGTCTAGCAACTATCTCAGCCACATAGATCTGTGCTAACCTTTCCAGAGAATATCCTTCCCGAATCGGAATAAAGTGTGCGGACTTAGTTAACCTATCGACTATCACCCAAACTGCATCGTGTTGACGCCTAGTCTTCGGCAACTTTGTAACAAAATCCATCGTTATGTGTTCCCACTTCCATTCCGGAACGGGAAGCGGTTGCAAACTACCGTAAGGCTGCTGGTGTTCGGCTTTCACTAACCGACAAGTTCGGCATCTCTCCACGTACTGTCCGATATCTTTCTTTAATCCGGGCCACCAGAAGTCTGCTTTCAGCTCGTTGTACATCTTTGTGCTCCCGGGATGTACAGAAAACTTTGACTGATGAGCTTCTTCTATTATCACATTTCTCATGCCTCCATACTTTGGCACCCAGATTCTTCCGTATATACCTTTCAAACCTGATTCACTTGTTTCCATATCCTTAATCTGTTCTCTTATATCTTCAGCACCAACATTCTCGTCTTTCAAGGCTTCCTCTTGAGCGGCCTTGACATCATCAATAATAGTGGATGTTAACATAGTAGATGTCAACGTGTAACAGCAATCCTTGGCATATGCTTTGCGACTCAAAGCATCGGCTACCACATTAGCCTTCCCGGGATGATAAAGGATTTCACAGTCATAATCCTTTATAAGTTCCATCGAACGTCTCTGTCTCATATTGAGCTCCTTCTGACTAAATATGTATTTTAAACTCTTATGGTCAGTGTATAACTGACACTTAGTCCCGTAAAGATAATGCCTCCATAACTTCAAAGCGAATGTTACCGCAGTCAACTCAAGATCATGAGTTGAGTAGTTCTTCTCATGCTGCTTCAACTGCCTTGAAGCATAAGCAATTACCTTCCCACGCTGCATCAGTACAGCGCCAAGTCCCAACTTCGAAGCATCCGTGTATACCACAAAGTCCTCATTACCCTCTTGTAGGGCAAGTATCGGTGCTTCACTTAACGTCTTTTTCAAAATATCAAACGCCTCCTGCTGCACAGTTTCCCATACAAACGGTGCATTCTTCTTTGTTAACATCGTTAAAGGGACTGCAATCTTTGAAAAGTCCTTAATGAATCTCCTATAATAGCCTGCCAGCCCAAGGAAACTTCTGACTTCCGTAGCTGAGCGAGGCGGTTCCCAATTTCTTACCGCTTCTACCTTAGCCGGATCTACAGAAGTTCCGGCCCCCGATATCACATGCCCTAAAAATTGAATCTGTTGCAGCCAAAACTCACATTTTGAGAACTTGGCATACAACCTTTCCTTTCTTAACAATTCCAATAACTCTTTTAGATGATCAGCGTGTTCGGCTTCAGACTTTGAATACACCAAAATGTCATCTATAAAAACAATTACCGACTTGTCCAACATCGGTCTGCAAACTCGGTTCATCAAATCCATAAAGACAGCCGGGGCATTGGTTAACCCGAAAGGCATAACCAAGAACTCGTAATGCCCGTAACGTGTCCTAAAAGCTGTTTTAGGCACATCTTCCTCTCTAACTTTTAACTGATGATATCCCGACCTCAAGTCAATCTTAGAAAACACACAAGCTCCATGTAACTGGTCAAACAAGTCATCTATCCGCGGCAACGGATACTTGTTCTTGATCGTCAATTTATTCAGCTCCCGGTAATCGATGCACATCCTCATGGTGCCATCCTTCTTCTTAACAAATAATACCGGAGCTCCCCACGGCGATGAACTTGGTCGAATAAAACCCTTGTCTAACAACTCCTGGAGTTGTGTCATCATCTCTTTCATCTCGGTTGGGGCAAGGCGATAAGGAGAACGAGCTACCGGTGCAGCTCCCGGGATCAGATCAATCCTAAATTCCACTTGTCTCTCAGGCGGCACGCCAGACAAGTCTTCCGGAAACACATCCGGGAATTGTGAAACAACAGGCACATCGGCCAACGTCTTCTTCTCAGCCTTGGCATCTATAGCATATGCCAGGTAGGCGTCACATCCCTTTGCAACAAGCTTTCGAGCTTTTGCAACAGTCAACAAACACAGATCCCCACTTCTCCTATCCCCATAAATACAGATCTCACGCCCCTCCGGAGTAGTTATCTTGATCATACGCTTCTTACACACTATATGGGCTTCATTCTCTATCAACCAATCCATCCCGATAATCACATCAAATTCACTAAACTCGATCGGAATCAAGTCCAAATTGAAGACTACATCTTCAATCACTAAAGTGCAGTTTCGGTATACATGATCTACTTTAACTAGAGTATTACTAGCAGTTTCAATATCTAGTACAGCAGATAGCTTAGACAATGGCATGGCAAGTTGTTGTGTAAACATAGTAGATACAAACGACCTATTGGCACCCGAGTCAAATAATACTCTTGCAGGTAAAGAGTTTACAATAAACATACCCGTGACCACCTCCGGGTTTTCCCTAGCCTCTTCTGCAGTAATCTGGAATGCACGAGCCGGTGCCCTTTGCGACTGACCCCGACCTCGGTTAACTGACCCACCGCTTGAACCTCCTGAAGATCGTGTTGATGTTGGAGCAGCAACTGCTGGAGTATTCTTTCGACAATTCCGACTATAGTGCCCCCATACTCCACACTTATGGCAAGCATCAGATCTCCGTGGGCATTCATTTTGAAAGTGGCCCAACTCTCCGCAGCAAAAACACGCACGCCCGTTGGTGCACTTACCGAAGTGTTCCAGATGACACTTGTTACAATACTGCGGCTCGGTGTTGATAGAGTAAGCACGTGCGCGACCAGAAGAACTAGACTGTCGACGGAAGGACTGTTGCGGCGAGTACTGCGATGATCGTGAAGAACCAGAATAACCTCCTTCGCGTTGGCGTTTCGGTGGTGAAGGTTGAGTTGGGTTGACTGAAGCGGCAGCGGACCCCATCACGTATCCCGACATACCCAAGATCTGTTCCACATTCCTGGCGGCTTCCAGTAAACCAGCAAATGTGGGGTAGCGTACGTTGCTCATCACCCTTCGAATCTCCAAATCAAGACCAGCCTCAAACCTGGTCACTTTCCTTTCCTCGGTATCCACTTGATGAGGCGCGAACAAACTCAGCCTCGTAAACTCTACAGCATACTGGGACACAGACTTAGTCCCCTGAATCAGCGTCATGAACTTAGCTTCAAGTCTTCGGCGCTCATCGGCCGGGCAGTACTGCTGAGTGAAGATATCAGTAAACTCAGCCCATGTCATAACAGATACTCTTTCCAAGGTTAACGCATTCACCATCGAGTTCCACCACATTATTGCGTCTTTGGTGAACATGGCAGTAGCGAATCGGACCATATCCTTCTCAGCACAATCGCTGATTCGGAAAGTCCTTTCTGTAGCTGTTATCCACTCCAGTGCAGTAACAGCATCACCCAACCCAGTAAATTCAACGGCTCCATTTCCCTTAAAGTCCTTGAAACGACAACCCCTGGGCTTATTAGATGACCCAGTGTTGTCACCTTGCTCGTCATCGTTTCCCTCTCTTTCCTTATTCTTCCTTTTGTCTTCCCTTCGCTTAGCTTCGGCCTCATCTCGAGCCCGAAACTGGTCCTGAATCATCCGATTTTGCTCAGCCATCATGGCTAGCATCATTTCTCTCGTCTCTTCTGGTGTCATTCCTCCTCCAGACATGTTCTGAAATATGAAACATATAACTTATTTAGTAACATGTCATTTATTTATAGACACCACCCAATTGTCCCGTATGATAGTCAATATTCTTATGATTACTAGATCATAACCTATCTTAGTTCAGATCATTACTTAGAATCACTACATGTCAACACTTAATGTTTGAGACCAAGACCTCCCGGACACTTGAATCTCAAACTACTGCTCTGATACCATACGCTGTGACACCCTTGCCACATTAACCACCAATTACCATTCACCCAGGATTAATCACCAACAAACACTTAACATAATGATCTGATAGCTTAATAATAGTGCGGAAGCAAAATACATAAGTACATAAATTTAAAATATTACAACTGAATCTAACACCCTATGGTGCTACAAGGTTACATGTCTAGTCTACATACTCAAACATTTTACATTATCCCAAATTTATTACATCAATAATTCCATAATCCAAATACCAAAGAAAACGGTAGAAATCTTCAATCACTTCAATAGATTTCCTAGCTAGATGGTCCCGCAGCGGATTTCCCTTTTCCTGTAAAAATTCAACAACTGAAAGGGTAAGCTAAAGCTTAGTGAATACCAGATGATTTTCACACATTCTACAAATCTTTATGATGCCCCCAGAGTATCCGCGGTAACACATACCGTATACTCCACACGTATCCCTGATACGCAAACCTGAGCCGCAGCTCCTTCGAGCTGACACTCGGCATAAGAACAACCAACCATCTGAGGCAGACATTACATCGGGGATGACCTACTGTCTATCCTGACCACAGAGGTGTCAAACTCTTGGTCATATAGCACAGTAACATCAGAGTACAGATGCGACCACGCAGGTCCATCGAAAGGATGCACAACAAATGAACGGACATGCAACAAATATGAATGTGCATCAACATAAACGCATGTTAGTAGAATGCCAAACGAACATGAAACAACAAGCCTCAGCAGGCAATGCAAACATAAAGCAGATGCAGACATGTTAAAAATCAAAGGTACTCACAGTGGGTGCGTTATTAATCTTTAAGCAAATTTTATTTCTCCTCGGGATTTCAACCGGATCAACCAAGTACCCCACTGTGGGTTAAACAACACCACAAGGGACCTGTAAGTCATTTGTAACAACACATTGTGTTAATATCTTGTTTAATTCCATAAAACTTAATTTTTATAAGTTTTTACCATTTTTGATCCCAAATTCGGATCCATGTCCGAATTCGGACCCCACCCGAATTCGGACCCCCAATTCGGTTCTCAATATATGCCCTATTTCGGACCAATGCCAAATTCGGACCACATCCTAATTCGGTCCCCAACCGAATTAGGACCTCAACCGAAATTTTCAATACTTGAAAATTATTTTGCTAATCTGAAATCTGGGCCCATCCGAATTCGGACCAGATCCGAGTTCATCTCGGATCCGAATTCGGACCCCAACCCCATTCGGACATGTGCAGTTTTGAATATCATTTTCCAGATTTAATCCAAGTCATTTTTGGTACTTTTTCAATACATGAAATAATTTACACTAACTAATATTCATGTATTTCCAACATTTTTAACACTAAAATTAACACATTTCTATGCCAATTTAAACCCATTTTTGCTCTTTTTGTTCTACCCGTCGAACACACACACTAAGAACACACACAATTTCTCTGAAAATCATTCTTAGAGGTTGATTCAGAAGCTGAAATTTTGTACATAACATCATCAATACTCGAATTAAACTAATCCATAACAATATCATACATGCATGAACATTTGCAACCCCAAATCTTATTTTCGGATTTGAACAAAACCGAACCAAATTGCTTCTAATTTCGAAATTTAAAGAATGTTTACCTTAATTCTTCAATTGCAGTGTTGATTGTTCCTTGAATGCAACCTTGTTTCAAATTTTCAGACTTCGAATCCAAGTTTTGATGATCTTGAATATTTTAGAGAGAGAGCCGAGAGAGAAAGAGTTCTAGTGAGAGAGAGTGGTGATTGGAAATGAAAGACCTTTGGTCTTTTATTTCAAAATTCCTTATTTTAACATCTTTAGTCCCTCAACTCATCAGATCCCATTTACTATCGATTTATAAAATAAAAGATTTCTATCTTTTATTTATTATCCTCAATGCTTTAAATAATTCTTTTCACTTAATAAATAAAATTCTAAATTTCCATAATATGCAACCAACTTCCATAAATTCAAATACATAATCATTATCAATAATTTAACTTAATTTACAAATTTAAACTTAATAATCTTCAAATACAATAAATTAAATCCGAGGATGTTACAACTCAAAAGGAGGTAAGGTTACAGGTAAAGGCACTGTTAATGCAGGCAATATGACATTCCATGATGTTTTGTATGTTGAACAGCTTAAGTACAATTTATTGAGTGTCTCTCAAATCTGTGACAAACAAAACATTGTTCTGTTCACAGATTCTGAGTGCATTGTTCTTTCAAAGGATTTCAAAATTTCTGAAAATCTTGTTTTACTTAGAACACCAAGAAAGGACAATGTTTACTGCCTGGACACAGCTCTCTTGACTAAATCAAATACTTTAAGCTGTTTAATATCCAAAGCATCATCAAATGAGTCTGCTCTTTGGCATAGAAGGATGTGTCACATGAACTTCAAGTCCATGAATGATTTAGTTAAAAAGAATCTGGTAAGAGGATTACCACAAAAGGAGTTCATTTGTGATGATCATTGTGTAGCATGTCTTAAAGGTAAGCAACACAAAACTTCTCATAAGGCCAAAGAAGTAAATTCAATCTCATCTGTTCTTCAGTTGTTACATATGGATCTATTTGGTCCAACATCTGTTTTGAGTTTGAATAAAAGGGCATACTGTTTAGTCATTGTTGATGATTCCACCAGATTTACTTGGGTTTACTTTCTTAGGTCCAAAGATGAAACTGCTGAGCTAGTTAAGTCTTTTATCCTTAAGATAGAAAACCAATCCAATTCCAAAGTTAAGGTGATAAGATCAGACAATGGAACTGAATTTAAATATCAAATTCTAAACAGTTTCTGTGAGTCCAAAGGCATTGCTAGACAATATAGTGCACCAAGAACACCACAGCAAAATGGTGTAGCTGAAAGAAAGAATAGAACATTAATTGAGGCTGCTAGAACAATGCTAGCTGATTCAAATCTGCCAATGACTTTCTGGGCAGAAGCTGTTAATACAGCCTGTTATGTTCTAAATAGGGTTCAAGTTGTCCAATCTCAAGGAAAAACTCCCTATGAGTTATTCCATAACAGAAGTCCCCTAATAGCTTTCTTCAAGCCTTTTGGATGCCCATGCACTATTCTTCACACTAAGACTCACTTAGGGAAGTTTGAGAGTAAAGCTGAAGAAGGATTCTTTGTAGGATACTCAACTCAAAGCAAAGCCTATAGAGTATACAACAGTGTGTCTAAAACAATTGAAGAAAGTGCCAATGTTGAATTTAATGAAAATACTGCTAATATCAAAGGCACTGGTCCTGATTGGTTGTTTGATTTAGATTCACTAATAAATTCTCTGAGCTTTGTTGAGTATACTGCAGAAGCTGATGCATACAGGGTTGAAGCTGCTAACACGAATTCTCATGCTGCCAATACAATTTCTCATGCTGTTGGCACAAAGTCTCAGACTGCTGCAGATTCAACAAGTTGGGATGATTTCACCACTCTACCACTTTTGTCTTGTGATCCTCCAGGGGTCCTGAATGATACAAATCCAGACACTGAAGTGTCACTCCAAAGTTCTGAAAGAACAGCTCCAACACAACAGGAAACAGTCCCAGATTCAAGTCAAGCTGTTTCAGAAACTGAACCATTCACTGGTTCTGATGGAGATGATACCAACCTTGGAACTTCCTTTCAAACAGAGAGAGAGCCCACACTAAGAGTTCACAAGTATCACCCTCTCAATCAAATACTGGGTGATCCAAGCACTCCTGTTCAAACAAGGAAGATGGTTCACAATGAGACTGCTGCTGCTGAACAAGCGGTTACTGAATTCAGTCTAGCAGCTTTTGAACATGCCTGTTTCATGTCTCAATTGGAACCTAAAAAGGCATCAGAAGCATTAAAAGATTCATCCTGGATTGAAGTTATGCAAGAAGAGCTTTTACAGTTCAAAATTCAGAATGTATGGACTCTGGTGGATCTTCCTAAAGGTAAGAGAGCAATAGGTACAAGATGGGTGTTCAGAATTAAGAAGGATGAGAGAGGGATAGTCATCAAGAACAAAGCAAGACTAGTAGCACAAGGGTACACTCAAGAAGAAGGAATAGATTATAATGATGTCTTTGCTCCAGTAGCAAGAATTGAAGCCATCAGACTGTTTCTAGCATATGCAAGTTTCAAAGGATTTAAAGTGTATCAAATGGATGTTAAGTCTGCTTTCTTGTATGGGACAATTGAAGAGGAAGTGTATGTGTGTCAACCTCCTGGTTTTGAAGACTACAAGTATCCAGACAGGGTGTACAAGCTAGACAAAGCTCTCTATGGTCTTCACCAAGCCCCAGAGCATGGTATGACACACTGTCATCATATCTTCTACAGAATGGATTCAAGAGAGGCACTCTGGACAAAACACTTTTCACTAAATCCATCAAAGCTGAGATTCTTCTTGTCCAAATCTATGTTGATGACATCATCTTTGGCTCAACTAATGATAGGTTGTGCAAAGAATTTGAGGCCCTAATGCACAAAAAGTTTCAAATGAGTTCAATGGGGGAACTCACATTCTTTCTAGGGCTGCAGGTTAAACAGAAGCCTACTGGTCTATTCATAAGTCAATCAAAGTATGTCAAAGACATACTGGAAAAGTTTGGCTATCAAGACACAAAGGTTGCAAGCACTCCAATGGATCTTCATAAACAGCTCCATACAGACAAAGATGGCATAAATGTGGATATTCATCTATACAGATCCCTTATAGGATCTCTCATGTATCTAACATCTTCAAGACCTGATATAATGTTTGTTGTCTGTGTGTGTGCTAGGTTTCAATGCTCTCCAAAGGATTCTCACTTGGTTGCTGTTAAGAGAATCTTCAGATACCTTAAAGGCCAACCACATTTAGGCCTATGGTATCCCAAAGACTCTCCTTTTGAACTAACTGCTTATTCTGACAGTGACTATGGTGGTTGCAACACTGACAGGAAATCCACAACTGGTGGATGTCAATACTTAGGAGCAAGACTGGTCTCTTGGCAATGCAAAAAGCAAACAACTGTTTCCACATCATCCACTGAAGCAGAATACGTAGCAGCTGCAAGCTGCTGCTCCCAGGTAATGTGGATTCAAAATCAGCTAAGAGACTATGGTATGAATTTCTTATCCACTCCTATTGATATTGACAATTCAAGTGCAATTAGCATTGTGCAAAACACAGTGAAATTCCCAAAAACCAAGCATATAGAAATCAGGTTTCACTTCATCAGAGATTGTAATGAAAAGAAGTTAATCCAAGTTACCAAAATACATACAGATGATCAGCTAGCTGATCTATTTACAAAACCTTTAGATGTGGGAAGGTTCACTTTCTTAATATCAAATATTGGTATGGTAAACATGGATAATTGGTTTTCATTATTATCGACTCAGTATGCTAATTTAAGGGGGAGACACTGTTCCATTGAAAAGTTGCACAATTTTACACTAACAGCATGAGTATTTTCTCATGCTGCTAGTTCATTTTCTCGGACTGCTAGTTATTTTCACTTGATCTGTCAAAATGTGCAGGGTATTTGGGTAATTTTTCAAATGTGTGCGCGGGACCCAACCTTTTCGAAACCTTTAAAGGTCCCAGTTTCGTTCAGTTGTAACTACCAGTTACATATTTTTCTTTCACGGCCTTCTGCTTTCTCTCTGAACGAATCACGCATTCTTCTTTCAAACCCTAAAACCATCGTTTGATTATCCATGGAGTTTGTCAAAGAACACAACTGCCTTCCATACTCTCTCAAACACTCTGAACTTCAGCCGTTCCATGATATGATGGATTTCCTCAGGCACTCCCATATCAACCATGCCCTCAATATCAATCCCACCATATACATATCGCATATCGAACAGTTCTGGAACCGTGCCACCTTTCAAACCATCAATGGAGTGCCTACCCTTCTATCCAAAATTGATGGCACTCCCATCACCATCACTGAGGAATCCATTCGGCACCATTTGCATCTTCAAGATGCCTCAGGTATAACAGACCTATCCCTTCAAGCTTTACATTTTGGTCTTCAAAACATTGGTTATAGGGGCCCTGCTGATTCTTTTACTTTCTTAAAAGCCCATTTTTCTCCTGAATGGAAATTTCTTGTACATATTATTCAGCAAGTGTATGAGCCCCAAAAGAACTGGTTGGTCAGAATTTTCTTCTAACATTGCCACTGCCTTAGTGTGCTTTTCAACAGGCCAACGGTTCAATTTTTCAAACATGATTTTTCAGGGGATGTTAAGGCATCATTCCCTAAAGAATTGGAAGTTTTTAATGTATCCAAGATTTTTGGCAGAAATCATTGCACACACCTGCACTACTTCTCATTTACATAAGAGGATACATATTTCCCATAGGCACTCACTATCTTCTATCAAAAGGTTGATAAAGCCAAGTGCCAATTTTGTCAGTGTAGATGTTCCATTGCCCTCTGCAATGATGAACATCATTTCAGGAAACAGAGGAGAGGGTCTTGAGCAGGCTCAGCCTAACATCACTGCTACACCCCCAAGACCCCAACCCACTCCTCATGATACACAAACTCCCACTGATCCTTTTGTACAGCCAACACGCCCACTCAGAAATATATACAAAAGAAAAAGGGGACCAGTAGCTCCTTCCTCCTCCTCCCATCAGCAAGAGCCATATATCCCTGTGCAGGAGGATACTCCTGCACGGCATATCCAAAGGGAACCACTAGAGGAAACTCCCATCCTCACTCAGGAGGTGAACATCTCTTCAGAGATGGTTCATATGGGTTCTGTGGCTGGGACTACTGATGTCTCTGCACAAGAGGCACAGGAAAGTGCCAACATAGCTAAGACCACGCCCATGGCAACAGCAAGTGTGCAAACACAAGCTAGAAGTCCCCAGAACCAAGAACAGAGGGGCCCAGAGGTTTCTACTTCTGGTATTAATGTCGGTGATAGATCACAAGCACCACAGGTGTTTTCTGATCTTGAGACTAGTCTGCAACTCATGCTTTTGACGGATCCCAAGCTGAAACCTGTTGTAGCTATGTTGGAATACCAAATGTCCATCATTGCTGCACAGGGTGCACAAATAATGGCTCTAAAGCAACAGAAATGGCTCAAAATCAGAGGATGGATTATCTTCATAAGGGGTTTACCCTTTGTGGAAATAAGCTCATTCAATTAGAGCGTTTGATTCAAACCCAAGGGGCAAAGGTTGTAGGTCCTCCTGACCAAACCAATGCTTCAAAAAAGGGGGAGAATCAGGAGGTTCCTAAATCAGTCCAAGCAGCTCCAACAACGACAACAGTCCAAGTAGCACCAACAATCCCAGTTTCTAGGCTAGCAGTCCCAACAGCTTCTCAAGCTGTTAGCCTAGAAACTCAAGCTGCTCCTTCAAAAGTCACTGGAGTTGTAATCAGGGAAGGCATTCAAGCTCCATCGAGTACAGTCCAAGCAACATCTTCTGCTGCAAAAGACAAAGGCAAGGGCATTCTTATTGAGTCTCCAAAGCACAAATTCTCCTCCAAAGAAGCCCAGATTGCCTTTGATGCTGAAGTTGCCAAAAGGTTAGCAGAAGAACATGATAAAGAATTAGATCAGCAAGCCCAGCCCCCAATAGATGATGATGAGACATTAGGTGATTACCTAAAGGGGTTTGTGGGCAAACAAGGTGAAAAGAAGAGAAAGATGCCAACAGGGCACACTAAAGCTGAGCACAGAAGATTTTTGATAAATTTTGCATTTGCAGCTGGAATTCCAAAGAAAATGGCTCAGTCCATGACAACTGAAAGGCTGCAAGAGATTCATGACAAGGAGATGGACAAAAGAAAGAGAACAAAAGTCTCTCCAGAAGCTCAACCATCCCAAGAAGTCCAACCATCAACTCAATCAGTCCAAACTAAAGCTGCTGCCAGTACACCTGTTCCCACTGATCAAGCTGCTCTCTCTATTCCTTCATCGGTTAAAAGGGTGCTCTTTGAGCAACAACTACAAAAAGCCATGGAGATAGAGAAGCTGATTGATCAGCATGAGTTTACAAAGCCTCTGATCAACTACTGGTTTGCTAAGTCACTGGATGACCGTGACTTGAGAATTAAGTTTATAATAAGAAGGGAGTCTGGACCAGAAGAAGAATATGATACATTTTGGCAGATGGTTCAGAAGTTGACCAGAGATGAGCTTATCAGAATGCACAACATTGGGTCTGTATCACAAGTTAGATCTGCTCTACCACAAGTGAAGCAAGTAATTAAAGATCTAAAATCAATTGTTGACCCTGAATCTGCAAGGAAAGAAATAGAGGATGCTGTGAAGAAGGGGAAGAAGGTCAAGCAAGTTGATCTGTTTGTCAAGTCAAGGACATACAGAATCAAATTTTCAGATGGACCTGGTATATTCTTCAATCTCGAATTTTATGATTTACCAAAAGATATGCTACTTCAGATAAAATCTGTTAGGGTATCTTGTGATAGAGATGAGATGAAGAAAGAATTTTTGAAGGCTGTAGATCAGAAACTTGCACAGTTGTAAGTTTTTGAAAGCCTTGGTTTGTAAATAACAGTTTACTTATTCATTTCCATTTTTGTATAGAACTTAAAGTCTTGTGTAAAGAATTTAAGTTAGGGGGAGATTGTTGGGAAATAGTTTAAGTATGCTCAAGCTGTTAGTTAGACTTCTCAGACTGTTAGTAGATTTTTTATGTAAATACAAAGTTCATGCTGCTAGTTGAAGAAACTCGAGCTGCCAGTGTAAAAGTTCAAGCTGCCAGAGCAAAACAACTCAAGCTGCTCAGTTCATGCTGTCAAGACATTCAAGCTGCTCAACAGTTTCATAAACAGAAAGTGTTGATTTTCAGGAAAGATATCTACACGAAGATTCCAGCATATCTACTATCAGAGAAGTCATAGTCCTTCAAGGAAACAAGTCCAAAAAGCAATATAAATAGACAGAATATTGTATAGAAGAATATAGAAGTTTTCTGCATATTTTGAGTCTGTAATTGCTTTATTGTTTAAGTTTTCATAAGCCTCTAAGGTTGTAAAACCCTAAGAACAGTTTGTGTTCTTTGTCTAATCAAACAGATTAGAGGTGATTGTAATCATTGAATTCAGCAATACAAACAGTCCTGATTACTTCTTATGTTTTATGCTTTATTGGTTCTGAAAGTTTTTGTTAAAATAATTAAGTGTTATTCCGCAAACTTCTTAATTAAACTTTGATTCAAAGCAAGATTATTGATTTATACTCTGATAAATTTCAAATCAGTTAATCTTGGTTATTCAGTTTTAGATCCTGACAAGTGGTATCAGAGACTAGTTATGAAAAATTCCAGATTTATAGTTAAGACATAGGTCTAACTTTTGAGACAAGAATCAACTCATTTCGTTGTGTTATGAATTAGTTATGATTTTTCAAAGTCGATATAAATTTTCTGCCGAAAATCCGCAGTTTTATAAACTTGAAACAACTTATGATTCTTGTTGTTTATTCAAATACTACTTGTATAAAAGTTATAGAAGTTATATAACACATATATAACACATGTTTTCATAATATTAACATGCTTATAATGTGTTCATATATTCATAAACACATTTAAGAAACAACTTAAAAATAAGAACTAGAAACTTATAAACTTGAGTTTTTATGAAACTTGTTGTTGTTGGTGATTATATATATTAAGAAAGACTTATATAAACATAAATGTATGATGAAATAAGTTAGTATTTACTTACTTTGGGGTATTAGAAGGATGAAACCAAGTAGAAGTTGAAACTCTTGGAAGATTTCACCCAAAAACACTTGAAAAGTACAAGAATATGAAAGTTGCACAAATTTTTCTTTGTGAAGGCCTTGTGGCCGGTTTTGAAGAGAGGAAGAAAGAGAGAGTTTAGACTTTGAAGGTGTGAAGAAAATGAGAGGGTTTGGGTCTCTATTTATAGAGAAAATTTGAAGTCTTGCAAATGGAGGTGGAGTGTGATAATGGGTGAAATGAAAGGGTGAGGGGTGTGAAAGATTTGATTATGAAAGGTTATGGAGTTGGGAAATAAAAATTGAAATCAAATCTTGGGTAGTACTTACCCTATGGCCGGCCACCTAGTGATATTTCTATGTATTTTTAATTTTTTTTTTGTTTAAATGTATTTCAAGGTGTATTCTTGTATTTCCCTTTTTATGTAATTCCATAAATACTTTTGAATGCATTGTTTTAATGAATTGTTTTAGTCTTGCATAATTAATCTTATGTAATTATATTAGTGTATGATTAGTGTTACTAAGCATAGATTAATTATGTACTTAGTTGAATTAATCCTTCATATATTAAATTGATCGGATTAATTGATTTCCCGATTCATCGCACCGATGAATTTGATTCTAATTGAGTTGAATTTTCTAATAAACCTTTTTAATCACTTGATTAATTTCTAATGACCACTGATTAGGCTATAATTTACTATTAAATACACATTAGGTCATTGTTGCTAACCTGGTTTAGTGCCGGATGTTACAGATGTTCCTCCATTATTCTCTCCCCCTTGAAAAGGATTCGTCCACGAATCATCACGTACATCAAAAGAAGACAAGTCAGAAACATTGAATGTTGAACTAACTTGATACTCACCTGGAAGATCTGGCTTGTAAGCATTGTTGTTGATCCTTTCGAGCACTTGAAATGGTCCATCTCCTCTAGGTTGCAATTTGGATCTTCGCTTGGTAGGAAATCTATCTTTTCTCAAGTGCAGCCATACCCAATCTCCAGCTTCAAACACTATCTTTTTCTTGCCTTTGTTTGCTTGCTTTGTGTCATGTTCGGTCCTTTTCTCAATATTGAGTCTTACCTTTTCATGTAATTGCTTCACGAATTCTGCCTTCCGCTTTCCATCTAAACTGGATCGTTCTTTGATGGGAAGAGGAACAAGGTTAAGAGAACTAAATGGATTAAATCCGTAAACAACTTCAAAAGGAGAAACGTTAGTGGCAGAATGAACACTCCTGTTGTAAGCAAACTCTGCAAAAGGCAAACAATTCTCCCAAGTTCTCAAGTTCTTCGGAATAATCACTCGAAGTAATTGGGAGAAGGTTCGATTAACCACTTATGTTTGCCCATTGGTTTGGGGGTGACTTGTGGTAGAAAACAAAAGTTTGGTACCCAACTTACTCCAAAGAACACGCCAGAAATGACTCAGAAACTTGACATCCCTATCACTTACTATGGTTCGCGGCACACCATGCAAACGAACAATCTCTTTGAAAAACAAGTCTGCAACATGTGAAGCATCATCATTCTTCTAACACGCAATGAAGTATGCCATCTTAGAGAATCGATCAACCACCACAAACACAGATCATGACCATTCTTTGTTCTAGGCAACCCGATCAAAAAGTCCATGGAGATGTCAACCCATGGTTGCGGAGGAATTGGTAGTGGCATATACAACCCATGAGGCTTGGATTTTGATTTGGCCTGTTTACATGGCACACATCTTTCACAGATCTTCATAACATCTTCTCTCATCTTAGGCCAACAGAAATGTTCCTTCAAAATATCCAGTGTCTTTTGGACACCAAAATGGCCCATCAACCCTCCACCATGAGCCTCAAGTACAAATAGCTCCCGTATAGAACACTTTGGAATGCATAACTTGCTTTCTTTAAACAAATAACCATCATGCCTATAAAACTTATCAAATGAAGCATTTTCACAAGCAACGTATAAGGAAGAAAAATCAGAATCATCTTTGTACATTTCTTTAAGTGATCCAAACCCAATAAGCTTAGAACTCAATGTGGTGATAAGAGTATGACCTCTAGACAATGCATCAACCACAATGTTTTCTTTACCCTTTTTGTATTTGATCACATAAGAAAATGAATCAATGAATTCAACCCATTTGATATGCCTCCTACTCAAATTAGCTTGCCCGTTAAGGTACTTAAGAGACTCATGATTCATATGAACCACAAATTCCTTAGGCCTTAAGTAATGCTGCCATGTTTGCAAAGATCTAACCAATGCATAAAGCTCTTTTTCATAAGTGGAATAATTCAAGTGAGCCCCCATTAATTTTTCACTAAAATATGCAATTGGTCTACCTTCTTGAACCAAAATAGCCTCAATACCCACCCCAGATGCATCACACTTAAGTTCAAACATTTTATTGAAATTAGGCAATGCAAGAATAGGAGTAGATGTCAACCTTTATTTCCGTAAATTGAATGAAGCTTCTTTCCTTTCTCCCTAATGAAAGCTAACCTCCTTCTTCACAAGTTCATTAAGGGGGGCAGCTATGGTACTGAAGTCACGAACAAACCTTCGATAGAAACTTGAAAGCCCATGGAAGCTTCTAACCTGGGACACTGTTGTTGGAGTTGGCCATTCTTTGATTGCTTGGACCTTCTCGTCATCCACCTCAATTCCCTGGCCACTTACAACAAAACCAAGAAAAATAACCTTATCCATGCAAAATGTGCACTTCTTAAAGTTAGCAAATAATGATACTTTTCTTAAAGTTTCCAAAAGAAGACAAAATGTTCCAAGTGAACTTCAACATTAATGCTAAAAATCAGGATATCATCAAAATTAACCTCTAAAAACTTACCAATGTACTCTCGTAAAACATGATTCATTAACCTCATGAATGTACTCGGAGCATTAGTTAGTCCAAAGGGCATAACTAACCACTCGTACAAACCAAACTTTGTTTTAAAAGCTGTTTTCCATTCATCACCTTCATTAATTCAAATTTGATGATAGCCATTTTTCAAATCTATTTTTGAGAAGATCTTAGCACCATGCAACTCATCCAACATATCATCTAACCTTGGAATAGGGTAGCGATACTTTACCGTTATTTTGTTTGATGGCTCTACAGTCCATACACATTCTCCATTCACCTAACTTCTTGGGTACCACGATGATCGGTACAGCACATGGACTCATGGATTCTCGAATTCTTCCTCTTGAATGCAAATCCTCCACTTTTTCTCGTGTCTTCTCGGGATAAGCTCTATAGGCTGGACAGTTTGGTAGAGCAGCCCTTGGAATGAAATCAATGTGATGCTTGATCCCTCGTAAAGGTGGTAAACCACTTGGTTCTTCCTTCGGGAAGACATCTTCGTATTCCTGCAAAATATTTACAACAAAACTTGGCGGATTGTTGGTTAGTTTTTCAACATATGTACAAGTTTCCTTGACTACCTACACTATCACTCTCTTTTTTTCGTCAATCGCTCTTTTAACTTCACTCGTTTTTGCAAAGAAATTCTTCTTGACACATTCTCTTTTTTCATCATCATTTGTCTCACTTTTCTCGCCCTCAACACTCTTTGATTTATTTTCACCACTCATTTTTTTCTCTTTGCACTCATTATTTTTCCTCTCATCCTCCCAAGCTCGCCTTGATGTGATCATTTTAATTTGGTCCTCCTGCACTTGTTGTGGGGTTAGCGAGACAAGAACTACTTTCTTTTCATGATCTTTAAGCATATATTGATTAAGAAAGCCATCATAGATAACTTTCCTATCAAATTTCCAAGGTCTACCAAGAAGTGTATGACTTACTTGCATTAGAACCACACACACACATCACTTCGTCTTTGTACTTACCGATGGAAAATGTGATCAAGGCCATTGAAGCTTATATGGGTGTGGATGCTTCAACGTCCGCAAATTCAACTTCTCAATTACCTCATTACTCACAACATTGGTACAACTCCCACCATCAATAATGAGGCTACATACTTTATCTTGCACCAAACATCGCGTATGGAAGATATTTTCTCGTTATTGTGTGTCTTCCACCTTGGCTTGTATGTTTAAAACTTTCTTGACAACCAAGAGCTCTCCGCTTTCTGCCTCGGTTTGCTCCAAGTCCTCTTCATCATACGAAACATCCTCCTTTTCATTTTCAGACTCTATTTCACCACTTTCATGAAGAATCATAACTTTTTTGTTTGGGCATTGTGAAACAATGTGCCCCACACCTAGACAACGAAAACATTTAATTTCACAAGTTCGTGTAGGGGTAGAAACGATACCTTTGCCTTTGCCCATTATCCGACCTTTTGTGGCATCATCTTGGTTCTTTTAAGGTGCAGAAAGGTACCTTTAGATGTCTCCCCTTTTGGCCTATGAGAATATTGAGAGTTGGACGTACTTCCCTTAGAAAAACTATTTCTTCTCCTCAATTGTCTTTCAACTTTCATGGTCGTATGAACCATCTCTTCTAGGTCTAGAAAATATTGCAACTCCTCGACATTAGAAATATCTTGATTCAAGCCACTCAAGAATCTTGCCATTGTTGCTTCCCTATCTTCTTCAATATTTGCTCTAATCATGGCAATCTCCATCTCTTTGAAATAATCCTCCACGGACTTTGCTCCCTGATTCAAAGATTGTAATTTGCGATACAAGTCTCAAAAATAGTGAGAGTCAACAAACCTTTTACGCATAACAGCCTTCATTTCAACCCATGTAGAAATAGGTCTTTCTCCATTTCTTCTTCGGTTGGTGACTAATTGATCCTGCCATACTATAGCGTAATCTGTGAATTCAATTGCTGCTACTTTCACCTTTTGATCCTCGCGATAACTATTACATGCAAAAATCAGTTCAACCTTTTTTTCCCAGTCCAAATACGCTTCTGGATCACTCTTTCCTTGAAATTGTGGAATTCTCATCTTAATGTTGTTGAGTCCTCTATTAGCACCATGCTTTCTTCTATGCCTCCTTCTTTCAGATCCTCTATAACATTCATCACTTGGAGCGTCATCTTCATGATTTTCATCAGAAACTTGTGATGGTGGTGGAGCATGAGGTCCACGTGCCTCCAATCTATCCATTCTTTCATGGATTTGATTAAATTTATCCGTCATTAAATGCTGCCTTTCAGTCATGAGAGCTTGGACTTGAAGGTTAGGGAGGGGTTGATTATCTTCCATCTTTTAATCTGTAAAAACAAGAGTAATTGGAAAAAAAAAAATATTTCCTCTCTTCACTCCCTTACGTGTTTCACTCAAGAGATGTCACTCAACGCTCGTGTATCGCACAAAAAAAATAATCGGCTTTTACCTTCAAGTGTTCTCACAACTCAATGCCTTTACCTCTCTATTCCTTGTGGAGCTCAATTGGTAAAAGAATAAATCAAATTTGAGCACAAACTGAAAGTGTTCAAGAAAATCCTTTAGAACTTATTTGGATACCAACGAGTTTAGAACTTTTAAAGAAGATGGGATACACAAGAAAAAAAAAGTAGTAAGGGGAAAAACAAAGTACTAACCAATGAGAAGAAGTTGGAACAAAAAAATGATATAAAAGACAAATTATTGATTTTCAAGCTCACGTGTTCATATAAACTTCTTTTCATTTATTTAGTTTTTTGCAACTTCTTTTTTAAACTTTTTTTCTGCACAATTTTTATGCTTTTTTTTGCTGCACTTTTTTATGCTTTTTTTTGCTCTTTTTTTTACTATGACAAAACTAGAAAAAATGTAAAAAATAAGATGATGAGAAAGATAGACAAACAAAATGATAAGAACAAAATGTAAAAAACTTAAGAATCGAACCTTTGTAGCTTTGATACCAAATGATATGAAACGTTGACCCGCAAGTTAAATGTAACTTGGAACCTTCGTATAGGATATAATAGGCGTTAAAGTACCCGATAAATTCGGACTCGAACACGCCTAGAGCATGTCCTTGACCCGTTAGTTATAAGAACTACGAACCAAAGGAATACGAGAACGCCACAAGAATGTGCTCACAATCTTGATAAGTTCTTGAACTATGAACTCTCCAACAAAGAACAAAGCTCACAAAGATGAGTAATACTCAAAAGAAAGATATATATTTCTCAAGTGAATTGATTTGAAAGTACATAGGAAGCCATCTATTTATAGGCTTCAAAAACCAACTCAAAAGAGACTAATTAAATTTAATGGATTAAAGAAGGGACTTTAATCCATGAATCTAGACATTCTGTCATCACTTGGTAGATAATTCTAGAACTTTAAACTAAAAAAAGGATTAGGCATTTCTAGGCCTTTGTTGGAATCAAATAACCTTCTAATGGACTACAAAATACATCCATACTACCACTTGGGCTTAGTACTAGCCCATAGTATTTCAAAGACTCAAGAAAATGCAACTTTTGTGCTTTTATGCTTCCATATTAGGATCCAATGCTTGAAGTCTGGTAACATGTTTCATCACTTGCGGTTGAGCATCGTCTTTGCATTCAGACTTTCGGATATCAACAACTAAGCTCGTAAAAACTTCTTAGATCTTCTTCGCTCGTCCTCTTGTCATCGGGCCTTCACATATTTCCATGACATCTTTGGAATGGTTTGATGATCCTCCATCAGGTTTAAACGAAAAACAAAAAAGATAAGATAACTTTGGTGGGTAAAAAGGAGAGTCAATATTGTGCACTTGCAAAAAGGAGTGAAATAAAAGAAGCCTTAAATTCGAAGATGTCTATTGTGCTTTTTTTAATAAAAGAGGCTCAGTTAAGCACTAATGATTTGGCCGGTACTCTTCCTAGCAATATTAAATCTCTTTTGCAGGAATTTGAAGACTTGTTTCTAGAGGAGGTTCCCAATGGATTTCAACCAATTCGCGGGATTGAACACCAAATTGGCTTTGTTCCCGGGGCTTCCTTTCCAAACAAGCCGGCGTATAAAACAAATCCAGAGGAAACCAAGGAGTTGCAAAGGCAAGTTGAGGAATTACTTGAGAAAGGATAGATTCGAGAAAGCATGAGCCCTTGTGTTGTTCCAGTTTCGCTTGTACCAAAAAAAGTATGGGTCATGGATGATGTGCATGGATTGTCGTGCCATCAATAATATCAAGGTAAAGTATCACCATCCAAAATCTCGACTAGATGATATGAGATTAATGAATCATGTTTTGCGTGATTCCATTTGCAAGTTTGTGGTTGTTTACTTTGATGATATTTTGATTTATTCCAAGAGTTTAATGATCATCTTGAGCATCTAACGTGTGTTTTGAGTGTGCTTAGGAAAAGAAAAGCTTTATGCAAACTTCAAGAAGTGTACTTTTTGTACCGACCACATTGTTTTTCTTAGATATGTGGTGAGTTCCCAAGGAATTTCAGTTGATGAAGAGAAGGTGAAGGTCATTCAAGATTGGCCAACTCCAAAGAGTGTTGGTGATGTGCGAAGTTTCCATGGTCTTGCAAGTTTTTATTGTCGATTTGTGAAGAATTTTAGCACCTTGGCATCACCACTCACGAAAGTCATTAAAAAGAAAGTTGGTTTTCAAAGGGCCAAGATCAAGAGCAAGCTTTTGAAAAACTGAAGTTTCAACTAACTCATGCTCCCTTGCTTTCTTTGCCAAATTTTGATAAAACATTTGAAATTGAGTGTGATGCATCGGGTGTTGGAATTGGTGCAGCTTTAATGCAAGAAGGGAAACCATTGGCATATTTTAGTTAAAAGTTGAGCGGCGCAACTTTGAATTATCCCACTTATGACAAAGAGATGTATGCCTTGGTTCGTGCACTGAAAACTTGGCAACATTACTTATGGACCAAAGAGTTAGTAATTCATTCTGATCATGAGTTCTTGAAGTTTCTGAAGGGGCAACAAAAGTTGAATAAGAGACATGCTAGGTGGATTGCGTTTCTTGAGACATTTCCTTATGTCATCCAATTCAAGAAAGGTAAGGAAAATATTGTAGCTGGTGCACTTTCATGGAGGTACTCTACTCTCTTCTCAAGACTCTAAAATTCTTGATTTCGAACAAATCAAAGAGTTATATCATAAGGATGTGGATTTTGGTATGATTTTTCAAACATGTGAAAAAAGCTCTTTTGAAAAGTTTTTTATACACTGATGGGTCTTTATACAAAGAATCAAAGCTTTACATTCCAAACACGTCTTTACGTGAGCTTTTGGTTCGAGAGGCACATAGTGGAGGCCTTATGGGTCATTTTCGTGTGGCAAAAACTTCAAAAATTTTGTAAGAGCATTTCTTTTGGCCAAAAATGAAAGTTGATGTTGGCATACAAACTTGATCTTCCTGATGAGTATAGTGTTCATGATGTATTTAATGTGGCTGATTTAAGTCTTTTTGATGTAGGTGACGATTTGAGGACAAATCACTCTCAAGATGAGGGGAATGATGAGAACCCATCCAATGATCAAGACGAGGAAGATCCATTAAGGTGGAAGATTTGGCCTATCACAAGGTCTAAATACAAGATGTTCCGAGATGCAACCAATGGACTTATTAAATCTTGTCGGAATAATGCTCTCGTGTCTTCGCAAAATAACCAAGCAAGCTTCCTAATTTTGCTACAAGTTGAAGCCCATGCTTAGACTTGTTTTTCATAGCCCAAGTTGTGGCTATTTACCCAAATGTAGCCCATGAATCAACAATTTAGGCCATCCTCACACTTAGCTCATGTTTTGTCCATAACTCACTCATTTCAAGCCCGATTTGAGTCAAATAAAAGCCAATTGAAAGCTAAGCATTTATCCTATCTTTTCATGAAAGAAAAAAAAGCCCAATATAGGACCATTTTCCGCGTCCAAGAAGCTGCCCAAAAGAGTGTCCATGTTCAATGTACTTGTCAATATTAATAACAAGGCAATTTGAAAGTGTTCTCATCATTTCAAGGCATTTTTTAAGGTCATGGTCATTTACTTGGACCATACTAAGAGTTTGCAAGATACAATGAACCAAGACACATTCTAGAAGATTCAAGTGGTGAAATGTCAAGAAGGACCTATTGATAAGTAGTTTTGCTTATTTGATCGTTTATCGTGATAGCTTTTGTTTCTTAGATTGTTGGTTTTCCTTATATTTTCGTCTATAAATAGTGGCCAAAGTTCTCATTTGTAATCATCCTTCATTTGAGTAATATTGTGAGTTTTAACTCTTATTGTTCCTTACGAACTTTTAGAACTTATCAAGTGTTCTAGCTTGTGGCGTTCAAAACTTATCAACTTGGTGGGGTTGGTTGTGGTGTTTTCTTTGTAACAGCCCGTAATTTATTAAATATAAATTACAGCACCAAACCATGGGTATTTAAATGATTTTGACTAAATTATTAGTAATTAGCTGAAAACATGCATTATAGATGGTTAATTATATCAAGTTATAATTAATTTTGAAAACTTGCCCAAAAATTAGCTGAAATGAATTTAAATAATTAAATTTAGCTAATTGACAAATTAAAGACTTGAAAATGACAAAATGGACTAAAATGAATAAAATTAGTCTAAAAAGATAATTCTAGCAAAACTAGAACCTCCTTGCTATTATTTGCATCTGAAAATGCAAATCAGATTCGTTAAGAGTAAAAATGGTCAATTCTAGAAATTTAGTAGAAAATCAGATTTTTCTCTATTTCCTATAAATAGAGCCTCCCATCTCCTTGAGTTTGTTTAGCAAAAATTCAGAATTTTCTCTTGAGACTCTCTCTCTCTACAATCTCAACTTCTCTCTAACTTTTCTAGTAAACGGCTCATCGGATTCTCGTAATTTATACGTCATCGGATAGATATCGTCGAGCTCTACCATAATCTTCCATTGCATGTTTGATTTCATTCTGATTTGAGGTAAGTTCGACCCTTTTTCTCTCTTTTTGTTCCGGTTTTGAGAGCAAATTCGACTTTGCTCAATTTCTCTTCATTCGAAGTTGATTTGCTCTCGTTTAGGACCTGATTTTGCTTGGAAAACGTCTATAATCATCTAAACTCGAATGCTGTAGCTTGGACAAAGGTTAGTGTCGACTTCTCCCTCATTTATGTTCAATTTTAGTTGCTGCTGTATTTGAACCTAAAGACCCAAAATATTGATGTTTGGATAGGTAATAAACTCGAAAATGTGTGAGAAATGAACCTGAAATGAACCTATAAATGTTCCTTGACGTTTTAGGGAATTTAAACTATGAATGCATGCTTAAATGATGAACAAGAAGAACAAATTCGAGAGAACCATGAACAAATTCGAATTCATCATCAGAATAGATTCGAAATTGATTAAATTAATGACTTTTGGTATGCAAAGGGACTAAATTCGAAGTTAGTTACCTATTCGAATTTAATACCTAAATTCGAACCCTAATTCGAATTTAACTCCTTAAATTCGAATTTAACTCCCTAAATTCGAAATTGGTTGCCTAAATTCGAAATTGATTGCCTAAATTCGAAATTGATCGCCTAAATTCGAATTTATCCCCTAAATCAACCTTAAATTCGAATTTAACGTCTTAAATTCAAATTTACCAACTTAAATTCGAATCTCCCTAATTTTGAACCCCAAATTCGAAGCTATCTATGTTCGGGAGGCACTAATTGTAAATCAGATCAAGTTCTTGATCGGCCTTATGTTTTGTGCATGATTTTAAATTGAAAAGCAACTCATATTGTGATCACTATAAAATTCACAAGTTTAATAGATTCATGACCATTTTATGCTCAAATAATTAAACAGGTACTATCTGAACTCTCAACTTTGGGACTAAATCTTAAAACATGAAAATATTTGTTTTAATGATATGAACCCTTAGAATGTGAACAACATGATTTGATTTGCTAATATACTATGTTTGGCTTTGTATTAAGACCATATTTCTGTAAATCATATAAATCTATAGTAATCTAATAAGAACTGAAGGTTATACCCTGGTATAGACCTAAAGAAGTTCTGGTTGACCTAATTGACCAATGATAAGAATAGGCTCACTCTGGGACATTAGGAACTACCACAGACTCGACAACAAGACATGATAATAACCTAAGTATATAATTAGGGTTATATGGATCATGTTATTAACTTGACATTGATATGCCAGACTTGAAACTGAACTGCAGGAACCAGCCGGATTGACAGAGTAAATTGGACGGCTTAATTTGTTAAGCACTTATTGACTAATTTACATTGCTCAGGACTACTGTGAGTGACAGATTACATTAAGTACATGCATATGTTTCAATACTTATTGGTGATTGTTACTGAATTGTATGGAAACATCTGCTATTGTTGTCTGTTTCTTGAATACTTTATTGTATGATAGGAACTTACTTTTGACATTGTTGAAATTAGATATCTGATATGCCTTGAACTGCATGTTCACTTTTACTTTCTATGTAATACTTAGCATGCTACGTTGATTACTTGTTGTTGATGCATTTACATCTGCATACTGCATTTACTGTTCTGACCGAATGTGAGATCTCCATTCACAGGAAGGAATTCTGCAGATTCCTTTCCTATCTGATCGTTTCCATACGTTTCCCGTAGGGCTTTGGCTTTACACATGGGAATACTGACTGGGCTAATCTCCCAAATCCCTTGCCGTCTCTGACGTGTTGACTTGCCGACATAAACTGATAGTATTATATATATGTGTGGAAGCTAATGGAACTCTGTTAACTCACTAAGCAATGTTAGCTTACTCTGTCATGACATCTCTCTTTACAGGAAAAGCTGATAAGGGCAAGACCATAGCAGTTAGTTCGTCCCAGGCTAAGTGAATTTGGATTCTTGATGATTGCAGACTTTTGGACTTATTGCTGATGCCTATTTTGTAAAGATTATTGCGGTCTCGGGTAGCTTGTTCAATCTTCCGCACACTGATTGAAGATTTTAGAAGCTAGATTAGACCACCATCATATCTTTAATATATTTTGTAACTAAGTATCGTAAAGCAACTTGAATCAGGTATTTGGACCTGTGGTATCAGACAATAGTAATATTTACTACTTAATGAAATGTATTTTAAGAAATTATGACGTGTACTGTTTGTGGTAACTTGGGTGTTACAAAGTTGGTATCAGAGCAGCAGTTTAATCATCGGATTGGCCACCCGATACTTAAACTACTGGTATGGTATGGACTATGTGACTCTGAATTCCCGAACAAGTCACCGAGGCCTAGGGTAACCTAATTAGTAAAGGACTACCCACACAACTTGACCTAAGATAGGCAATTGATGACTGATAGGACGGGGGAAAGACTGACTGCTTGATACTGACTTGACTTTGTGTCAGCCTGACTGGCTGCTTTCATGATAATGTAATTATATGTGATTATCAGACGTAGGCATTATGATACGCATTGTGCTTATTTGAATCAGGAAATAATAGTTATTTCCTTTATACTTTCAGCCAATGGCTGATAAGAATCTGACTGTTGCTGGTACCTCGATTGTTGGTAAAGCTGCTGATGCTGCGGCTGATCAACATAAGGAGTCTGTTCATGTAGAAGACTTAGGCACTGACCCTGAAAATACTTCTAATGACTCAAGTAGTACTGCCACGCCTGTGCCTCCTCAGCAGGCTCAATTAATTGATCCCGTTCACAAGTTGAATGAGGATAATCGTAGACAAATGCAGCTTATGTTGGATAGGAATCGACTGCAGACTGATATGTCGGTTGAAGACCGATTTAAGGAAATCAAGGACTTGCTTACTAAGGGTAAAGCGGTTGTGCAATCTGATGAGGAAAACCAGCATGAAATTGACTTTAGGCGTCGTGAGGAAGAACTTAGGTTGCGAAAACTTAAGTTACAGGAGCTGGAACTGAAACATAGGGAAGAGATGTTAGCAAAACCAAAGAAAGACCGAAAGAGGAAACATAGGCATGTGTCCTCTGATGAAAGCGAGACTGATTCCTCTGACCATCACCTTAAGGTGGGACGAGAGTGTTCATTTGTTGATTTTAAGAAATGTGGGGCTCGTACGTTTGCTGGGACATCAAATCCAGTAAAACCAATGGATTGGGTTGCCAATGTGGAGAAAGCGTTTAAACTCTCCAAGTGTAATGAAGAAGACAAGGTTACGTTTGCAACGGGAATGTTAGAGGATGGAGCTGGACGATGGTGGAAGTCAATTACGAATCCCATGTCTGATGCAATGGAGAAATCCATTACTTGGGATCAATTCAAAATTCATCTGAAAGAGAAATACTGCCCCCAGGATGTTAAACGCCAAATGGAGAAAACTCTGCTATCCTTTCAGCAAGATACAAGGTCCGTAACAGATTATGAGCTGGAATTTACCAGGCTCTCATTATTATCTGATCATCCTGTCGATACTGATGAAAGGCGAAGGGACCTATTTGTGGATGGTCTGGATAGAGAAATACGGAAGTTTGTGAAATCCGGTAGACCGAGAAGTTATATAGAGGCGGTTGAAATTGCTAGGGTAGGTGAGCTTGAAATCTATCCTGAGCGAGCATGTCCTTTTATTGCTAAATCTAGTAAGAAAGAAAAATATGAGAAATCTGGGAAGGAGAGGGTGGAAAAGAAGAATGAAAGTTCAAGGAAAGGAGATAAGCAGTCTTCTAAGAAGGCTAAATCATATGTTGTGACCTCAGCGCCAAGGTCTGCTTGTCCTCGCTGCAAGCAAATTCATGAGGGAAAATGTGATCCTGCATTCGTCAAGTGTTACTGCTGTAGACAGAATGGTCATGACAGGTCGGAGTGTCCCAAGCGCAGTGAGGCTTGCCGTAACTGTATCACTTTGGGGCATCATGCTAAAGATTGTACTCGGCCCCGATTTGTTCCTCCGCCTGCATCCTCACCCCATCAATCATTCAAGGGTTCTTCTGCTCCGAGGAACCAACCAAGGTCTTTTCAGATGACAGCTGAAGAGGCAAAAGAAACTGCTGATGTCGTCACCGGTACATTTCTTGTCAACTATTTACCTACTTTAATCCTATTTGACTCTGGCTCTAATCTGTCATTTGTTTCCGAAAAGTTTGCTAATCAGTTTGATTTTACTCCGGTATCGTTACCTGTACCTTTAGACATAGAAACTCCTAGCTCAAGCTTTGTGACTGTAAATAGAGTCTTTCGTTCTTGTAAGCTAGTAATTGATGACCTCTCCTCGGACATTGACCTGATACCGATGTGGATTAGAGAGTTCGATGTTATTATAGGAATGGACTGGCTCATGATGAACAATGCTGAAATCCTTTGTGCCAAAAGGATAATTAGAATTAGAACCCCCGAAGGAAGTGAACGTTACGTTTATGGCGATAAAAAAACTCGAGATTTAGGTCTCATTTCTGTAATGAAAGCCCAAAAATGCCTAACCAAAGGTTGTTCCGCCTATTTGGCATATGCCATAGATGCTAAAGAAGTTAAAAAGACCGTGTCTAAAGTGCCTGTAGTTCAGGTGTTCCCTGATGTATTCCCCGATGACATCTCTGGATTGCCACCAGATCGTCAAATCGAATTCCATATTGACCTTGTACCGGGTGCAGCTCCTATCGCAAAAGCTCCTTACCGTCTTGCTCCGAATGAAATGAAGGAAATGATGAGCCAGTTACAGGAATTATTGGAAACAGGGTTTATCCGTCCGAGTACTTCCCCTTGGGGTGCTCCGGTTCTTTTTGTTAAGAAGAAAGATGGTACCTTTCGCATGTGTATCGATTATCGGGAGCTAAATAAAGTAACTATTAAGAACCGATACCCACTGCCTAGAATTGACGACTTGTTTGATCAACTGCAAGGGGCTAGCTATTTCTCGAAGATTGATCTTCGATCTGGATATCATCAACTCAAGGTATTTGAATCTAACGTTCCGAAAACTGCATTTCGTACTCGTTATGGCCATTTTGAATTTCTAGTAATGTCGTTCGGTCTCACAAATGCCCCGGCCGCATTTATGGACCTCATGAATAGGGTATGTAGACCAATGTTGGACAAATCTGTTATAGTATTCATTGATGACATTTTGATTTACTCTAAGTCTGAATCTGACCATGCGATGCATTTGCGAGAAATGCTAGAATTGTTACGTAAAGAGCGACTCTACGCAAAATTCTCCAAATGTGAATTCTGGTTACGGCAGGTGCAATTTTTGGGACATATTGTCTCAGGTGAGGGAATTGTCGTGGATCCATCGAAAGTAGATGCGGTTCAGAAATGGGAAGCACCGAAAAGCGTATCTGAAATTCGAAGTTTCTTGGGATTAGCGGGTTATTACCGAAGATTTATCCGTGATTTCTCCAAGATTGCGGTACCCTTAAGTAGCCTGACAAAGAAGGAAGTTAAGTTTGAATGGAATGAATCTCAAGAACGAGCCTTTGAGACTTTGAAGCATAAGCTAATTGAAGCACCGATTTTGGCCTTACCTGAGGGTAATGACGATTTTGTAGTCTATAGTGATGCTTCAAAGATGGGATTAGGCTGTGTGCTGATGCAACGGGATAAAGTAATTGCCTACGCATCAAGGCAGCTAAAGGCGCATGAAAAGAATTATCCGACGCATGAAAAGAATTATCTGTATGGGACTAGATGCAAATTATATACAGATCACAAAAGTCTGAAGTATATGTTTGACCAAAAGAACTGAATATGCGACAAAAGCGATCCATGGAATTGATTAAAGACTATGACTATGAGATCCTCTACCATCCAGGTAAAGCAAACATAGTAGCAGATGCCTTAAGCCGCAAATCCGGACAAAACCATTATATCCGATGTTATGCCTTGACTTCTGTCGTTTTGGAGTCTGCTTTGCCTGAGTTGATAATTGCCGCTCAAACCAAAGCCATTCGGGATGAGAACCTAAAATCCGAACGTATGGTTACTTATGTGACCAAGCTGACTCTTGACAATCGTGGTCTTAGACGGTTCATGAACAGAATATGGGTTCCCAGATTAGGAGGTGTTCGTGATCAGATTCTGTCGGAGGCTCATATGTCGAAATTTGCGATACACCCTGGTTCTACTAAAATGTATCAAGATTTGAGGACGGAATATTGGTGGCCTGGAATGAAGAAGGATGTAGGTCGATATGTAGAAATTTGCATGACTTGCTTACAAGTCAAATCTGAACATCAGAAGCCGTATGGGGAACTACAACCATTGCCAATCCCGGAATGGAAGTGGGACCATATAACCATGGACTTTGTGACGAAGCTGCCCAGGACTAAACGGAATCATGACTCTATATGGGTAAGTGGATCGACTCACTAAGTCAGCACATTTCCTACCCATACGTGAAGATGAGCGCCTCGAAGAGCTAGCTGAATTGTACATGAAAGAAATCGTGTCTAGATATGGTGTTCCATTGTCTATTGTATCTGACCGTGACAGCAGATTCACTTCTCGCTTTTGGAAGGCCTTTCAGAATGAATTAGGTACTGAACTCAAGATGAGCACCGCTTATCATCCAGAAACCGACGGGCAAAGTGAGAGAACGATTTTGACTTTGGAAGATATGTTACGCGCCTGTGTGATTGATCTTGTTGGAAATTGGGATACTCACCTTCCGTTTGTAGAATTTGCTTACAACAATAGCTATCACTCGACTATTGGCATGCCTTCATATCAGCTTTTGTACGGACGACGATGCCGAAATCCAACCTGTTGGAGGGAAACAGGTGAACGTCCGATCTCAGGACCAGCCATTTTGCAAGAAGCCCACGACCAGCTACAGTTGATTTGACAGCGAATACAGACCTCTCAAGACAGACAAAAGAAGTATCATGATCGAAGGCGTAAACCAATTGTGTTTGAGGTTGGTGATAAAGTGTTGTTGAAAGTCTCGCCAAGAAAAGGGGTAGTAAGGTTTGGCAAACGGGGGAAGTTGAGCCCTCGATTTGTTGGTCCTTTTGAAATTCTCGAGCGTGTAGGATTGCAAGTCTACAGATTAAGATTGCCGGCCGAAATGTCTGGGATACATGATGTATTTCACGTTAGTAATCTTCGAAAGTGCTTGATTGACTCTGAAGCTGTGATTTCTTGGAAAGACGTGCAAATTGATGAACAGCTGCGATACGAGGAAGAGCCCGAGCGTATAATCGATCATAAGATTTCAAAGTGGCGCAACAAGGAAATTTCAATGGTGTTAGTTCAATGGAAATACCATAAGGGATCTACGCAAACATGGGAGCGAGAAGACGAAATTATGCAAAAATATCCTAAGTTATTCCTGTCTTAGTCAATTCCGAGGACGGAATCAATTTAACGGGGGAAGTTTGTAACAGCCCGTAATTTATTAAATATAAATTACAGCACCAAACCATGGGTATTTAAATGATTTTGACTAAATTATTAGTAATTAGCTGAAAACATGCATTATAGATGATTAATTATATCAAGTTATAATTAATTATGAAAACTTGCCCAAAAATTAGCTGAAATGAATTTAAATAATTAAATTTAGCTAATTGACAAATTAAAGACTTGAAAATGACAAAATGGACTAAAATGAATAAAATTAGTCTAAAAAGATAATTCTAGCAAAACTAGAACCTCCTTGCTATTATTTGCATCTGAAAATGCAAATCAGATTCGTCAAGAGTAAAAATGGTCAATTCTAGAAATTTAGTAGAAAATCAGATTTTTCTCTATTTCCTATAAATAGAGCCTCCCATCTCCTTGAGTTTGTTTAGCAAAAATTCAGAATTTTCTCTTGAGACTCTCTCTCTCTACAATCTCAACTTCTCTCTAACTTTTCTCCTAAATGGCTAATCGGATTCTCGTGATTTATACGTCATCGGATAGATATCGTCGAGCTCTAACATAATCTGCCGTTGCATGTTTGATTTCGTTCTGATTTGAGGTAAGTTCGACCCTTTTTCTCTCTTTTTGTTCCGGTTTTGAGAGCAAATTCGACTTTGCTCAATTTCTCTTCATTCGAAGTTGATTTGCTCTCGTTTAGGACCTTATTTTGCTTGGAAAACGTCTATAATCATCTAAACTCGAATGCTATAGCTTGGACAAAGGTTAGTGTCGACTTCTCCCTCATTTATGTTCAATTTTAGTTGCTGTTGTATTTGAACCTAAAGACCCAAAATATTGATGTTTGGATAGGTAATAAACTCGAAAATGTGTGAGAAATGAACCTGAAATGAACCCATAAATGTTCCTTGACGTTTTAGGGAATTTAAACTATGAATGCATGCTTAAATGATGAACAAGAAGAACAAATTCGAGAGAACCATGAACAAATTCGAATTCATCATCAGAATAGGTTCGAAATTGATTAAATTAATGAGTTTTGGTATGCAAAGGGACTAAATTCGAAGTTAGTTACCTAAATTCGAATTTAATACCTAAATTCGAACCCTAATTCGAATTTAACTCCTTAAATTCGAATTTAACTCCCTAAATTCGAAATTGGTTGCCTAAATTCGAATTGATTGCCTAAATTCGAAATTGATTGCCAAAATTCGAATTTATCCCCTGAATCAACCTTAAATTCGAATTTAACCTCTTAAATTCAAATTTACCTACTTAAATTCGAATCTCCCTAATTTTGAACCCCAAATTCGAAGCTATCTATGTTCGGGAGGCACTAATTGTAAATCAGATCAAGTTCTTGATCGGCCTTATGTTTTGTGCATGATTTTAAATTGAAAAGCAACTCATATTGTGATCACTATAAAATTCACAAGTTTAATAGATTCATGACCATTTTATGCTCAATTAATTAAACAGGTACTATCTGAACTCTCGACTTTGGGACTAAATCTTAAAACATGAAAATATTCGTTTTAATGTTATGAACCTTTAGAATGTGAACAACATGATTTGATTTGCTAATATACTATGTTTGGCTTTGAATTAAGACCATATTTCTGTAAATCATATAAATCTATAGTAATCTAATAAGAACTGAAGGTTATACCCTGGTATAGACCTAAAGAAGTTCTGGTTGACCTAATTGACCAATGATAAGAATAGGCTCACTCTGGGACATTAGGAACTACCACAGACTTGACAACAAGACATGATAATAACCTAAGTATATAATTAGGGTTATATAGATCATGTTATAAACTTGACATTGATATGCCAGACTTGAAACTGAATTGCAGGAACCAGCCGGTTTGACAGAGTAAATTGGACGGCTTAATTCGTTAAGCACTTATTGACTAATTTACATTGCTTAGGACTACTGTGAGTGACAGATTACATTAAGTACATGCATATGTTTCAATACTTATTGGTGATTGTTATTGAATTGTATGGAAACATCTGCTATTGCTGTCTGTTTCTTGAATACTTTATTGTATGATAGGAACTTACTTTTGACATTGTTGAAATTAGATATCTGATATGCCTTGAACTGCATGTTCACTTTTACTTTCTATGTAAATACTTAGCATGCTATGTTGATTACTTGTTGTTGATGCATTTACATCTGCATACTGCATTTACTGTTCTGACCGAATGTGAGATCTCCATTCACAGGAAGGAATTCTGCAGATTCCTTTCCTATCTGATCGTTTCCATACGTTTCCCGTAAGGCTTTGGCTTTACACTGGGAATACTGACTGGGCTAATCTCCCAAATCCCTTGCCGTTTCTGACGTGTTGACTTGCCGACATAAACTGATAGTATTATATATATGTGTGGAAGCTAATGCAACTCTGTTAACTCACTAAGCAATGTTAGCTTACTCTGTCATGACATCTCTCTTTACAGGAAAAGCTGATAAGGGCAAGACCATAGCAGTTAGTTCGTCCCAGGCTAAGTGAATTTGGATTCTTGATGATTGCAGACTTTTGGACTTATTGCTGATGCCTATTTTATAAAGATTATTGCGGTCTCGGGTAGCTTGTTCAATCTTCCGCACTCTGATTGAAGATTTTAGAAGCTAGATTAGACCACCATCATATCTTTAATATATTTTGTAACTAAGTATCGTAAAGCAACTTGAATCAGGTATTTGGACCTGTGGTATCAGACAATAGTAATATTTACTACTTAATGAAATGTATTTTAAGAAATTATGACGTGTACTGTTTGTGGTAACTTGGGTGTTACATTCTTATACCAAGGTTCTTGCCTCATTCTAGGCAACGGGTAGCAGTTTCTGATGAGAACCTATCCAAGGACCGAGATGACGAAGATCTGTTAAGGTGGAAGATCGGACCTATCACAAGATCAAAATCCAAGATGTTCCGAGATGCTCTCAATGGAATGATTAAATATTGTCGGAAACAAGCTCCTGTTTGTTCGCAAAACAACCAAGTACGCTTCCTAATGTTGATCCAAGTTGAGCACTAATATTGGTCCAAGTTTTGAAGCCCAAGTTCTCACTTTAATCCACAAAAGCCCAAAAATAAATAAAATTCGGCCAAGCCCACCCATGTGCATTGTTTTGGCCATAACTTCCTCATTTTAAGCCCAATTTGAGTGAAATAAAAGCCCACTTCAACCTTAGCCTTTTTCCTATATTTTCAAGAATAAAAAAGGCCCAAAATATACCCTTAGCCACGTCCATGAATCTGCCCATAAAGGTTCCATGTTAATCAACTTGTCAAAGATTAAATTCAAGGCATTTTGAAGGTTTTCTCAACATTATGGCCATTTACTTGGAGGAGATAAAGGGATAGAAGCTACTTGCATGATTAATACCTACTAGAAGCTTCAAGTGGTGAAATGTCAATAATGCCCTTTTGATTAGTAGTCTTGCTTATTTGATAGCTTATCGTGATAGCTTGTGCAACTTATCTAGATAAGTAGTTGGTCTTATATTTTCTCCTATAAATAGGCAATCAATGTAACCATTTCAATCATCCTTCATTTTCAGTAAAATTGTGAGTTTTTAATTCTTATTGTTCCTTACGAACTTTTAGAACTTATCGAGTGTTTTAACTTGTGGCGTTCGAAACTTATCAATCAACTTGGTGGGGTTGATTGTGGCGTTCTCTAAACCAAAGTTCTTGCCTCGTATAAAGGCAATGGGTCGCGGTTCCCCTTATACCAAGGTTCTTGTCTCGTTTATAGACAACGGGTCACGGTCCTATCCAATTTACTTGAAACAACCATTAGAACGATCGGGCAGTCGTGATCTATCACACATTCATCGGGTGAGATCACATCATTTGGTATCAGAGCCAAGCTCTATTGGTTTGTTTTCTACTTTATGTTTCCTTCGTATCATCTTTTACTTTCTTTCTCTTCGTCATTTCATTTTTATTTTCTTCTCTTCATCCTTGCATTGTGGTTCATGTTTGTAGTGGATCTTGTCAAAAATTGACTTGGTTGCTACTAATTGATTTTTTCGGGGATCATACTAGTTTTTTAGTTTTTTTTTGGTTTATTCTTACTTTGCATCATTTTTTTCCTAAAAACAAAAAGAAGCAAAAAAAAAAAAGAAAAGCAAAAAAAGGAAGAAAAAGAAATCGCAAAAAAAAGTAAAAAAAATGATAAGAAAGGGTAAAAAAAACGCAAAAGAAAAGACAAAAAAAAGTAACGCAAAGTAAATTATTATTCTTGTTAGTTTTCTTTATTTTCATTTCCTTTTCTATTTACCTTTACGTACTACTAACATTGTTCATCTTGTTATATTTGGTTTTGTCAAATCTTTTCTTAAAGTTGTTTGGTATGTTTTGAATTCCTCAAGGCCACAAGCCCACTTGATTTTGATTTTTTTTAGTTTGTTTTGAACTTTAAGAGTTAAAAAGAGTGGTAAAAGACCGTGTGGTAAGATCATTAGAGGGTAAATGCCAAACACAACATATACGAGAATCGAGTGAACATAATTTTGAGTGAAACACATAAGGGAGTGCGGGGAGAAAATAATATTTTTATTTCCTCGATTACAGGCAATGGGTCGCGGTTCTATCCATATATCATAATAACATCCAATAGAACGATCAGGCAACTCGTGATCAATCTCATATTCATCAAGTGAGATCACATCACTAACATACAATAAAGTAATCAAGAAACATGCAACAGCAGTTGTCCAATTTCAGCAATGACTTGCATACGTTCCTAACATACAATTAAGTAATCAATGAACAAACGGCAGCAGTTGTTTCCATACATGACAGTAACAATCTACCAATAAGTATCGAAATATATGCAAGTAAGTAATGCAATTTGTCACTCACAACGTTCCTGAGCAATGTAACTAGTCAATATAATGCTTATGCAAGTTAAGTTGTCCGTATTACTCTGTCAGACTGGTCAGTTCCTGCAGATCAGTTCCAATTCTAACATATCAATGACAATTTCATACACATGATCTATATAATCCTAATTGTATTAATTAGATTCATTATCATGTTTTGTTGCCGAGTCTGTGGTAGTTCCTAATGTCCTAGAGTGAGCCTATCCTTATCATCTGTCCAATAAGTCCATAAGAACTCCTTTAGGTCAGTACTGGTATGACTTGAGTTCCTAGCAAGTTCCTATTGTTTCCTAGGTTTTTACCTAGGTATGGCCTTGTTTCAAGGTCAAACATAGGGCAAGCAAGGCAAAAACACATCAAACATAAGCATAACATGTAACACCCAAGTTACCACAAACAGTACACGTCATAATTTCTTAAAATACATTTCATTAAGTAATAAATATTACTATTGCTGGTACCACAGGTCCAAATGCCTGATTCAAGTTGCTTCAAGATACTTAATTACAAAATATATTAAAGATATGATGGTGGTCTAATCTAGCTTCTAAAATCTTCAATCAGAGTGCGGAAGATTGAACAAGCTACCCGAGACCACAATAACTTTTACAAAATAGGCATTAGCAATAGGTCCAACAGTCTGCAATCATCAAGAATCCAGGTTCACTTAGCCTGGGACGAACTATCTACTATGGTCTTGGATTTATCAACTTTTCCTGTAAAGAGAGTTGTCATGACAGAGTAAGCTAACATTGCTTAGTGAGTTAACAGAGTTCCATTAGCTTCCACACATATATATAATACTAACAGCTCATATCGTCAAGTCAACACGTCAGAGACGGCAAAAGATTTGGGAGATCATCCCAATCTGTATTCCCGTGTGTAAGGCCGAAGCACTACGGGAAACGTATGGAAACGGTCAAATAGGAAAGGAATCTGCAGAATTCCTTCCTGTGAATGGAGATCTCACATTCGGTCAGAACAATAAATGCAGTATGCAGATGCAAATGAATCAACAACAAGTAATCTGCAAGCATGCTAAGTATTTACATAGAAAGTAAAAGTGAACATGCAGTCCAAGACATATCAAATATCTAATTTCAAAAATTTCAAAAGTAAGTTCCTATCGTACAATAAAGTATTCAAGAAACAGGCAGCAAGAGCAGTTGTTTCCATACAATTCAGTAACAATCACCAATATGTATTGAAACATATGCATGTACTTAATGTAATCTGTCACTCACAGTAGTCCTGAGCAATGTAACTTAGTCAATTAGTGCTTAACGAATTAAGCCGTCCAATTTACTCTGTCAAACCGGCTGGTTCCTGCAGTTCAGTTTCAAGTCTGGCATATTAATGTCAAGTTTATAACATGATCTATATAATCTTAATTATATAATTAGGTTATTATCATGTCTTGTTGTCGAGTCTGTGGTAGTTCCTAATGTCCTAGAGTGAACCTATTCATATCATTGGTCAATTAGGTCAACCGGAACTTCTTTAGGTCTATACCAGGATATAACCTTTAGTTCTTATCAGATTACTATAGTTTCAGTTGATTTACAAAGATATGACCTTAATACAAAGCCGACCATAATATTAGCAAATCAAATCTTGTTGTTCACGTTCTAAGGGTTCATAACATTAAAACAAATGTTTTCATGTTTTAAGTTTAGTCCCAAAGTCGAGGGTTCATATAGTACCTGTTTAATTTTTTGAACATAAAATGGTCATGAATCTAGAAAACTTGTGAATTTTATAGTGATCACAATATGAGTTACTTTTCAATTTAAAATCATGCACAAAACATAAGGCCGATCAAGAACTTGATCTGATTTACAAATTAATGCCTCCCGAACATAGCTAGCTTCGAATTTGGGGTTCAAATTTAGGGAGATTCGAACTTAAGTAGACAAATTCGAATTTATGGGGTTAAATTCGAATTATAATTCGATTTTAGGGGTTAAATTCGAATTAGGGTTCGAATTTAAGGAATAGATTTCGAATTTAGTCCCTTTGCATACCAAAAGTCATTAATTTAATCAATTTTGAACCTAATCTGATGATGAATTCGAATTTGTTCATGGTTCTCTCGAATTTGTTCTTCTTGTTCATCATTTAAGCATGCATTTCTAGTTCAAATTTCCTAAGACTTCAAGGAACATTTATAGGTTCATTATAGGTCCATTTCTAACACAAATTCGAGTTTATTACATATCCAATATCAATGTTTCGAGTCTTTATATTTAAAATATAGCAGCCACTAAAATTGAATATAAATAAGGGATAAATCATCACTAACCTTTGTCCAAGCTATAGCATACGACGTTGGATGATTATAGACGTTTTGCAAACAAAATTAGGTCTTAAATGAGAGCAAATCAACTTCGAATGAAGAACAATTGAGCAAATTCGAATTTGCTCTCAAAACCGGAACAAAAAGAGAGAAAAAGGGTCGAACGTACCTCAAATCAGAACAAAATCGAACATGAAATGGCAGATTATGGAGAGCTCGACGATATCTATCCGATAATGTATAAATCACGAGATTTCATTGAGCCGTTTAGGAGAAAAGTTAGTGACAAGTTGGAATGTAGAGAGAGAGAGTCTCAAAAGATGAATTCTGATATGGCTAAACTAATTCAAGGAGATGGAATGCTCTATTCATAGGAAATAGAGAAAAATCAGATTTTCTACTGAATTTCAGGAATTAACCATTTTTACTCTTAATGAATCTGATTTGCATTTTCAGATGCAAATAGTAGTAAGGAGGTTCTAGTTTTGCAAGAATTATCTTTTTAGACTAATTTTATTCATTTTAGTCCATTTTGCCATTTTCAAGTCTTTAATTTGTCAATTAGCTAAATTTAATTATTCAGATTTATTTCAGCTAATTTTGGGCAAGTTTTCATAATTAATTATAACTTAATATAATTAACCATCTATAATGCTGCTAATTACTAATAATTTAGTCAAAGTCATTTAAATACCCAAGGTTTGATGTTGTAATTTATATTTAATAAATTACGGACTATTACAAACTTCCCCCGTTAAATTGATTCCGTCCTCGGAATCGACTAAGACAGGAATAACTTTGGATATTTTTGCCTAATCTCGTCTTCTCGCTCCCATGTTTTCGCAGATCCCTTATGGTATTGCCATTGAACTAACACCATTGGAATTTCCTTGTTGCGCAACTTCGAAATCTTTTGGTCGATTATACGCTAGGGCTCTTCCAAGAAATCACAGCTTGAGTGTCAATCAATCACTTTCAAAGATTACTAACATGAAATACGTCATGTATCACCGACATTTCTGCAGGCAATAGTAATCTGTTGGCTTGCAATCCTACACGCTCGGGAATTTCGAAAGGACCAATAAATCGAGAGCTCAACTTCCCCCGTTTGTCAAACCTTACTACCCCTTTTCTTGGCGAGACTTTCAACAACACTTTATCACCAACCTCGAACACAATTGGTTTACGCCTTCGATCATGATACTTCTTTTGTCTGTCTTGAGAGGTCTGTATTCGCTGTCGAATCAACTGTAGCTGGTCGTGGGCTTCTTGCAAAATGGTTGGTCCTGAGATCAGACGTTCACCTGTTTCCCTCCAACAGGTTGGAGTTCGGCATCGTCGTCCGTACAAAAGCTGATATGGAGGCATGCCAATAGTCGAGTGGTAACTATTGTTGTAAGCAAATTCTACAAACGGAAGGTGAGTATCCCAATTTCCAACAAGATCAATTACACAGGCGCGTAGCATATCTTCCAATGTCAAAATCGATCTCTCACTTTTCCCGTCAGTTTCTGGATGATAAGCGGTGCTCATCTTCAGTTCAGTACCTAGTTCATTCTGAAAGGCCTTCCAAAAGCGAGAAGTAAATCTGCTGTCACGGTCAGATACAATAGACAATGGAACACCATGTCTAGTCACGATTTCTTTCATGTACAATTCAGCTAACTTTTCAAGGCGTTCATTTACACGTATGGGAAGAAAATGTCCTCACTTAGTGAGTTGATCTATTATTACCCATATAGGGTCATGATTCCGTTTAGTCCTGGGCAGCTTCGTCACCAAGTCCATGGTTATATGGTCCCACTTTCATTTCGGGATTGGCAATGGTTGTAGTTCCCCATACGGCTTCTGATGTTCAGATTTGACTTGTAAGCAAGTCATGCAATTTTCTAAATATCGACCTACATCCTTCTTCATTCCAGGCCACCAATATTCCGTCCTCAAATCTTGATACATTTTAGTAGAACCAGGATGTATCGCAAATTTCGACATATGAGCCTCCGACAGAATCTGATCGCGAACACCTCCTAATCTGGGAATCCGTATTATATCCATGAACCGTCTAAGACCACGATTGTCAAGAGTCAGTTTGGTCACATAATTGACCATGCGTTTGGATTTCAGGTTCTCATCCCGAATGGCTTCGGTTTGAGCGGCAATTATCAACTCAGGCAGAGCAGACTCCAAAACGACAGAAGTCAAGGCATAACATCGGATATAACGGTTTTGTCCGGATTTGCGGCTTAAGGCATCTGCTACTATGTTTGCTTTACCTGGATGGTAGAGGATCTCACAGTCATAGTCTTTAATCAATTCCATGGATCGTCTTTGCCGCATATTCAGTTCTATTTGGTCAAATATGTACTTCAGACTTTTGTGATCTGTGTATAATTTGCATCTAGTCCCATACAAATAATGCCGCCAAATCTTCAATGCAAAGATTACGGCTGCAAGCTCCAAATCATGTGTCAGATAATTCTTTTCATGCGCCTTTAGTTGCCTTGATGCGTAGGCAATTACTTTATCCCGTTGCATCAGCACACAACCTAATCCCATCTTTGAAGCATCACTATAGACTACAATATCGTCATTACCCTCAGGTAAGGCGAGAATCGGTGCTTCAATTAGCTTACGCTTCAGAGTCTCAAAGGTTTGTTCTTGAGATTCATTCCATTCAAATTTAACTTCTTTCTTTGTCAGGCTAGTTAACGGTACCACAATCTTAGAGAAATAACGGATAAATCTTCGGTAATAACCCGCTAATCCCAAGAAACTTCAAATTTCATATACGTTTTTCGGTGCTTCCCATTTCTGAACCGCATCTACTTTCGATGGATCCACGGCAATTCCCTCACCTGAGACAACATGTCCCAAAAATTGCACCTGGCGTAACCAGAATTCACATTTGGAGAATTTTGCGTAGAGTTGCTCTTTATGTAACAATTCTAGCAATTCTCGTAAATGCATCGCATAGTCAGATTCAGACTTAGAGTAAATCAAAATGTCATCAATGAAGACTATAACTGATTTGTCTAACATTGGTCTACATCATACCCTATTCATGAGGTCCATAAATGCGGCCGGGGCATTTGTGAGACCGAACGACATTACTAGAAATTCAAAATGGCCATAACGAGTGCGAAATGCAGTTTTCGGAACGTCAGATTCAAATACCTTGAGTTGATGATATCCAGATCGAAGATCAATTTTCGAGAAATAGCTAGCCCCTTGCAGTTGATCAAACAAATCGTCAATTCTAGGCAGTGGGTATCGGTTCTTAATAGTTACTTTATTTAGCTCCCGATAATCGATACACATGCGAAAGGTACCATCCTTCTTCTTAACAAATAGAACCGGAGCACCCCAAGGAGAAGTACTCGGACGGATAAACCCTTTTTCCAGTAATTCCTTTAACTGGCTCATCATCTCCTTCATTTCATTCGGAACAAGTCGGTAAGGAGCTTTTGCGATTGGAGCTGCACCCGGTATAAGATCTATATGGAATTAAATTTGTCGATCTGGTGGCAGTCCAGAGATGTCATCCGGGAATACATCAGGGAATTCCTGAACTACGGGCACTTCATACACGGTCTTTTTAACTTCCTTAGCATCTATGGCATATGCCAAATAAGCGGAACAACCTTTGGTCAAGCATTTATGGGCTTTCATTACAGAAATGAGACCTAAATCTCGAGTTTTTCTATCGCTATAAATGTAACGCTCACTTCCTTCGGGGGTTCTTATTCTAATTATCCTCTTAGCACAAAGGATTTCAGCATTGTTCATCATGAGCCAGTCCATTCCTATAATAACGTCGAACTCTCTACTCCGCATCGGTATCAAGTCAATGTCCGAGGAGAGGTCATCGATTACAAGCTTACAAGAACGAAAGACTCTATTTACAGACACAAAGCTTGAGCTAGCAGTTTCAATGTCTAAAGGTACGGGGTAACATTACTGGAGAAAAATCAAACCGATTAGCAAACTTTTCGGAAACAAATGACAGATTAGAGCCAGAGTCAAATAGGATTAAAGCAGGTATATAGTTGACAAGAATGTACCGGTGACGACATCAGCAGTTTCTTTTGCCTCTTCGGCAGTCATCTGAAAGGACCTTGGTTGATTCCTCGGAGCAGAAGAACCCTTGACTGATTGTTGGGGTGAGGATGCAGTCGGAGGAACAAATCGGGGCCGAGTACAGTCTATAGCATGATACCCCACAGTGATGCAGTTACGGCAAGCCTCACTGCGCTTGGGACATTCCGACCTGTCATGACCATTCTGTCTAAAGCAGTAGCATTTGACAAATGTGGGATCACATTTTCCCTCATGAATTTGCTTGCAGCGTGGACAAGCAGACCGTGGCGTTGAGGTCACAGCATATGATTTAGCCTTCTTAGAAGACTGCTTATCTCCTTTCCTTGAACTTTCATTCTTCTTTTCCACCCTCTCCTTCCCAGATTTCTCAGATTTTTCTTTCTTACTAGATTTAGCAATAAAAGGACATGCTCGCTCAGGATAGATTTCAAGCTCACCTACCCTAGCAATTTCAACTGCCTCTATATAACTTCTCGGTCAACCGGATTTCACAAACTTCCGTATTTCTCTATCCCGACCATCCACAAATAGATCCCTTCGCCTTTCATCATTATCGACAGGATGATCAGATAACAATGAGAGCCTGGTGAATTCCAGCTCATTGTTTGTCACAGACCTTGTACCTTGCTGAAAGGATAGCAGAGTTTTCTCCATTTGGGTTTGACATCCTGGGGGCAGTATTTCTCTTCCAGATGGATTTTGAATTGATCCCAAGTAATGGATTTCTTCATTGCATCAGACATGGGATTCGCAATAGACTTCCACCATCTTCCTGCTCCATCCTCCAGCATTCCCGTTGCAAACGTAACCTTGTCTTCTTCATTACACTTGGAGAGTTTAAACGCATTCTCCACATAGGCAACCCAATCCATTGCTTTTACTGGGTCTGATGTCCAAACGTACGAGCTCCACATTTCTTAAAACCAACAACTGAACACTCTCGTCCCACCTTAACGTGATGGTCGGAGGAGTCAGTCTCGCTTTCATCAGAGAACACATGCCTATGTTTCCTCTTTCGGTCTTTCTTGGGCTTTGCTAACATCTCCTCCCTATGCTTCAGTTCCAGTTCCTGTAACTTAAGTTCTCGTAACCTAAGTTCTTCCTCACGGTGCCTAAAGTCAATTTCACGCTGGTTTTCCTCGTCAGTTTGCACAACCGTTTTTCCCTTAACAAGCAAGTCCTTAATCTCCATAAATCGGTCTTCAACTGACATATCAGTCTGTAGACGATTCCTATCTATCATAAGCTGCATTTGCCTATGATTATCCTCATTGAACTTGTGAACGAGATCAATTAATTGAGCCTGCTGAGGAGGCACAGGCGTGGCAGTACTACTTGAGTCATTAGCAGTATTTTCAGGGTCAGTGCCTAAGTCTTCTACATGAACAGAAAGTCTTCTACATGAACAGAATCTTTATGCTGATCAGCCGCAGCATCTGCAGCTTTACCAACAATCAAAGTACCAGCAACAGTCGGATTTTTATAAGCCATTGGCTAAAAGTATAAAGAAAATAATTATTATTTCCTGGTTCAAATAAGCACAATGCGTATCATAATGCCTACGTCAGATAATCATATTTAATTACATTATCATGAAAACAGCCAGTCAAACTGACACAAGTCAAGTCAGTATCAAGCAGTCAGTCCTTCCCCGTCCTATCAGTCATCAATTGCCTATCTTAGGCAAGTTGTGTGGGTAATCCTTTACTAATTAGGTTACCCTAGGCCTCGGTGACTTGTTCGGGAATTCAAAGTCACATAGTCCATACCATACCAGTAGTTTAAGTATCGGGTGGCCAATCCAATGATTAAACTGCTGCTCTGATACCAACTTTGTAACACCCAAGTTACCACAAACAGTACACGTCATAATTTCTTAAAATACATTTCATTAAGTAATAAATATTACTATTGTCTGATACCACATGTCCAAATGCCTGATTCAAGTTGCTTTAAGATACTTAATTACAAAATATATTAAAGATATGATGGTGGTCTAATCTAGCTTCTAAAATCTTCAATCAGAGTGCGGAAGATTAAACAAGCTACCCGAGACCGCAATAATTTTTACAAAATAGGCATCATCAATAGGTCCAACAGTCTGCAATCATCAAGAATCCAGGTTCACTTAGCTTGGGACGAACTACCTGTTATGGTCTTGGCCTTATCAGCTTTTCCTGTAAAGAGAGTTGTCATGACAGAGTAAGCTAACATTGCTTAGTGAGTTAACAGAGTTCCATTAGCTTCCACACATATATAATACAATCAGCTCATGTCGTCAAGTCAACACGTCAGAGACGGCAAAAGATTTGGGAGATCAACCCAATCTGTATTCCCGTGTGTAAGTTCGAAGCCCTACGGGAAACGTATGGAAACAGTCAAATAGGAAAGGAATCTGCAGAATTCCTTCTTATGAATGGAGATCTCACATTCGGTCAGAACAGTAAATGCAATATGCAGATGCAAATGTATCAACAACAAGTAATCAGCAAGCATGCTAAGTATTTACATAGAAAGTAAAAGTGAACATGCAGTCCAAGGCATATCAAATATCTAATTTCAAAAATTTCAAAAGTAAGTTCCTATCATACAATAAAGTATTCAAGAAACAGGCAGCAATAGCAGTTGTTTCCATACAATTCAGTAACAATCACCAATAAGTATTGAAACATATGAATGTACTTAATGTAATCTGTCACTCACAGTAGTCCTGAGCAATGTAACTTAGTCAATTAGTGCTTAACGAATTAAGTCGTCCAATTTACTCTGTCAAACCGGCTGGTTCCTGCAGTTCAGTTTCAAGTCTGGCATATTAATGTCAAGTTTATAACATGATCTATATAACCTTAATTATATAATTAGGTTATTATCATGTCTTGTTGTCGAGTCTGTGGTAGTTCCTAATGTCCCAGAGTGAGCCTGTTCTTATCATTAGTCAATTAGGTCAACCGGAACTTCTTTAGGTCTATACCACGATAAAACCTTCAGTTCTTATCAGATTACTATAGTTTTAGTTGATTTACAGAGATATGGCCTTAATACAAAGCGAACCATAATATTAGCAAATCAAATCATGTTGTTCACATTCTAAGGGTTCATAACATTAAAACAAATGTTTTCATGTTTTAAGTTTAGTCGCAAAGTCGAGGGTTCATATAGTACCTGTTTAATTAATTGAACATAAAATGGTCATGAATCTAAAAAACTTGTGAATTTTATAGTGATCACAATATGAGTTACTTTTCAATTTAAAATCATGCACAAAACGTAGGGCCGATCAAGAACTTGATCTGATTTACAATTTAATGCCTCCCAAACATAGCTAGCTTCGAATTTGGGGTTCAAATTTAGGGAGATTCGAACTTCAGTAGACAAATTTGAATTTAGGGGGTTAAATTCGAATTATAATTCGATTTTAGGTGTTAAATTCGAATTATGGTTCGATTTTAGGGGTTAAATTCGAATTAGGGTTCGAATTTAAGGAATAGATTTCGAATTTAGTCCCTTTGCATACCAAAAGTCATTAATTTAATCAATTTCGAACCTAATCTGATGATGAATTCGAATTTGTTCATGGTTCTCTCGAATTTGTTCTTCTTGTTCATCATTTAAGCATGCATTTCTAGTTCAAATTTCCTAAAACTTCAAGGAACATTTATAGGTTCATTATAGGTCCATTTCTAACACAAATTCGAGTTTATTACATATCCAATATCAATGTTTCGGGTGTTTATATTCAAAATATAGCAGCCACTAAAATCGAACATAAATAAGGGATAAATCGTCACTAACCTTTGTCCAAGCTATAGCATACGAGGTTGGATGATTATAGACGTTTTCCAAACAAAATTAGGTCTTAAATGAGAGCAAATCAACTTCGAATGAAGAACAATTGAGCGAATTCGAAATTGCTCTCAAAACCGGAACAAAAAGAGAGAAAAAGGGTCGAACTTACCTCAAATCAGAACAAAATCGAACATGAAATGGCAGATTATGGTAGAGCTCGACGATATCTATCCGATGACGTATAAATCACGAGATTTCGTTGAGCCGTTTAGGAGAAAAGTTAGAGAGAAGTTGGATTGTAGAGAGAGAGTCTCAAAAGATGAATTCTGATATGGCTAAACTAATTCAAGGAGATGGAATGCTCTATTTATAGGAAATAGAGAAATATCAGATTTTCTACTGAATTTCAGGAATTAACCATTTTTACTCTTAATGAATCTGATTTGCATTTTCAGATGCAAATAATAGTAAGGAGGTTCTAGTTTTGCTAGAATCATCTTTTTAGACTAATTTTATTCATTTTAGTCCATTTTGTCATTTCAAGTCTTTAATTTGTCAATTAGCTAAATTTAATTATTCAGATTTATTTCAGCTAATTTTGGGAAAATTTTCATAATTAATTATAACTTAATATAATTAACCATCTATAATGCTTGTTTTCAGCTAATTACTAATAATTTAGTCAAATTCATTTAAATAACCAAGGTTGATGATGTAATTTACATTTAATAAATTACGGGCTGTTACATAAGAGGTCATAAGCTAGTCAAATAGGTCATTTTAGGATACAAGTGTGTTACCAAGTGATGGCCACCTGTTCCTAAGTGTTTGACCTAGTTAGTCTAGTCACGGCCTCAGTTTTAGGCCTTAACTAGGGCAATTAAGGCCATTTCGGATTCTAGCAAGGCGTAGCAGGTCAAATACAGGTCAAAGGCATATTTTTTTCCCACAAGTCAGTAGCCAAAGTCTCAGGTCAAGTAGGTTAAGATTTAGGGCGATGGCCTAAACCTTAGCCAATTACCTAGACTAAATAGGTCATTTTCAATTACAGCTCAAGCTCATTTAAGATCCCCGTTCAAGGTCATTTTCAGTTACAGCAAGGCCAGGCATGTCATTTCAGTTTCTGAGGGTCCATAACAATAAAAAAATGTTTTTCCAGTTTTGAGTTAAGTCCCAAAGTCAATGGATCAAGTGGTGCATGTTTAGGCCATTAAAGAGCATTAATCGGGCCCATTATGCCCATTCAGGCCCAATAGTTGGAACAACAGGTCTATTACATATATTCGAGTTTATCAAGTCAAAATACATAAAATTCACGTTTTGGTCATTTGTAAGGTTCAACCATACCGCATGAACTTATTCATGCCTGATGAACTTATTCATGCCTCACGAACTTATTCATGGCTCATGAACTTATCCTCACAAGTACATGGCTCACGAACTTAAGAAGCCTCACGAACTTGTTCGTGATTCATGCCTCACAAACTTATACGGCCGGGTTTCTATTCTTTCTGTCCAAGTCTTTTTCAGGTTCAAAATCTAGTCCAATGGCATAACAAAATATGTACACAAGTCCATTTAACCTATTCAAACATTTACCAACATTTAAAGAGCAAAAATTCAGTTTTAAAAGCCTTAAAAAGAATGTCCAAAACCCAGAGAAGTAAGGACCATTTCTAAACTTTTAAAAACTGATAATTGCATTAATTTGGTCCCAAAACAAATCCATTTCATACACAAGACATAGCCAAGCAAATTTAGATTAATTCTAAGCCACATAGCAACAAAAAAATCGGGTTTTAACCCTATTAAATTTCGGACAGCACCTTAGCCGAGGGCTGCTGCTGTATTCGACTTTTTGTCCAATATTTTAGCCTTTAAGCCATCATTTCCAGGTCAAAACTCACAAGAACATTAAGGGACATGTCTAAGATCATATTGGGTCTATTTCTAATGCATTTTCAACTCATTTAAACACCCAAAACAGCCTATTTTCTGTTTTCTGATCGACATCACAGCAGCCAAGAAGAGCTGCGTTTTTAGGCTTAAACTGAGAAGAAAGAAAAGAAAAACACTGAACTAACCATGGTCCAAGTATTAGAACACTTGCAGATGATTTCCAAGTAAAAATCGAGTCCTAAACTCGTGCAAAAACAACCTCAAACGTTTCAAAATCGGAAATGATTTTTGCATAATTTTTGAAAAAACGAAGAGTTTATGTGGTGTTCTTACCTCAGATTCGAATCAAACTCAACATGCAATTGTAGAATCTTGTAGTACTCCTTAAGAGCTTTCCAATGACATAAAGAACTCAAGATTTTGCCAAGTAGATTGGGAGAAATCTTAGAGAGAAGTTTTTATAGAAAGAGGCTCTCAAACCTTCAAAAATCTAAATTTTGGGGAGAATGAGAAGAATGAACAAATTTTCAGCCATTACACCCTTGTTGAATTCGAAAATTAAGCCCCAATTAGCAAAAGACTGATTTGCCCTTAACGAATTACTATATTTACCCTTACTTGTCCTTATTTGACATTTTAAATGCAAGAAATAGCAAGGAGATATTTCTTTTTGCTACTATTTGTCTTTTTAGACTAATTTAATTATTTTAGTCATTTATTATTATTCTCAAGTCGTTAACATTTTAATTAGCTAAATTTAATTGTTTAAATTTATCTTAACTAATTAAGGCAAATTTCAGTAATTAATTATAACTTATTATAACTAATTACATACAAGGCACTTATTTCACATAATTAAACACAATTTGGCAAAATTACTTAAATATCAAAAGTTTGTTGCAAATTTATATTTTATAAATTACAGGCTGTTACAAAGTGTGCCGACTTGGTGAGTCGATCCACTATTACCCATATAGAGTCGTGATTTCGTTTAGTCCTAGGCGGCTTCACCACGAAGTCCATGGTTATGTGGTCCCACTTCCATTCCGGGATTGGAAATGGTTGTGGTTCCCCATAAGGCTTCTAGCGTTCAAATTTGACTTGCAAGCAAGTCATGCAGTTTTTGATATATCGTCCGACATCCTTTCACCAGTATTCAGATTTCAGGTCTTGATGCATCTTAGTAGAACCAGGATGTATAGAAAACTTCGACATGTGAGCCTCCGACGCATAAATCGTCTAAGTCCACAGTTGTCAAGAGTTAGTTTGGTCACATCGGTTGTAATAATTCTGTCTGGATTTACGGCTCAAGGCGTCTGCTACTACGTTTGCTTTTGTTAGGATGATAGAGAATCTCGCTGTCATAGTCTTTGATCAACTCCATTGATCGTCTTTGCTGCATATTCAGTTCTTTCTGGTCAAATATATATACTTCAGACTTTTGTGGTCTGCATATAATATAAATCGGGTGCCATATAGATAATGCCGCCAGATCTTCAATGCGAAGGTCATAGGCTGCAAGTTCTAAGTCGTGCGTCAGATAGTTCTTTTCGTGAGTCTTCAGCTACCTTGATGTGTAGTCGATAACTTTATCCCGTTGCATCAATACACAGCCTAGTCCCATCTTTGAAGCATCACTGTAGACAACAAAGTCGTCATTACCCTCAGGTAGGGCCAGTATCGGTGCTTTAATCAGTTTGCGTTTCAGAGTCTCAAACGCTTGTTCTTGGGTTTCGTTCCAGTCAAACTTAACGTCTTTCTTTGTCAGGCTCGTTAAAGGTGCAACGATCTTGGAGAAATCATGGATGAACCTTCGGTAATAACCTACTAATCCCAAGAAGCTTCGGATTTCAGATACGTTTTTCGTTGCTTCCTATTTCTGGACAGCATCTACTTTCGATGGATCCACAACAATTCCATCGCCTGAGACAACATGTCCCAATAATTGTACCTAAACACTGAGGTTTAAAAGTGTTAAAACAAGTTTTAGCTATTGCACAGGTATATAAATGACAACGAGAGATCAGATATTACCTGGAGTAACCAGAATTCACACTTTGAGAACTTTGCCTAGAGTCGCTCTTTGCGTAGCAATTCTAGCAATTCTCGTAAATGCTTTGCATGGTCAGTCTCAGACTTGGAGTAAATCAGAATATCTTCGATGAAGACTATAACTGATTTATCCAACATTGGTCCACATACCCTATTCATGAGGTCCATGAATGCAGCATGGGCATTAGTGAGACCAAACGATATAACAAGAAATTTAAAGTGGTCGTATCTAGTTCGGAATGTTGTTTTCAGAACGTCAGATTTGAACAGTTTGAGCTGATGATTCCCCGATCGAAGATCAACTTTCGAGAAATAGCTGGCTCCTTGCAGTTGGTCAAACAAGTCGTCAATTCAGGGCAGTGGATATTTATTCTTGATAGTCACTTTATTCAGCTCTCGCTAGTCGATGCACATGCGAAAGGTACCATCCTTCTTCTTGACGAAGAGAACAGGAGCACCCCAAGGAGAAGTACTCGGACAGATGAACCCTTTTTTTTAGTCATTTCTGTAACTGACTCATCATCTCCTTCATCTCGTTAGGATCAAGTCGGTAAGGGGCTCGTGCAATTGGAGCTGCACCCGGTACAAGCTCGATGTGGAATTCGATTTGTCGATCTGGTGGCAGTCCAGAGATGTCATCCAGAAATACATCAGGGAATTCCCAAACCACTGGTACGCCAGACACGGTCTTTTTGATTTCCTTAGCATCAATGGCATATGCTAAGTAAGCGGAACAACCTTTTGCTAGGTATCTTTAGGCTTTCAACATAGAGATGAGACCCAAGTCTCGAGACTTTCTGTCACCATAGACACATAGTTCACCTCCCTCGGGGGTTCTAATTTTGATCATCCTATTGGCATAAAGGATTTCAGCATTGTTCATCATGAGCCAATCCATTCCTATAATGACGTCGAATTCTCCGATCCGCATTGAGATTAAATCAACGTTGAAGGCATAATTATCGATTACAAGTTTATAAGAACGATAGACTCTATTTACAGACACAAAATAAGAGCTAGCAGTTTCTATGTCTAGAGGTACAGGTAATAATACATGAGCAAAATCAAACTGTCTAGCAAATTTTTCAGAAACAGATGACAAGTTAGAGCCGGAATCAAACAAAACTGAAGCAGGAAAAGAAGTGATGATAAATGTACCAGTAACGGCATCAGCAGTTTCTTTTGCCTCTTCGGCAGTCATTTGGAAGGATCTTGGTTGGGTTTTTGGAGCAGTGGAACCCTTAGCTGATTGCTAGTCTTTTGCATGATGCCCTACAATAATGCAGTTACGGCAAGCCTCACTGCGTTTGGGACAATCAGACCTCTCATGACCGTTCTGCCCACATCAATAGTATTCAACAAAAGCAGGATCACATCAACCTTCATGAGTTTGCTTGCAACAAGGACAAGGAGGCCTTGGAGTTGATGACACGTCATATGATTGAGCCTTCTTGGAAGACTGCTTTCCTCCTTTCTTTGAGCTTTCACTCTGCCTTTCAGTATCAACAGTGTGGTCAGATAACAAGGCGAGCTTGGTGAACTCTCATAGTCTGTTACAGACATTGTACCTTGTTGAAAAGATAACACAGTCTTCTCCATTTGTCACTTGACATCCTGAGGGCAATATTTTTCCTTTAGATGGATTTTGAACTGATCCCAAGTAATGGATTTCTCCATTGCATCAGACATGGCATTGGTGGTTGACTTCCACCAATGTCCAGCTCTATCTTCTAACATACCAGTTGCAAAAGTAACCTTGTCCTTTTCCGAACACTTGGAGAGTTTTAAAGGATTCCTCCACGTTGGCTACCCAGTCAATTGCTTTTACTGGATCAGATGACCCAACAAAAGTATGAGCTCCACACTTCTTGAAGTCAGTGAAAGAGCACTCTCGTCCCACCTTGACATGGTGGTCGGAGGAGTCAGACTCACTTTCTCCTTCAGATGACACATGTCTATGCTTCCTCTTTCGGGTTTTCTTAGTCTTTGCTAACATATCTTCCCTATGTTTCAACTCAAGTTCCTGTAACTTAAGTTCGTATAACCTAAGTTCTTCCTCTCAACGCTTAAAGTCGATCTCATGCTGTTTCTCTTCGTCAGTTTGCCCGAATACTTTACCCTTGGAAACTAAATCCTTGATTTCCTTGAATCTATTCTCAATCGACATATAAGTCTGAAGCCGATTCCTATCCAACATTTGCTGCATTTGCCTACGATTATCCTCATGTAGCATTTGAACGAGAGCATATAATTGAGCCTGTTGAGGGGGTACATGCGAGGCATTGATGCTAGACTCATTAGCAGTGTTCACAGGGTCAGTACCTAGGTTCTACATGAACATGTTCTTTATGTTGATCAGCCGCAGCATCTGCAGCTTTATTTACATTGGAGGTACCAACAACAGTATTGTTCTTATCAGCCATTGGCTGAAAGTATAAAGGAAATAAACCTTATTTCCTGGCTCAGTTCAGATAAGCACATCTGCATAGCATAATGCCTACATCAAGTAATCACATAATAATTACATTATCATGTGAGCAAGTAATCAAGTACGCACAAAGTCAAGTCAGTATCAAGCAATCATTCATTTCCCTGTTCCCCGGCCTAACAGTCATCAATTTCCTAACTTAGGTCAAGTTGTGTGGGTAGTCCTTTACTAATTAGGTTACCCTAGGCCTCGGTGACTTGTTCGGGAATTCAGAGTCACATAGTCCATATGATTCCAGAGTTGAAGTATCGGGTGGACAATCCGATGATTAAACTGTTGCTCTGATACCAACTTTGTAACACCCAAGTTACCACAAACAGTACACGTCATCAAGTTACAAGTTGGCAATGCATTAAGTAATAATTAAATATTACAAGTGTTTGATACCACAAGTCCAAATGCCTGATTCAAGTTACTTTATGATACTTTAAGTACAAAATATGTAAAGATATAATTGTGGTGATGTGATCTCACCCGATGAATGTGTGATAGATCACGACTGCCCGATCGTTCTAATGGTTGTTTCAAGTAAATTGGATAGGACAGCGACCCGTTGTCTATAAACGAGACAAGAACCTTGGTATAAGTTGAACCGCGACCCGTTGCCTATATACGAGGCAAGAACTTTGGTATAGAGAACGCCACAATTAACCCCACCAAGTTGATTGATAAGTTTCGAACGCCACAAGGTAAAACACTCGATAAGTTCTAAAAGTTCACAAGGAACAATAAGAGTGAAAAACTCACAATTTTACTCAAAATGAAGGATGATTGAAATGATTACATTGAGTGCCTATTTATAGGAGAAAATATAAGACCAACTACTTATCTAGATAAGTTTCACAAGTTATCACGATAAGCTATCAAATAAGCAAGACTACTTATCAAAAGGGCATTATTGACATTTCACCACTTGAAGCTTCTAGTAGGTATTAATCATGCAAGTAACTTCTATCCCTTTATCTCCTCCAAGTAAATGGCCATAATGTTGAGAAAACCTTCAAAATGCCTTGAATTTAATCTTTGACAAGTTGATTAACATGGACACCTTTATGGGGAGATTCATGGACGTGGCTAAGGATATATTTTGGGCCTTTTTTATTCTTGAAAATATAGGAAAAAGGCTAAGGTTGAAGTGAGCTTTTATTTCACTCAAATTGGGCTTAAAATGAGGAAGTTATGGCCAAAACAATGCACATGGGTGGGCTTGGCCGAATTTTATTTATTTTTGGGCTTTTGTGGATTAAAGTGAGAACTTGGGATCCAAAACTTGGACTAATATTAGTGTTCAACTTGGATCAACATTAGCAAGCGTGCTTGGTTGTTTTGTGAACAAACGGGAGCTTGATTTCGACAATATTTAATCATTCCATTGAGAGCATCCTGGAACATCTTGGATTTTGATCTTGTGATAGGTCCGATCTTCCACCTTAACGGATCTACGTCATCTCGGTCCTTGCACAAGTTCTCATCATTCCCCTCCTCTTGAAAGTGATTTGTCCTCAAATCTTCACCTGCATCAAACAGAGTCAAGTCAGTTACATTAAAAACATCATGAACATTATACTCATCTGGAAGATCAAGTTTGTAAGCATTGTCATTGATTTTCTGCAACACTTAAAATGGTTCATCTCCTCTTGGCATTAACTTTGACTTCCGTTTTGTTGGAAAGCGTTCCTTCCTCAAATGAAGCCACACCCAATCTCCTGGTTCAAAAATAATCTTTCTTTTTCCCTTGTTGGCTTGTTGTTCATACTTCTTGGTGCGCTCTTCAATGTTGTGTTTTGCCTGCTTATGGATTTGCTTGACAAATTCCACCTTCTTCTTGCTATCTAAATTCAAATGCTCAGTCACAGGCAAAGGAGTTAAATCCATAGGAGTTAATGCCTTAAATCCATACACAATCTCGAAAGGTGAAAACTTAGTAGCAGAATGCACATTTCGATTATATGCAAACTCAACATGGGGTAAGCATTGCTCCCAAGTTTTCACATTTCTCCCCACTATTGATCTCAATAAAGTACCAAGTGTACGATTCACAACTTCAGTTTGTCCATCCGTTTGGGGATGACAAGTTGTAGAAAACAAAAGCTTTGTTCCCAATTTTCCCCACAACGTTTTCCAAAAGTAACTTAAAAACTTTGTGTCCCGATCCGAGACGATAGTTCTTGGCATGCCATGCAATCTAACCACTTCTTTGAAAAACAAATCTGAAATATGTGAGACATCATTGGTTCGATTGCATGGAATGAAATGCGCCATTTTCGAAAACCGATCAACAACCACAAATATCGAATCTTTGCCATTTTTAGTTCTTGGCAATCCCAACACAAAATCCATAGAAAGATCAACCCATGGTTCACTTGGTATAGGCAGAGGAGTGTATAAACCATGAGGTTGAACCTTTGATTTGGCTTGTTTACAAACAATGCACTTTTCACAAACTTTTCCAACATAAACTTTCATTTTTGGCCAAAAGAAATGTTCCTGCAAAATATGCAATGTTTTTGCCACACCAAAATGACCCATAAGGCCTCCACTATGTGCCTCCCAAACCAAAAGTTCACGTAAAGAAGTGTTTGGAATGCAAAGCTTTGATTCTTTGAACAAAAACTCATCATGTATGAAAAACTTTTCAAAAGAGACCCTTTCACAACTTTGAAAAATCATACCAAAATCCACATCTTCACGATACAACTCTTTGATTTGTTCAAAACCCAGAATTTTAGAGTCAAGAGAAGAGAGTAAAGAGTACCTTCGTGAAAGTGCATCAGCCACAATATTTTCCTTACCTTTCTTGAATCGGATGACATATGGAAATGTCTCAAGAAACTCCATCCACCTAGCATGTCTCTTGTTCAACTTTTGTTGTCCTTTTAGAAATTTCAAGGACTCATGATCAGAATGAATGACAAACTCCTTGGTCCACAAATAGTGTTGCCAAGTTTTTAGTGCTCGAACCAAGGCATACATCTCTTTGTCATATGTGGGATAGTTTAAAGTTGCACCACTTAACTTTTCACTAAAAAATGCCAATGGTTTTCCTTCTTGCATTAAACCGCCCCAATTCCAACACCCGATGCATCACACTCAATCTCAATAGTTTTATCAAAATTTGGCAAAGAAAGCAAAGGAGCATGACTTAAATGAAACTTCAGTTTTTCAAAAGCTTGCTCTTGCTCTTTGCCCCATTTAAAACCAACATTCTTTTTAATCGCTTCTGTGAGTGGTGATGCGAAGGTGCTAAAGTTTTTCACAAATCGGCGATAAAAACTTGCAAGACCATGAAAACTCCTCACATCACTTACGCTCTTTGGAGTTGGCCAATCTTGAATAGCCTTACCTTTTCTTCATCAACAGATATTCCATGAGAACTAACCACATATCCAAGAAATACAATGTGGCCAATACAAAAAGTGCACTTCTTCCAGTTCGCATAAAGCTGTTCCTTCCTAAGCACACTCAAAACACACATTAGATGCTCAAGATGATCATTCAAACTCTTAGAATAAATAAAAATATCATCAAAGTAAACGACCACAAATTTCCCAATAAAATCACGCAAAACATGGTTCATTAATCTCATGAACGTACTTGGAGCATTAGTTAACCCAAAGGGCATAACTAACCATTCATATAAACCATGCTTTGTTTTGAAAGCTGTTTTCCATTCGTCACCAACAATCATGCGAATTTGATGATACCCGCTCTTTAGATCAATCTTTGAAAACAACTTTGAGCCATACAATTCATCAAGCGTATCATTTAATCGAGGGATTGGATGGCGATACTTTACTGTGATATTGTTGATGGCACGACAATCTACACACATCCTCCATGATCCATCCTTCTTAGGTACCAGCAATACGGGAACCACACACGGATTCATGATTTCTCGAATCCATCCTTTCTCAAGTAATTCCTTAACTTGCCTTTGCAACTCTTTGGTTTCTTCCGGATTTGTTCTATACGCCGGCTTGTTTGGAATGGAAGATCCTGGAACAAAGTCAATTTGGTGTTCGATCCCGCCAATTGGTGGCAATCCTTTGGGAATTTCCTCGGGAAACAAATCTTCAAATTCCTTCAAAAGAGATTTAGTTTTGCTCGGGAGAATACCGGCCAAATCATTTGTGATTAAATAAGCTTCTTTGATCAAAAGAAGCACAAAAGACATCTCCGAATTCAAGGCTTCCTTTATTTCACTCCTTCTTGCAAATGCACAATATTGACTTTCCTTTTCAGCCACAAATGTTTTCTTTTCTTTTTGTTTTTCATTTGAACCTTTTTTGTGTTCATTATTTTCATTAGGCTCACCTTCTTTGTTTTTCACATCCCTTTGAAGTCGGACTTGATCTTCATAAACTTGACTCGGTGACATCGGCACAAGAGTTATGGCTTTGGTTTTATGAACAAGAGTGTACTTGTTGGTGAAGCCATCATGTTTCACATGCCGATCGTATTGCCATGGCCTACCAAGTAGCAAATGACTTGCTTGCATAGGTACCACATCACACAACACCTTGTCTTCATACTTACCAATGCGAAATGACACCAACACTTGTTTCGTCACACGCACCTCACCACTATCATTAAGCCATTGGAGTTTATATGGCTTTTGATGCTTCATCGTCGGCAAGCCTAGCTTTTCAACCATGGAAACACTAGCCACATTAGTACAACTCCCACCATCAATGATAACACTACATACCTTGCCTTGAACATAACACCGGGTGTGAAAGAGGTTTTCCCTTTGTGCATCATCTTCTTCCTTGGAAAGAGTGCTTAAGGCTCGCCTTGCAACCAACAATTCTCCTTCTACAGCCAACTCTTCTTCACCATCCGTGTCTTCTTGTGATGATTCGGAAGAATCTGTTTCAATTTCTCCATTTTCTCTAAGCACCATTACAAGCTTATTTGGACATTGACTTGCAATGTGACCCCTGCCAAGACACTTAAACATTTATGTCACGAGTTTTAGGAGCACCAGAATGACCTTTCTCCTTGGAAAGTCTTGTTGGTTTTGGACCAGATTTGGGATTAAAAGATGATGAACTTTCTGGCCTTTTGGAGCTACTCGCCTTCCAGGTATTCGTTCTTGATCCACCCCCTCTCTTGAGTTGCTTTTCATTTTAACCGCCATGTGGACCATGTCTTCAATCTCCCACATAATGGTGTGTCTCAACACGATCACGAATTTCATAATTGAGTCCATTTAACAACCTGGCCATGGTAGCTTCTCGATCCTCTTGAATGTTGGCTCGGATCATGGTTACCTCCATTTCCTTGAAATAATCATCAACAGACTTACTTCCTTGCTTCAAGCCTTGGAGCTTATTGTGAAGGTCACGATACTTGTGACTTGGTACAAAAACGTCGTCTCATGACCCTTTTCATTTCTTCACATGTATCAATGGGTCTTTCTTCGTTTCTTCGCCTACTAATCACAAGTTGATCCCACCATGTTAGTGCATAATCAAAAGATTCAACAACGGTGAGTTTTACCTTTTTACGATTGGAGTAGTCATGGCAATCAAAGATGAACTCCATTTTAGTCTCCCAATCGATGTAGGCTTCCGGATCTGACTTTCCTTGAAACGATGGAATTTTCATTTTGATAGAATTCAAATTGATGTCTCTTCGGGGCCTTTGTCGAGGAGCTCTTCTTTCAGATTCCCATCCGTCACTTCCTCCATCGTCGTCATGATTTTCATAAGAAACTTGTGATGGCGTGCGGATAAGTTGTGGTCTTTCAGTCTCCAATCGGTCCATTCTTTCATGAATTTGGTTGAATTCCGTTCTCATCAATCGTCGCATTTCCTCCATCATGGCATGAACTTGAAGATTAGGAGGAGGTTGCTCATCCGCCATTTTTTTTTTGCTGCAAAATAGAAGACAAAAAGTAATAACAATAAAAATATTATTTCCTCCCCGCACTCCTTTACGTGTTTCACTCAAAATTATGTTCACTCGATTCTCGTGTATGTTGTGTTTGGCTTTTACCCTCTAATGATCTTACCACACCGCCTTTAACCACTCTTTTTAACTCTTAAAGTTCAAAACAAACTAAAAGAAATCAAAATCAAGTGGGCTTGTGGCCTTGAGGAATTCAAAACATACCGAACAACTTTAAGAAGAGATTTGACAATAGCAAATATAACAAGATGAACAATGCTAGTAGTACGTAAAGGTAAATAGAAAAGGAAATGAAAATAAAGAAAACTAACAATAATAATAATTTACTTTGCGTTCCTTTTTTTTGTCTTTTCTTTTGCGTTTTTTTACCCTTTTTTTTATCTTTTTTTTTTTTACTTTTTTTTTGCGATTTCTTTTTCTTCCTTTTTTTTTTTGCTTTTTATTATTATTTTTTTTGCTTCTTTTTGTTTTTAGGAACAAATGATGCAAAGTAAGAATAAACAAAAAAAAAACTAAAGAACTCGTATGATCCCCGAAAAAATCAATTAGTAACAACCAAGTCAATTTTTGACAAGATTCACTACAAACATGAACCACAATGCAAAGATGAAGAGAAGAAATTAAAATTGAAATGACGAAGAGAAAGAAAGTAAAAGATGATACGAAGGAAATATAAAGTAGAAAACAAACCAATAAAGCTTGGCTCTGATACCAAATGATGTGATCTCACCCGATGAATGTGTGATAGATCACGACTGCCCGATCGTTCTAATGGTTGTTTCAAGTAAATTGGATAGGACCGCGTCCCGTTGTCTATAACCGAGACAAGAACCTTGGTATAAGTGGAACTGCGACCCGTTACCTATATACGAGGCAAGAACTTTGGTATAGAGAACACCACAATCAACCCCACCAAGTTGATTGATAAGTTTCGAACGCCACAAGCTAAAACACTCGATAAGTTCTAAAAGTTCATAAGGAACGATAAGAGTTAAAAACTCACAATTTTACTTAAAATGAAGGATGATTTAAATGATTACATTGAGTGCCTATTTCTAGGAGAAAATATAAGACCATCTACTTATCTAGATAAGTTGCACAAGCTATCACGATAAGCTATCAAATAAGCAAGACTACTTATCAAAAGGGCATTATTGACATTTCACCACTTGAAGCTTCTAGTAGGTATTAATCATGCAAGTAACTTCTATCCCTTTATCTCCTCCAAGTAAATGGTAATACTGTTGAGAAAACCTTCAAAATGCCTTGAATTTAATCTTTGACAAGTTGATTAACATTGACACCTTTATGGGCAGATTCATGGACGTGGTGGCTAAGGATATATTTTGGGCCTTTTTTATTCTTGAAAATATAGCAAAAAGGCTAAGGTTGAAGTGGGTTTTTATTTCACTCAAATTGGTCTTAAAATGAGGAAGTCATGGCCAAAACAATGCACATGGGTTGGCTTGGCCGAATTTTATTATTTTTGGGCTTTTGTGGATTAAAGTGAGAACATGGGCTCCAAAACTTGGACTAATATTAGTGTTCAACTTGGATCAACATTAGGAAGCGTGCTCGGTTGTTTTGCGAACAATCGGGAGCTTGATTCCGACAATATTTAATCATTCCATTGAGAGCATCCTGGAACATCTTGGATTTTGATCTATTGCTAGGTCCGATCTTCCACCTTAACAGATCTTCGTCATCTCGGTCCTTGGACTAGTTCTCATCATGTGGTCTATTCTAGCTTCTAGAATCTTCAATCAGAGTGCGGAAGATTGAAACAAGCTACCCGAGACCGCAAATATCCTTGTAAAAAAAAAAGGCATCATCCACTAGGTCCAAAAAGTCAGCTATTGTCAAGGATCCAGGTTCACTTAGCCTGCGACGAACTACCTGCTTTATTCTGAAAAGAGAATTAACAAAGTTCCATTAGTAAACTACCACTGGTTAGTGAGTTAACAGAGTTCCATTAGTTGCACACATATATAACATACTATCAGCTCATGTCGGGAAGGCAACATGTCAGAGACGACATAAGATTTGGGAGATCAGCCCCAATCTGTATTCCCATGTGTAAGGTCGAAGCCCTACGGGAAGTGTATGGAAACGGGGCAGATAGGAAAGGAATTTGCAGAATTCCCTTCTGTGAATTGAGATCTCGCATTCGGGCAGAGCAGTTAATGCAGTATGCAGATGCAGATGCAAATGTACCAATAAACAAGTAAGCAGCAAGCATGCTAAGTAATTACATAGAATGTAAAGGTAAGCATGCAGTTCAAGGCAAATCAGTTGTCCAGTTTCAGCAATGTCTAACGTAAGTTCCTAACATACAATTAAGTAATCAAGGAACATACAGCAATAGTTGTTCAGTTTAAGCAGTATCTAACATATGTTTCTAACATACAATTAAGTAATGAAGGAACAAACAGCAGCTGTTGTTTCCATACAAGGCAGTAACAATCACTAGTAAGTATCGAAACATATGCAAGTAAGTAATGCAATCTGATACGAAACGTTGACCCGCAAGTTAAATGTAACTTGGAACCTTCGTATATGATAAAATAGGCGTCAAAGTACCCAATAATTAGGACTCCAACATGCCTAGAGCAAGTCCTTGACCCGTTAGTTATAAGAACCAAATGAATACGTGATTAGAACCTGTCCAAGGACCGAGATGACGAAGATTTGTTAAGGTGGAAGATCGGGACCTATCACAAGATCAAAATCCAAGATGTTCCAGGGTGCTCTCAATGGAATGATTAAATATTGTCGGAATCAAGCTCCCGTTTGTTCGCAAAACAACCAAGCACACTTCCTAATGTTGATCCAAGTTGAACACTAATATTAGTCCAAGTTTTGGAGCCCAAGTTCTCACTTTAATCCATAAAAGCCCAAAAATAAATAAAATTCGGCCAAGCCCACCCATGTGCATTGTTTTGGCCATAACTTCCTCATTTTAAGCCCAATTTGTGTGAAATAAAAGCTCACTTCAACCTTAGACTTTTTCCTATATTTTCAAGAATAAAAAAGGCCCAAAATATGTCCTTAGCCACGTCCATGAGTCTGCCCATAAAGGTGTCCATGTTAATGAACTTGTCAAAGATTAAATTCAAGGCATTTAGAAGGTTTTCTCAACCTTATGGCCATTTACTTGGAGGAGATAAAAGGATAGAAGTTACTTGCATGATTAATACCTACTAGAAGCTTCAAGTGGTGAAATGTCAATAATGCCCTTTTGATTAGTAGTTTTGCTTATTTGATAGCTTATCGTGATAGCTTGTGAAACTTATCTAGATAAGTAGTTGGTCTTTAGTTTTTTTTTTTTTATTCTTACTTTGCATCATTTGTTCCTAAAAACAAAAAGAAGCAAAAAAAAAAAAGGAAAGAAAAGCAAAAAAAAAGGAAGAAAAAGAAATTGCAAAAAAAAGTAAAAAAAAAAAGATAAAAAAGGGTAAAAAGAACGCAAAAGAAAAGACAAAAAAAAGGAACGCAAAGTAAATTATTATTCTTGTTAGTTTTCTTTATTTTCATTTCCTTTTCTATTTACCTTTACGTACTACTAGCATTGTTCATCTTGTTATATTTGGTTTTGTCAAATCTCTTCTTAAAGTTGTTTCGTATGTTTTGAATTCCTCAAGGCCACAAGCCCACTTGATTTTGATTTCTTTTAGTTTGTTTTGAACTTTAAGAGTTAAAAAGAGTGGTAAAAGGCGGTGTGGTAAGATCATTAGAGGGTAAAAGCCAAATACAACTTACACGAGAATCGAGTGAACATAATTTTGAGTGAAACACGTAAGAGAGTGCGGGGAGGAAATAATATTTTTATTGTTATTACTTTTGTCTTCTATTTTGCAGCAAAAAAAAATGGCGGATGAGCAACCTCCTCCTAATCTTCAAGTTCAAGCCATGACGGAGGAAATGCGACGATTGATGAGAACGGAATTCAACCAAATTCATGAAAGAATGGACCGATTGGAGACTGAAAGACCACAACTTATCCGCACGCCATCACAAGTTTCTTATGAAAATCATGACGACGATGGAGGAAGTGACGGATGGGAATCTGAAAGAAGAGCTCCTCGACGAGGGCTCCGAAGAGACAACAATTTGAATTCTATCAATTGTTCCATCGTTTCAAGGAAAGTCAGATCCGGAAGCCTACATCGATTGGGAGACTAAAATGGAGTTCATCTTTGATTGTCATGACTACTCCAATCGTAAAAAGGTAAAACTCATCGTTGTTGAATTTTCTGATTATGCACTAACATGGTGAGATCAACTTGTGATTAGTAGGCGAAGAAACTAAGAAAGACCCATTGATACATGGGAAGAAATGAAAAGGGTCATGAGACGACGTTTTGTACCAAGTCACTATTATCGCGACCTTCACAATAAGCTCCATGGCTTGAAGCAAGGAAGTAAGTCTGTTGATGATTATTTCAAGGAAATGGAGGTTACCATGATCCGAGCCAACATTCAAGAGGATCGAGAAGCTACCATGGCCAGGTTATTAAATGGCCTCAATTATGAAATTCGTGATCGTGTTGAGATGAACCATTATGTGGAGATTGAAGATATGGTCCACATGGCGGTTAAAATTGAAAAGCAACTCAAGAGAGGGGGTGGATCAAGAACGAATACCTGGAAGGCGGGTAGCTCCAAAAGGCCTGAAAGTTCATCATCTTTTAATCCCAAATCTGGTCCAAAACCAACAAGCCCATCCAAGGAGAAAGGTAATTCTGATGCTCCTAAAACTCGTGACATAAAATGTTTTGTGTCTTGGCAGGGGTCACATTGCAAGTCAATGTCCAAATAAGCTTGTAATGGTGCTTAGAGAAAATGGAGAAATTGAAACAGATTCTTCCGAATCACCACAAGAAAACACGGATGGTGAAGAAGAGTTGGCTGTAGAAGGAGAATTGTTGGTTGCAAGGCGAGCCTTAAGCACTCTTTCCAATGAAGAAGATGATGCACAAAGTGAAAACCTCTTTCACACTCGGTGTTATGTTCAAGGCTAGGTATGTAGTGTTATCATTGATGGTGGGAGTTGAACTAATGTGGCTAGTGTTTCCATGGTTGAAAAGCTAGGATTGCCGACGATGAAGCATCAAAATCCATATAAACTGCAATGTCTTAATGATAGTGATGAGGTGCGTGTGACGAAACAAGTGTTGGTATCATTTCGCATTGGTAAGTATGAAGACGAGGTGTTGTGTGATGTGGTACCTATGCAAGCAAGTCATTTGCTACTTGGTAGGCCATGGCAATACGATCGACATGTGAAACATGATGGCTTCACCGACAAGTACACTATTGTTCATAAAACCAAAGCCATAACTCTTATGCCGATGTCACCGAGTCAAGTTTATGAAGATCAAGTCGGACTTCAAAGGAATGTGAAAAACAAAGAAGGTGAGCCTAATGAAAATAATGAACACAAAAAAGGTTCAAATGAGAAACAAAAAGATAAGAAAACATTTGTGGGTGAAAAGGAAAGTCAATATTGGTTATGGCATTTTGGTTATGGCATTTTTATCGCCTATTTGTGCATTTGCAAGAAGGAGTGAAATAAAGGAAGCCTTGAATTCGGAGATGTCTTTTGTGCTTCTTTTGATCAAAGAAGCTTATTTAATCACAAATGATTTGGACGGTATTATCCCGAGCAAAATTAAATCTCTTTTGCAGGAATTTGAGACTTGTTTCCCAAGGAAATTCCCAAAGGATTGCCAACTATTCGCGGGATCGAACACCAAATTGACTTTGTTCCAGGATCTTCCATTCCAAACAAGCCAGCGTATAGAACAAATCCGGAAGAAACCAAAGAGTTGCAAAGGCAAGTTAAGGAATTACTTGAGAAAGGATGGATTCGAGAAAGCATGAGTCCGTGTGCGGTTCCCGTATTGCTGGTACCTAAGAGAATGGATCATGGAGGATGTGTGTAGATTGTCGTGCCATCAACAATATCACAGTAAAGTATCGCCATCCAATCCCTCGATTAGATGATATGCTTGATGAATTGTATGGCTCAAAGTTGTTTTCAAAGATTGATCTAAAGAGCGGGTATAATCAATTTCGCATGAATGATGGTGACGAATGGAAAACAACTTTCAAAACAAAGCATGGTTTATATGAATGGTTAGTTATGCCTTTTGGGTTAACTAATGCTCCAAGTACGTTCATGAGATTAATGAACCATGTTTTGCGTGATTTTACTGGGAAATTTGTGGTCGTTTACTTTGATGATATTTTGATTTATTCTAAGAGTTTGAATGATCATCTTGAGCATCTAACATGTGTTTTGAGTGTGCTTAGGAAGGAACAGCTTTATGCGAACTGGAAGAAGTGCACTTTTTGTACTGACCACATTGTATTTCTTGGAGATGTGGTTACTTCTCATGGAATATCTGTTGATGAAGAAAAGGTAAAGGCTTTTCAAGATTGGCCAACTCCAAAGAGCGTAAGTGATGTGAGGAGTTTTCATGGTTTTGCAAGTTTTTATCGCCTATTTGTGAAAAACTTTAGCACCTTCGCATCACCACTCACCGAAGTGATTAAAAAGAATGTTGGTTTTAAATGGGGCAAAGAGCAAGAGCAAGCTTTTGAAAAACTGAAGTTTCATTTAACTCATGCTCCTTTGCTTTCTTTGCCAAATTTTGATAAAACTTTTGAGATTGAGTGTGATGCATCGGGTGTTGGAATTTGTGCGGTTTTAATGCAAGAAGGAAAACCATTCGCATATTTTAGTGAAAAGTTAAGTGGTGCAACTTTAAACTATCCCACATATGACAAAGAGATGTATGCATTGGTTCGAGCACTAAAAACTTGGCAACACTATTTGTGGACCAAGGAATTTGTCATTCATTCTGATCATGAGTCCTTCAAGTTTCTAAAAGGACAACAAAAGCTCAACAAGAGACATGCTAGGTGGATGGAGTTTCTTGAGGCATTTCTATATGTCATCCGATTCAAGAAAGGTAAGGAAAATATTGTGGTTGATGCACTTTCACGAAGGTACTCTTTACTCTCTTCTCTTGACTCTAAAATTCTTGGTTTTGAACAAATCAAAGAGTTGTATCGTGAAGATGTGGATTTTGGTATGATTTTTCAAAGTTGTGAAAAGGGCTCTTTTGAAAAGTTTTTCATACATGATGGGTTTTTGTTCAAAGAATCAAAGCTTTGCAATCCAAACACTTGTTTACTTGAACTTTTGGTTTGGGAGGCACATAGTGGAGGCCTTATGGGTCATTTGGGTGTGGCAAAAACATTGAATATTTTGCAGGAACATTTCTTTTTGCCAAAAATGAAAGTTTATGTTGGAAAAGTTTGTGAAAAGTGCATTGTTTGTAAACAAGCCAAATCAAAGGTTCAACCTCATGGTTTATACACTCCTCTGCCTATACCAAGTGAACCATGGGTTGATCTTTTTATGGATTTTGTGTTGGGATTGCCAAGAACTAAAAATGGCAAAGATTCGATATTTGTGGTTGTTGATCGGTTTTTGAAAATGGCGCATTTCATTCCATGCAATCGAACCAATGATGCCTCACATATTTCAGATTTGTTTTTCAAAGAAGTGGTTAGATTGCATGGCATGCCAAGAACTATCGTCTCGGATCGGGACACAAAGTTTTTAAGTTACTTTTGGAAAACGTTGTGGGGAAAATTGGGAACAAAGCTTTTGTTTTCTACAACTTGTCATCCCCAAACGGATGGACAAACTGAGGTTGTGAATTGTACACTTGGTACTTTATTGAGATCAATAGTGGGAAGAAATGTGAAAACTTGGGAGCAATGCTTACCCCATGTTGAGTTTGCATATAATCGAAATGTGCATTCTGCTACTAAGTTTTTACCTTTCGAGATTGTGTATGGTTTTAAGCCATTAACTCCTATGGATTTAACTCCTTTGCCTGTGAATGAGCATTTGAATTTAGATGGCAAGAAGAAGGCGGAATTTGTCAAGCAAATCCATGAGCATGCAAAACACAACATTGAAGAGCGCACCAAGAAGTATGAACAACAAGCAAACAAGGGAAAAAGAAAACTTATTTTTGAACTAGGAGATTGGGTGTGGCTTCATTTGCGGAAGGAACGGTTTCGAACAAAACGGAAGTCAAAGTAAATACCAAGAGAAGATGGACCATTTCAAGTGTTGCAGAAAAACAATGACAATGCTTACAAACTTGATCTTCCAGATGAGTATAATGTTCATGATGTTTTTAATGTAACTGACTTGACTCTGTTTGATGCAGGTGAAAATTTGAGGACAAATCACTTTCAAGAGGAGGGGAATGATGAGAACATGTCCAAGGACCGAGATGACGAAGATCCGTTAAGGTGGAAGATCGGACCTATCACAAGATCAAAATCCAAGATGTTCCAGGATGCTCTCAATGGAATGATTAAATATTGTCGGAATCAAGCTCCCATTTGTTCGCAAAACAACCAATCACGCTTCCTAATGTTGATCCAAGTTGAACACTAATATTAGTCCAAGTTTTGGAGCCCAAGTTCTCACTTTAATCCACAAAAGCTCAAAAATAAATAAAATTCGGCCAAGCCCACCCATGTGCATTGTTTTGGCCATAACTTCCTCATTTTAAGCCCAATTTGAGTGAAATAAAAGCCTACTTCAACCTTAGCCTTTTTCCTATATTTTCAAGAATAAAAAAGGCCCAGAAAACCAATGTCTAAAACATTTTGGAGCTTGGTCAAAAACAGCCTCAAAGTAGGCCGAAAAACCTCCGAAAAAGCTGGAAAATTATATATATATATATATATATGTATGTATGTATGTATATATATATAAACTTGACGTTTTAAGCGGTTTTTATTTATAAACTTGTAATGTTGGGTGATTTAAGACATAAAAATCTATAAATATATATACATCATCATATATTAGAGATATTAAGTCCTCATTATCTTTTAGGACTCGATTAAACTCGCACGACGCATCATCCACCCGTTCACGCTAAATAGCTTTTTACGCTAGTTTTTGCCATCGCAATCTCGGTGAGTTCTCATAGCCCCTATTTTCACACTGTTATGTTTTGGGGATGAAATACATGCTTCGTTTTTATATGGACACGAAAATATCTTCATTTCTATTATGTATTACACATGTGGTTCCATCAACCCTTGTATCATGAACCGTTAATTGCATTTATTTGTAAGCGCGAATATATTGTGGATAGATCTATCGGGAGTCATGTCCCCCATTCGGGTTAGTTCGGATCGGCTAACAGCGAGTGCATATATATTTAACACACGGTATTACGTATGGGAATACTGCACAGGGCAAACTCATTTTAATTAAGCTTCGGTTGCATTATGGTTTATATGTAATACATAACATGGAATTTATGATTTTATAAATTCAATCTCTATTATTGTTGTCCATACAAGTCAGATTTACGTGTAAACCTATGAGCTCACCAACAATTTTTGTTGACGTATTTTAGCATGTATTTTCAGGAAATTAAGGCAAGTTCATCACATCAGTAGTATTTTCAAGCTTCCGCACTTAAGGAGTCGCACTGAGTTTCAAATCGTCGGAGATTTACTTGCATTATTTTGGATAATTTAATTTCGTATTTAAATCTCTGTATCTTGCGAACTACTCTTTATCCTTTTCGGGTTATGTAAAACATTTATATCTTTTAAAGTTATACCGCTATTTTTGAAAACGTCCATATAGTGGTCGTGCATTATGATTATGGTTACGCTTCCGCGGCGTCACGCTTCGTTGCCAACCGGGGTAACGGGGTGTGACAGATTGGTATCAGAGCCATAGTTATAGTGAACTAGGTTGCATTAGTACCCTAAACTATAACTACACTTAAGTATTACTGGTTTTAAAAATATTTTGTAACTAACTAAAAGACTATGAATGGACCTTGATAGCAGAAAACATGTCCCACCCGGAGACCATCATCTTGTCAGATTCAGAGGATGAGTACACCCCTACGAGCCCCGCAGTCACTGAGGTTTTCACTGAAGGGGAAACATCTGAGGAAGAAGACCCCTCTGAAGCCCCAATGGAGGAGTCAGAAGAGGAACCAATGGAAGAAGATGACGCTGGAGAGGATCCACCGCCCCCAACAGTCCCCGCCCGCATTCCATACCACCCGGACAGAGCCATCATTTAAGCCATATCGGCCTTACCCAAACGGCCCTAAAATGTTGTATACACCCCGAAAGCGGGTGATCACGCCAAGACGGGAGTCTATTCCCATCCCGACTCCCCAACCCAATCCCCCACCACCACACCGACGTGTAGACGCCCGACGATGGGGCTGGATACCTGAAACCCTCCGTGAATGGAGGCAAGAGGAAGGAATCCCTTCCCATTTTGAGATCGGAGGACCATCCTCCGCACCTATCCCGTCACTCACTCAAGAACCCGCCGAACAGACCATACCACTCTTGGTAACACAGTCTTCCAGGCATGATCGTCAACTTCGGTTGCTTAACCAAGACATCGGAGAGATGACCGCTCGTTTAGAGCGAGAGAAGTTACAAAACTCCAACATATACTGGGCCAATCAGCACGCCCTCGCCATTCAGCAGGACGGACTGAACGAGCTCCGGCAACGATTAGCCGAGAGCGAGGCCCGCAACGAGGAGCTGGCACATCGCCTCAATGCTTTAGAAAAGGGAGAGACCCCTGATCACTCCCGCACCTAGTACCCCCCCCCCTCCCTCTATCTTTGTAATATTAGGAAATTATTATGTAATAGTGTAGGACTAAATCTTTCGGGTAATAACCCGCCCCAATGTAAGAAAATTATGAATGATTAATGAAAAACTGCAAGTTATTTATGAAATTGTGTTTGATGATTATAGTGTTGTGCCTTAAGAAAAATTTACATCTTTAAGATTCAACTTCTTACACTATGTTATTTTCTTTAAACTTTAAGATAATGCCGCCGAGACGAGTTATGAGCGCCGCAGAAATTGAGGAACTGGTTGCACAAAGAGTGGTTGCTGCTATAGCCACTTACGAGACCAACAGAAACAGTTCGGCTAATGGAGATGGTGGTGCTAGCCGCACCACGGGAGGAACTGAAACCCACCCTAAGGGTTGCGGAATTAAGGGGTTTTTGAGCTGCAAGCCCTGATACTTCAATGGGACCGAAGGAGCCGTCGGATTAGTACGATGGTTCGAAAAGTTGGAATCTGTCTTCCGTGTTAGCGGATGTATTGATGGAGACAAAGTAAAGTTCGCCACCCACACACTGCAAGACAGCGCCTTGACATGGTGGAACTCCTATACCCAGTCTGTGGGAATTGATGCAGCTTACCAACTCGCCTGGACCGTGTTGAAGCAGATGATGACCGATGAGTATTGCCCGAGGAATGAGCTACAGAAATTGGAGTCAGAGTTTTGGAATCTGGCTATGAAGGGAACGGATGTAGCTGGGTGCACCAACCGATTCCACGAACTGAGTATTCTGTGCCCTCAGATGGTGACCCCTGAGTACAAGAAAATCGAGCGTTACATTTGGGGACTCGCTCCTCAAATTCAAGGTAATGTCACTGCCTCCAACCCATCCACCATACAGGATGCCATCAGGATGGCCAACAATCTAATGGATCAAGTGTCCCGGAGAAATGAAGCCAAAGCCGGGGAAAACAAGAGGAAGTGGGAGGACAAGTCTGGGAGGAATACAGGTTCGCAATCCAAGAAGCCCGAGACCATCAAGGCTTATGTAGCAGGAGCTGAGTCAAGAAAAGGCTACACGGGTACCAAGCCTTTCTGCACCCAATGCACCTTTCATCACAACAAGGGTCCCTGCCCAACCCCTTGTGGAAAATGCAAACGTATTGGCCATGTGGCCAAAGACTGTAAATTTGGAACCTCGGGTGTCAATGGCGACAATCAGAGAGGCTGCTATGAATGTGGAGCTGCTGGGCACTTCAAGAGTGAGTGCCCGAAGTTGAGAAATGGTGGAGTAGCTCAGGGGAGAGCTTTTGTGTTAGGAGCAGGTGACGCTCGTCAGGATCCCCATGTGGTATCAGGTACGTTTCTTCTAAATGACATTTACGCTTACGTACTCTTTGATACTGGGGCTGATAAGAGCTTTATATTTGATAAGTTTAGTAAGCAATTGAATGCCACTCCTTTTCCCTTAGACAACTCTTATACTATAGAACTGGCTAACGGCAAAATAATAGAGGCAAGTAGTATTATTAAGGAATGCACACTGAAGCTGGCAGATCATCCCTTTAAGATAGATTTGATGCCTATAGAACTCGGAAGTTTTGATGTAGTAATTGGTATGGATTGGTTGTCACACAACCAGGCAGAGATTTTGTGCGGTAAGAAAGTGGTACGGATACCACTCCACAAGAAGAAGGTCCTAACAGTCCAAGGGGAAAGAAAGAACCGTCAGCTGAATGTCATATCCGGCCTAAGAACATTAAAGTGTCATAGAAAGGGTTGCCATGCAGTACTGGTACAGATTACCGAAAAATTGTCGAAGGAGAAACGACTCGAGGATATTCTGGTAGTTTGTGACTATCCGAAGGTCTTCCCGGAAGATTTTCCTGGACTTCCGCCAACTAGGAAAGTAGAGTTTCAAATCGATTTGGTGCCAGGAGCTGCACCGGTCGCAAGAGCCCCATATAGACTCGCTCCTTCTGAAATGCAAGAGCTATCCAATCAATTACAAGAGTTGATGGATAAAGGATTCATTCGACCAAGTTCCTCACCTTGGGGAGCTCCGGTCTTGTTCGTTAAAAAGAAAGACGGATCCTTCAAAATGTGCATAGACTACCGAGAGATAAACAAGTTAACGGTAAAGAACCGCTACCCCCTTCCCAGAATTGACGACCTGTTTGACCAATTACAGGGATCTAGCTTCTACTCTAAGATTGATCTACGATCCGGTTATCATCAAGTAAAGGTTCGGGAAGAAGACATTCCCAAGACAGCATTCAGAACTCGTTATGGACATTACGAATTCCAGGTAATGCCATTCGGTTTGACCAACGCACCAGCCGTATTCATGGACCTCATGAATCGAGTGTGTAAACCGTATCTGGACAAATTTGTAATAGTGTTCATAGACGATATTCTCATCTATTCCAGAAATAAGGAGGAGCATGAACAACATCTCAAGCTGATCTTAGAGCTGTTAGAGAAGGAACAGTTGTACGCCAAATTTTCAAAATGTGAATTTTGGTTGCGAGAAGTTAAATTCCTTGGACACGTGATCAACAGCCAGGGAATCCAAGTTGATCCATCAAAAATCGAGGCCATAAAGAACTGGGCAACTACTAGAACTCCCACGGAAATCCGCCAATTTCTAGGACTTGCTGGTTATTATAGGCGATTTATTGAAAACTTCTCAAAGATAGCAGGTTCCCTAACAGAGTTGACTCGGAAGGATGTAAAATATATCTGGGGTGAAGAGCAAGAAAAGGCGTTTCAGCAGTTAAAGCAAAGATTGTGTAGTGCACCAATTCTTTCCTTACCTGAAGGGACTGAAAATTTTGTGGTCTACTGTGATGCCTCACACAATGGATTAGGTTGTGTGCTCATGCAAAGGGATAAGGTCATTGCTTACGCATCACGGCAACTCAAAATTCACGAGGTGAACTATACGACTCATGATTTGGAGCTTGGAGCAGTGGTGTTTGCTCTCAAAATATGGAGGCACTACCTGTATGGAACTAAGTGCACGGTGTTTACGGACCATAAAAGCCTTCAGCATATTCTGAATCAGAAAGAGTTAAATATGAGGCAACGTCGTTGGGTTGAACTGCTTAGCGATTATGACTGCGAAATTCGTTATCATCCGGGGAAGGCGAATGTCGTGGCTGATGCCCTGAGCCGAAAGGAACGGGTTAAGCCATTGAGAGTCCGAGCTTTGGTCATGACTATACAGTCAAACCTAAACTCTCAAGTCCGCGAGGCACAAGAAGAAGCAGTCAAGGAGGGTAATCTACTGGATGAAGCCTTGAGAGGTATGGATAAGCAGTTTGAAATCAAGTCAGATGGATGTCGGTACTTCATGGGCAGAATTTGGCTACCAAAATTCGGAGGAGTAAGGAAGCTGGTCATGGATGAAGGGCATAAAACAAGATATGCTATTCATCTAGGGTCAGATAAGATGTACCACGACTTGAAGGGAATGTACTGATGGCCAAACATGAAGGCTGACATTGCTACCTATGTCAGCAAGTGCTTAACATGTTTGAAGGTTAAGGCTGAGCACCAGAAACCATCAGGATTGCTAGTTCAACCAGAAATACCCCAGTGGAAGTGGGAGAACATCACCATGGATTTCATCACCAAGTTGCCAAAGACTTCTGGAGGTTATGACACCATTTGGGTGATTGTGGATCGACTTACCAAAACCGCACACTTCCTGCCAATCAAGGAGACTGATAAGATGGATAAGTTAACACGAATCTATCTTAAAGAAGTCGTCTCAAGGCATGGTGTGCCAGTATCAATTATATCAGACAGGGACAGCCGGTTCACATCAACATTTTGGCAATCGTTGCAAGAAGCACTGGGTATACGCCTAGATATGAGCACAGCCTATCACCCACAAATGGATGGTCAGAGTGAAAGGACGATTCAGCCTTTGGAAGACATGCTAAGGGCATGTGTTATCGACTTTGGCAAAAGTTGGGACAGGCACCTACCATTAGTAGAGTTTTCCTATAACAACAGCTATCACTCGAGTATTAAGACCGCTCCATTCGAGGCACTCCATGGGCGAAAGTGTCGATCACCACTTTGTTGGGCTAAAGTAGGAGATAGTCAGATTACTGGACCTGAGATCATCCAAGAGACTACAGAAAAGATAGCCCAGATTCGAAACCGATTAAAAATCGCGCGGAATCGACAGAAAAGCTATGCCGATGTTCGACGGAAGGATTTGGAATTCCAAGAGGGAGATCAAGTAATGTTGAAAGTCTCGCCTTGGAAGGGCGTAATCCGTTTTGGGAAATGAGGAAAACTCATTCCTCGTTATATCGGACCATTCAAGATCACCAAAAGAATTGGCCCGGTAGCCTACCGACTCGATCTGCCCCCAGAGCTTAGTAACGTTCATAATACCTTCCACGTGTCCAATCTTAAGAAGTGACTGGCTGATGAAACGCTCGTTATACCCATGGACGAGCTAGAATTAGATGATAAGTTGAACTTCATTGAGCAACCTGTAGAAATAATGGACCGAGAAGTCAAGAAACTAAAACACAGCCGGATCCCGATAATAAAAGTCAGATGGAACTCTAAGCGAGGTCCTGAGTTTACGTGGGCACGCAAAGACCAGTTCCGAGAAAAATACCTCAGCTGTTCTCAAATACTCAAGCAGTGGAGAACACGAGCTAATTTCGGGACGAAATTCCCTTAACAGGGGGAGACTGTAACATCCGGTATTAATCCAGGTTAGCAACTACGACCTAATCTGTATTTAATAGCCAATTATAATCTAATCAGTGGTCATTAGAAATTAATCAAAGTACTTAACAATGTTCATAAGGAAATTCAACTCAATTAGAATCAAATTCATCGGTGCGATTAATCGGGAAATCAATTAATCCGATCGATTTACGATACGAAGGATTAATTCAACTATGTATATAATTAAATTATGATTACTGATACTAATCATGCATTAATACAGTTACTTAACATTAATTATGAAAGATTAAAACAATTCATTAAACAAATGCATTCAAAAGTATTTATGAATTTACATAAAAAGGAAAATACAAGAATACATTCTAAATACATTTATACAAAAAAAAAAAATTGAAAATACAAGATAATATCATCAAAAATCTGCCCATAGGAGGTACATAAAGGACTTGATAAATATTTTTGTACTCAACATTTCTACATCAAATCCCTCTACACCATCCTCCTTTCAATTCAAAGAAGATCTTACACTCCACCTCCATTTGAAAGACCAAGACTTTGCCTATAAATAGAGAGCTTCCCTTTCATTATTTTCACACCAAAACCATTCTTTTTCTCTCTAAAAACCGGATCCCACACACACACTACAAACATTTTCATTAAAGTGTTCTTGGTGAAATTCAAGTGTTCTTGGTTACATTTATGTTTATATAAGTCTTGCATAATATATATAATCACCAACAACAACAAGTTTCATAAAAACTCAAGTTTATAAACTTCTAGTTTTGTTTTTAAGTTGTTTCTTCAAATGTGTTTATAAAAATATAAACACATCATATAAGTGTAAATATTATGAAAACAAGTGATGTATATGTATTTTATAACTTTTATACAAGTAGTCTTTTAATAAACAACAAGAATCTTATGTTATTTCAAGTTTATAAACTGCGGATTTTCGGCAGAAAATTTATATCGACTTTGACTATAGATCTGGAAGTTTTCATAATTTATTTTGGAGTTTAAGACCTCCAGAAATTATTTGGGAAACCAAAAGTTTGACAGCTCAAAAATGGCCAACATAGGGTTTTCAACAAGCTTTTTCCCCAACCTAAACATCTCGAAAAATGGCCGTTCTTGACTTTAAAAACTCTTTGTATATAGTAGTTTAATTTCCAAGAAAACCAAAGCCTAAAATGTTTTGGACCTTGGTCAAAAACAGCCTCAAAGTAGGCCGAAAAACCTTCAAAAAAGCTGGAAAACTATATATATATATATATATATATATATATATATATATATATATATATATATATATATATATATATATATATATATATATATATATATATATATATATATATATATATATATAAACTTGACGTTTTTAGCGGGTTTTATTTATAAACTTGTAATGTTCGGTGATTTAAGACATAAAAATCTATATTAGAGATATTAAGTCGCTATTATCATTTAGGGCTCGATTAAACTCACTCGACGCATCATCCATCCATTTACGCTAAAAAGCTTTTTACGCTCCCTTTTGCCATCGCAATCTCGGTGAGTTCTCATAGCACCTATTTTCACACTATTATGTTTTGGGGATGAAATACATGCTTCGTTTTTATATGGACACGAAAATATCTTCATTTCTATTATGTATTACACATGTGGTTCCATCACCCCTTTTATCATGAACCGTTAATTGCATTTATTTGTAAGCGCGAATACATTGTGGATAGATCTATCAGGAGTCATGTCCCCCATTCGGGTTAGTTCGGGTCGGCTAACAGCGAGTGCATATATATTTATCACACGGTATTACGTATGGGAATACTGCACAGGGCAAACTCATTTTAATTAAGCTTCGATTGCATGATGGTTTATATGTAATACATAACATGGAATTTATAATTTTATAAATTCAATCTCTATTATTGTTGTCCATACAAGTCAGATTTACGTGTAAACCTATGAGCTCACCAACAATTTTTGTTGACGTATTTTAGCGTGTATTTTCAGGAAATAAGGCAAGTCCTACACCTCTGTAGTATTTTCAAGCTTCCGCATTTAAGGAGTCGCACTCAGTTTCAAATCATCGGAGATTTACTTGCATTATTTTGGATAATTTAATTATGTATTTAAATCTCTGTATCATGCGAACTACTTTTATCATTTTCGGGTTATGTAAAACATTTATATCTTTTAAAGTTAAACCGATGTATTTTTAAAAACGTCCATATAGTGGTCGTTCATTATGATTATGGTTACGCTTCCACGACGTCAAGCTTCGTTGCCAACCGGGGTAACGGGGTGTGACACATCATGATGCTTCTTATCACAGATCGGAGATACACTAATGAGATTGTGATCAAGTTTATCGACATCGTAAACTTGATCAAGTTGATTGTCCCATTAGTGACCACTCCTGTTCCAGTGATATGACCTCCCTTGTTCCTAGCGAATGATACAAATCCCTTGTTCCCACCCTTGAAGTCTGTGAGTAGACTCCTTTCCCCAGTCATGTGACGAGAGCCACCACTGTCAACGAACCATTTGTTGTTTAGACCTGTAGTTAGCTCTTGCACATGAAAGAAAACAAGTTAGTTATCACGGGGAACCTAAGCCATGACTGACTTGGTAATACCATTCTCATCCACATACGTGAAATCCTTCAAATACCCATCTCTGCTTTCAGGTGACTTGGGTTTTTGATTGAGAACCTGTTGTGGTGCTGAGTGATTAAGATTCACTCATGTTCTTTGGGCTGTCATTTGCAGTTGAGCCCTAAAATTGTTTCTATTATAATGCATTTCATTCTGAAATCCCTAGGCTCTACCTGGTGTCTGATGTCTTTGAGGAGTATGTGACATAACTAGAGTGTAAGTCCGTCTAGGTGTTGTACTCCTATATCCTTGTTGTGGTCCTGACTTAGGCTGACTACGAATACTATGCGGAGAATTAGTCCTAATCACTTCTTTCTGTCTGACCGACACCGGTATTTGTTTAACAGTTATCCTAGGTGTTGCATTCACACTCTTCTCGATATGTTGTGAACTACTAGAGCTGGCAATACTAGGTACTGGTCTTCGTTGATCTTCCTTTCCTACAGTAGGTCTACTCTCTGGTTTAGAGGGTGTAGACTCCATTTTCTTATAAGGACAGCTAGACGCAACATGTCTTTTCTCGTGACATCTAAAGCATGACATCTTATCAATTGGCTTTTTATAAGTATCCTTTGATTTAGGTGTCTCACTAGTGTCATTTTCTTTTGATTCAACTACAATAATCACTTCCTCTTGCTGATTAACAATAACAGGTTTAGCTTCTCCTAGTATAGTGTCACTAGAGACTGCACAAACTTGACTTTCTTAATCCTAGAGGTAGTGGTAGAAACCTTAGTTCAATTATCCTTTCCAGATTCAGTTACTATTGCAACCTTTGATTCGACAGGTTCAGTGGTTTTATCATGAGATTGAGCCACGTAGTTATTGTTGAACGGTGGAGGACTCTCTTGATAACCTAGGCCTACTGGCTTATAAGACTGCCGTTGAGCTTCTAAGATCTTTCATAGGTTTAGAGACGAGTTGCTAAACTTTTTAAGCTTGTTATTTGCCTCAGCAACTTTAACCCTAGATTCGGCTAGCTCTACATCTTTAAGAGTGAGTTCTTTGGTTAAAGCTTCAACATGCTCGTACAGGAGTTCTATCCTGACATATTGTTCACTTAACTTGACTTTTAGAACTATGACGTCTTGAGCATCTGCTTTCAGCTTATTCCTCAAATCTTCTTTAATATCTAGAAGACTAGCGATATCCGATTTTAGTGATTGAACTTGAGCTGTTAATGTGTTATGTGTCTTTAGAACTAGATTTAATCTATCATTTAAAGTAGTACATAACACATATAAATCATGGAATGTAGAAAAGTTTAGAGTTACCTTTTTGCGGTCCGACTCCACATTCGCCATTTGAGCTGCAAACTGCATAATGGTTTGCTCCTCTGACTTTTCCACCAACAGAGGACTTGACTCTGCCTGCTGGGTGTCCTCTGCTTCTTCTTCAGCTCTATCCTCCCGGTCTCAGTTACTTCTGCCATAAATGCTCTGGCATTCGACTCCAGAGGAGTACTCCAATCATATGTTCCATCAAGCTGTCTGTTAAATGACACATTGGTTAACAGTCCAGCGATGGCTGCTTGATTCCCAGAACCACTAGATTGATATCTCCCTTGGTTCTGATTGTGATAGTTTTCCACTTTTGGTCTTTGACACTCTCTTGCAAAGTGTCCCAATCCTTGGCAATTGTAGCACTTTACCCTAGATTTGTCAAACCCACCCTTGTTGCTAACATTTAGATTTCTTCCTGTCCTCTTCATGAACCGCTTGACTCTTTGAGTCACCGTGGCCAGTTGCCATTGTAGGTCCATTTCTTCCAAGTCATCAGGATCTACCTAATCGTAGTCTTCTTCCTACAACGCTGGATCATTTATTTTCCCTTGAACGCAATTGCCGTACGCTGCGACAAACGAAGTTAGAAGATTTAGATGATCTTCAGCTGATTTTGCGCTCATCGGCATCTTCCTATATCCTTGAGACGTAGACACTGAATGAACGCCCTGCTACTAGAATCCTGTGTCTCAACTGGGATGGATTCTTCTCCCGAGAAAAATGTTGTAGCCCCTGACTTCAATTCACTAGCAATTGACGGTTTTGGTTTTCCAAAATACATCTCTGGATCTTGAACCTGATCAAATTCCCGTTCCTTCTTCTGTAACATGAAGTTATATGCCCTCAGCGTTCCAATCACTCCTTAAAGAGTAAGAGTCTCAAACTTCTCTTCATCATGCTTTATTAGCACCGTGTACATCTCCCACTTTGCCGGCAAAGCATCCAAAAGTTTTTCAATCTTCTCAGTCTCTTGATACTCGACATTGTGATTGTCAAGTTCAGTGAGTAGATGATAGAATCTAGAGATAGTCTTATCTAGCGTCTTATTCTTCAGTGATTTGAAGATGGCAAATTGCTGCTTCAGCATCTCAGTTCTTCCCTTGCGTACCCTGGGATTTCCCTCACATCTCTTCTCTAGAGCATCCCATAGCTCTTTAGAAGTCCTATGATTCCTTAATGTGTGTAGGATTTCTTGAGGTAACGCCATTCTGATAATTGAGAATGCTCAGTTCTCGGCCTCATAGATTTTCTTGTCGTCATCCTTCATATTCTGATACGTCAAGACTCTTTGTCGCCCTTCAAGTTCCTGCGTAGGAGGAACATATCCCTCATCGATGCATATCCACATACGCATGTCGTTGAATCTTGCAAAGTCAGCAAACCTATCATTCCACCAATAACAATCTTCCAGTTTCATCAGCTTTGACGGAGAATTTGCTTTGCCGACCTCATGGTCCATTTCCAGGAATTTTTGCGAACTCGACATTTTTCTAAATTTTTGTTTTCGGACTTAAACAATTTAATTTAAAAATTAATTTAAAATAAATCATTCGAACTTATGTAAGTTCGAATTAATTTAAATTTAAATTCGTTTTGTAAATTAAATTCGAATTGGCTTAAGTTCGAACTCAACAAGTCTGAATGAGTGTAAGTTCGAGAAAACCCTAGAAATTCTGACAAGTTCGAACTTCAGGTAAGTTCGAAGAAACCTTAATTTCTCTGACAACTTCGAATCTGACAAGTTCGCTTATGATAACATCGAATATGACAAGTTCGATTCTGACAACTTCGAAACCCAGTTAAATTCGATTGAAGCCCTAAAATAACTTCGAGAGGAGCGTATTCTGACAAAATTGAAGAACCCAAACACCACCTTAAGTTCGAGCGCCACAAGTTCGAGAAACGGCCAAAAATTTGATTTTTTCAAGATTTCAGATTAAACCAATGTTTTTAGGATTAAAAACACTGATTTGACTGGAAAAGTTAACTAATGTGAATTTTTCTCCGTTACCTTGCTTGTAGAACTCAGAAACATAGAAAACAGTGATTTTTCCGGTAAAAACGTCAAGAAACCAAGAATGTTCGTATGAACACGTAGAACGCGACGAACACTCGAATGGCTCTGATACCACTTGTAAGGTCACCTTTAGCACAAATCTGATCTTGACGCAACACCTTCCAACGAGTGCAGAATCCTCGTTAGGGGTTTAACAGATCGATCACACACGGAAACGCGGAGACGAACACAATGATAGCCGATACGACGAACGGCCTCAATGTTAGTTTCTACAAAAGTCCTTAATTCAAATGGATTATCTTTTAATTATAGAGATTTGGTTCGAACTTCGGTTAAACATGTTCGGTTAGGCCCAAGCCCACGAACTTGTCCACACTATTCGAACTTATAGCCTTTGAACTTGTTCTAGAACTTATCTTTGAACTTATTTTAAAACTTATGTTTGAACTTATGTTTGAACTTATCCTTGAACTTATGTTTGAACTGATGGAAACCTCATACACAAACAAGATCAAACATATATAATCAAGATCAAACATATATAACTTGTAATTGCAAAGCCTGATCTATTACAGAAGACTATCTATACTTAGACCGCTATCGTCACACAGGGTGCACTAACAGATCATCAGGAGGGGGGAGATGAATATACAAAGGACTAAGCCCTCTGCTACTGTTGGTAATGTTGGGATTGAGAAAGAGACAAATGCGGAAGAGACGCCTGGTAGAACTGCTGGTGGTGTAAAAGAGACGGTGCTGAAACTGAGCAACTCCAGTTGCTTGTGACATCCTCACCATTAAGTGTCACACCACTAGGTGTTGAATTTCCATTTAATGAGAATATTGAGATTGAATTAATTGATGAAGAGCGAAAGGTTGAAAATCCAGAGACTAATTTTGAAAAGGTTTTGGAAGTGTTTATGATTGAGGAAGAGGATGAAGAAGAATTGGTTGATTTTCAAAGTGAATCTGAGGTGTATGAATATATATATTGATAAATCTTTCATCAGAATCCTCTGTTACTCCCAAAAGTGCAAAACAAGTTAATCCTCAAGTCCAATACCTGTGGATGTTCAACAAACTTTTGGTGATGCTTCTTTCAAACCATAAGTTTGGTTTACATCACCTGAACATCCCACAGCGACAACACCTGAAATGATCCCAAACCCTAAACTACGCTTACAGACCCCTGAAATGCTTGAGTCTTTAATAGATCCCTTTGCAAAATATCTTGAAGTGAAAGAATAAGAGTTAAAAGACTGTGAGATTTTGCCACTAGAAGAAGAAAGAAGCTGAGGATGAAGCGGAAGATTTGATTCACTCTCAGATGTCAATGGAGAAATTTCTGGAGCATTATGTTTTGGTTAAAGATGATAGAAAAGATGAATCCTTGCGAAAAGCTCTGCAGATTTGTATAAAGAGAGAACTTAATGAAATTTGCAAACTTATAGATAGAAGGGAAACAAGATAATGGAGACTGAAGATTTTGGATGAACATATATACTGGGAGAAAGCTCACTAATGAGATGTGTTTCTTGAAGAAAAGTTGCCAGAAAGATTTATTCAAGTAAAGTTATAGAGATTGATGATAGGTTGGTGTGCAAGATATTGAATGCTCATCGTATGCGTTTGGGAGCCTACATAATCATGATGAGAATAAAGAAGCGGCCTGCTAAATTTGTATATTCAAGGTTCAAAATCGCCTCACTGGAAAAGGGTTATACAAAAAGACTAGGAGAAGTTTTATACCATCCAGTATAATGGAAAAATGTACACATTCAGTGAGGCAGATTACTTCAATTTGTGGCAAGAATATGTGGAAAATTTGTATGACGAACTAAAAAAGCAAAGGTATAAGCCAAATGTGTTGAGAACAATAATGAATTCCATTTTTTACTTCATACACACAAAATTTGTGCTCACCACGGTTGAAAATTTTCAGTGTTGATTGGAGACACCAGAGAATAATATATCTTACTCCTCCAAATAGAGATCTATTAGGCACAAAAAGGCCTCAATCGAACCTACTCCATATCATAGGGGGAGATTTCTAATCAAACCTGTTTGAGACACTTAGGGCAGACATTAAGGCTATTTAATGCCTCAATCAAACCTGATAAGTGATTTACAAAATCAACCCAAGTCCGTGTCACACTGTTACATTAGTTCTAACTTGATCGTTTGTCAAACCTGTCCATATCTGTTGGACACATGTTTAGTCTAAGCTGCCCATATTTGTTGGACAGTTTATGCACGGTTAAGTATTCTGTTCTTTGTGAACAGAACCTGTTCTTTGTGAACAGGTCTCGCACTTCATGGAATCTTTTCCATATCTTCATGCAAAGTTTTGAACGTGTAGATTAGCCTTAGAATCAAGACAATGTGGAAAATCAGAACCGCTGAGTATCTGTCAAAGCTGTTTTGAAGCATGAAGACAAAGGGGTTATCTGAAATGGGTGACAGACCATTCTTATACCAAAATAGGTTTACAAGGAAGAATAAAGGTTACTAGTTGATGTTCCTCTTTGGGGTAAAGCTAAGGACGACAGAGACAAAAAGGTAATGACAAAGATTCTACAGTAAGAAGACAAAACTACTTTTATCAGATTTGTCTTGACGCAGAAAAACAAATTTGTCCCATTACAAAATACTCCCGCTTTCTCTACAACCAATGAAGAAGCTTCACTGGGATCCTCTGAATGCATATAATAGAGAAGCTTCCAAGGAAAGAGAAAAATTTAGACAAACAGTGCATGCACGTTCAGTTCAACTTGAGTGAACAAGCTAAGTGTGTCTAAGCTGGCCAAACTCCCAAAGCTGATTAGTCTGTGTCTTGTAAATACTGAGTGTGTAAACATTGAGTGAACCTTAGTGAGTCACATCATTGTAACTAGTTTGATTGTGACCTAAACTAGTTAAAATTTGTTGTTCAAATTTGTCATCTCTATTTGGATCTTTCTGCAATCCAAACCTGTTTGTAATCTTAAAAATTGTTAAGATATACTTACAAACATTGGAAAAAATCTGTGTGATAAAGGATAAACTGTATTCACCCCCCCCCCTCTACAGTTAATCTAAAGATATTCGGGAAACCTTCTGGGACCTAGAACAGGTATCAGAGCAGCGTTAGAGTGTGTGTTAACTCTAAGATCTCTCATATTCCTTCCCATTTTCCCATTATGGACAACTCTGTTTCTAACTCCTCATCCTACTAAGACAATGGCTTAATGGCAAAACCCTCAAATCTCAATCATCAGAACTTCTTTGGCTGGAAGTGCAGGACGATGCTCTACCAGGAGAATTTGGTTGTACAACTTCAAGAAATAGTGATGGAAGGTCCCTATGTGCCTACCTCTGTCACTACCATCACTCCCACCGCCGAAGGTGTTTTTCCTGAAGTTAGGACTATTAAAGAAGCTAAAGCTCAATGGTCTGATGAAGACAAGAGTAGTTGCTTTTGATGCAAAAGTGAGGAACAATCTTGTGATATCTCTCTCTGATGATGTGTTCAAGCAGGTTGAGAAACCAAAGAATACCAAAGAAATTTGGGATATTTTGTGTACCGTCTATGATGGTCCCACTATCACATTGGATACTAGGATCAATAATCTTGTTAGACGGCATGACTTGTTCTTTGCCAAGCCAAATGAAAGACTTACTAAAACCTACAACAGGTTCACTACGATAATAAATGATCTCAAAGCTGTTGGGATCACTAAGGACAATCTAACATTGGTGAAAAAGTTCTTAGATATTCTGCCTAAGGAATTGTATCATTTTTGAGCTATACTCAAAAACTCAGGAACCATCAAAGGCATCGATTTGGTAAATATTTATGGATCCTTGCTGAATGATGAACAATCAAGGCTTCAAAAGAGAAATGCCTTGGAAATATCTAAGAGAGTTTCAGCCTTAATGGCTGATGTAAAGCAGCTTGTGAATCAGGTTTGTGATGTGTTCACACTGGCTGATTTTCATGCTGATGAGAACCTGGAAGCCACTCGGAGGATGAGAAGAAGGATGAAGATTTCTTTTGATCTTGATGATGAGTAGATGATTGCAATACTCGTCAAAAAGTTTAACAAGAAAAAGTTTAGAACAAGGATGCTACAAAAGAATTCAAGTGCCATCAGAAAGAAAACATTTGACAAATCTAAGGCTGAGTGCTTTAAATGTGGCAAAACTAGTCACATAATTGCAAACTGCATGGCCAAAGTTGTTGGCTCCTCATCCAAAACCTACAAGATTAACAAAGATGATGGCTATAGAGTTAAGTACCTTATAACCATGGCCAAGTTGAAGAAGTTGGAGGACTTTGTGGCTTCCAACAGACAAAAGGGACTGATGGCCGGAGCATGTCATTGGGAAGACTCTGAATCAACATGAGATGAGAAAGATAACAACTGTCTTATGGCCAATGATGATATTCCTTCATCAAGGAATTTTAAACAAGACGTATCTAAAGCTGAGGATTTTAGCTTTTTGGACAACTAGAATCCTACAATGATGTATAAGGTACATAACTTTAAAGATTACAGTGCTGAGGAAAAGGAGAAAATGTTTGATTATCTGTTTGAGGATCTCAAAGCTGCTGTTGAAAAACAGAATGCTCTAAAGTTTGAGATTTCAAAATTGAAAAATGATCTTGAACTTAAATCTAATGAACTTGACTGTTTTCACAACTTGAAAACTGAACTTGATGAGGTAAAACACATCAACACTATTTTATTTGAAGAGAAAAGGGAAACAGACATACAGAATTCCATGCTCCAAAAGATTGTTCACTCTTGGTGCTATTCTGCTAAAGAGTAAATCAATATATTAATGAGAAAATCCCTGCTCAAATTCAAGCATATATTGGAGGAGATCTTGAAACAGCAGCTTCATTTGTTGAGATCAAAGATCTGAAAACAGATCTTTAGACACTTTGTGAACATCCAAATACTTTTATATAAGATGGAAAATTTATTTCAACAAACAGGTTTGTCAGACCTCAAATACTGACAGTTCATGTGTGAAAATTGTGGAGTTTGATGACCGAATGTGTTCCACACCAAACTACACTGTTGTGTGCACACATGTTCCACATGAACAGCTTGGTGGAAAAAGTGTCAAATCTACAGTCAAGACTGCTAAACCTGTAAACAAGACAGGTTCTAAAGCGAAGACCAATGGCATGAAACTTACACCATCTTTCAATGCTGAATTTTTTAAAAATAAAACAACATACAACCAACAAGGGTAAGTCTCATGTTGAGGAGAATGCTGTTGTGGCTCCAAATATGTTTTTAGACCATAGTGGTAAATTGGTTATAAATGAAAGTAATTCTTTTATTAAAACCAGACAAAATGGATTTGCTACTATAAGTGTGCAAGAAACATCAAATCTTAGTAAAGGCAAAGGCGAAGCCCCTGTCAAACCTAAGAAGTTTGGAAATAAGTTTTCAAAAAACCAGGAAGGACAAAAGATTGTAAACCTACCAATTTTTTATTTATGTCCTCCCAAAAGAGAAAAGAAAGTCTCCAAGGCTGATGTTTCTAAAGACAAAGGCAAAGCTATACTAAGCAGTCTAGAGATGAACTTTTCTCAAAACCGGTTGGTCTTTCCAAAAGAAATCAACAATTTGTGAAATCTGTTGTCAAGACCGATAGAAATAATCTAGAATGTGTTTCTGAGTGTTCTTCTTACAAAAGACCTAAAAAGAGGAATCGCTACAGGTGTGGAAGGAAAACTCATATGGACAAAGATTGTCAACTGTGGACATAAGGCCTAGTGACACTGTTAAATCTAACACTGTTCAACCAAGCAGTGTTTGAATTAACAGCGTCACCACGGAGGAAGGTATAAAAACTGATACAATCCTAGTAGGAAACATTAATATTGATCTTTGTGGTCCATTAACAAATGTTGATGAGTGTGGTGAACTCATCCCTGTGATGAGTTCCCATAAGAACTAATGTTTCACCCTATCACTTTGCAGGTTAAGCAACCAAAGCAGGTTTGGTACTTGGACAGTGGATGTTCTGGCCACATGACAGGTTGCAAGGATCTATTGTGAGACCTTAAGGCTGAACAAGGCCCAAAGATCACTTTTGGTGACAATGACCAAGGATCCAGAGAAGGGTATGGTACTCTCCAAGCAGGTGCAGCAATCTTTAAAAAAGTAGCCTATGTGTCTGGGCTAAAACACAACCTTGTTAGCATAATTCAACTGTGTGATGCTTGTGTGACACCCTTTGCCACAACAACCACCAAACACAATACACCCAGGATTAATCACCAACATACATTAACATAATGATCTGATAACCTAAATTAAGTGCGGAAGCATTAAAACATAAATAAAGTGGTGCAACAAGTGTTAAACACCCTACGGTGCTATCAGGTACCAAGTCTAGGTCTACACACCCATACATTTATTACAATCATCCAGAATATATTACAACATTTGTCCCACAATATAATTACCGATTGAGTAGCAGATATTTTCCAAATCTTCCAAATCGACCTAACTAGAAGGTCCAGCAGTAGATTTTCCTTTGCCTGTAAAAATACAACAACTAAAACGTAAGCTAATGCTTAGTGAATACATAGATTGCGCATATTATAAATATTTATGAAGCCCAAGAGTAACCCCGACGACAAACGTCGTATACTCTCTTCGTACACCAAGTACGGACCAGAGCCGCAGCCCCTTCGAGCCCAAAGCTCGGCATTTACACATACCATCTGAGACAAACGAACGATCGGGGATGACATACTGCCTACCGGACCTGGAGGGATCAGCTCCAGCGTCATATAGCACAGTAACATCAGAGTTAACGATGCGACCCACCGGTCCATCACTAGATGCACAACAATCGAACGGACATGCAACAAGTAAGAATGTGCATCTAAATCTACGCAAGTTAGTAGAAATCCAACCAAACAAGTGAAACAACAGGTCTCAGCAGGCAAAGCTTAACATAAATCAGATATAATCATGCGAAATCTACTGTACTCACAGTGGGTGCGTATTATCTTTAAACCGATATTATTTCTCTTCGGGCTTTCAACCGGATTCCACCAAGTACCCCACTGTGGGTTAAACAACACCACAAGGGACCTGTTATATCAATTACAACAAATTCCTCATATCATTATCCGTTTAATTCATAAAAATCAAGTCTCGTAAGTTTTGCAACGTTTTCCCCCATTTCGGGTCTACATTCAAATTTAACCCATAACTAAGTTTGAAACCCATTTCAAGTTCACAACTTGTCCTTTGAATAATTCTTGCCATTTTATGTGTTGTTTATAAGTTCCATTCAAATTATACAAGTTTAGAGAGTACATTTCTCAATTTTAGGCATTAAACTCGAATTTAATGGGTTAGATTCGAAATTAATCATCAGATTCGAACCTCATGGTCAGATTCGAACCATACTTCGAATCTATGGGTAGATTCGAACTCATACCCTTCGAGTCTATCATCAGATTCGAACCCCCCTTAGAATCTGATGGTACACCTTCGAATCTAGCACCAAACTCGAGTCTGTTCTTACATTTCGACTCTGTTCTTGACATATTCGAGTCTGTTCATCATTTCAACTTAAATCCTTCATTTCTAAGGCCTAAAATCAGTGTTATATCATGTATGATGCATATATTCGATTCTACTATGCATATAGTATCATAATCCAGCAACATTTCAAGCAAAACAAACTTAAATTTGCATAAAATGATAGATTCGAATTCTTAGTTACTTTAAAACCGAAACCATAAACTAAAAAGGTTCGATTCTTACCTCAATTCGCACGAAATCTGAAATCCGTTTGTAGATTACTGTTGTACTCCTCGATACCTTTCCGATGACGTATAATTCTCGAAAATCCGACGGTCGGTTTGTGATTTATCTTAGAGAGATGTAGAGAGAAAATTTCTAGAGAGATAGAGTAGAGAGAGAGTGTAAACTAGAAAATGAAGCCTATTGCCCTTTATATACTACTTTCGTCATTTTGCACATTTCATCACCCGACTTAACCGGTTCCATAAAATACCGATTTAATCTTAAATTTATCATAAATAACTTTTAAATTCATAATAATCCACAAAATTGATTCTGAGTTCAATTTTCTTAAAAATAACAACAAACTTTGCTAAATATCCAAATACATAATAATCACCCAAATTCAACTTTAAATATAAATTTTCCACTTAATTAGCCAAAATACATCAAAATTAATTCCGTGGATGTTACACTTGTTACAAGGTTATTTTTTATGAGCACATAAGATACATACTTGATTCTGAAGGAAAAGTTATGTTGTGTGCACAAAGAAATAAGGTTGCATACATAGTAGACATGGAATCTGCTGATCAAACAACAAAGACCTGCTTTCTCTCAGATTCTAATGCAGACCTCAACTGGTTGTGGCACAAAAGGCTCTTACAGTTGAACTTCAATAATATTAACAAACTCTATAAGAAAGAGTTGGTGACAGGTTTGCCTTCTATAACAATTATTAAGAATAAGCTCTGCTCAGCTTGTGAGAAGGGTAAATAGAAAAAGACATCTTGTAAATCCTAGCATAATTTCTCTATTGGTTGACCTCTAATCTTAATCAATATGGACTTGTTTGGACCTATTAATGTCCTAAGTATAAGAGGAAGAAGACACACCTTAATGATGGTTGATGAGTTCTCCAGGTACACATGTGTAATCTTCATAAAGACCAAAGGAGTGGCTACCAGAGAAATTATTGGCTTTATCAAAAAGACGTAGGCTCTGTACTCTACCTAAGTAAAGCTAATCAGGAGTGATCATGGTACTGAATTCAAAAATAGTACTCTAGAAAATTCTTTAAAGAAAGAGGAATCTCTCAAAACATTTCAGCTGTAAGAACTCATCATCAAAATGGAGTTGCTGTAAGGAGAATTTGAACTCTCATAGAAGTTGCCAGAACTGTGCTATGTGCATCAGGTCTATCTTCATCCTTTTAGGCTGAAGCTGTCAACACTACTTGCTTCAATCAAAACAGATCCTTAGTGGTGAAAAGGTTCAATAAAACTCCCTATGAATTTCCTAAAGGGAGAAAGCACAATATAAGTTACTTCCATGTGTTTGAATGCCCTTGCTTCATTCTGAACCAAAGGGATCAGCTGGCTAAATTTGAACCCGAAGCTGATGAAGGAATATTTGTTGGATACTCAGCAATTTCTAAAGCCTTTTCAATTCCAGAAGAAAGGTGGTTAATGAAATTGTTAATGTTACCTTGGAAGAATCTGTAAATTCCTCACTCCAAGTTGATCCTAGATCAATTTTAGAAGACTTCAGCCTTGATGAACTTCTACATCCAAATGCGGAAGATAAAGACTCTGAAGTATCCACACAATCCAAAGTGGAACCTGCTACTCACAGTGGACATGATGATGACTATATTGGTTCACCCTGTGTGAATAAGTGCACTGATATACTTGCTGTGCCATGTCCAGAACTAATAAATGTTGATTTTCCTGAATCTTCCACTGATGTGTTCAACACTAATGACACACCTTCAACAAATTAACAAACTTAACATGTCAGTGTGTCTTGTGATCAAGAAGGATGTTCTTCAAAACCTGTTGATGATGAAATTGGTGGTTAAAATCAAGAAGAATCTTCTTTGAAACATCATCCTAAGTGGATCAGGTGTCACTCAAATGAGCAGATAATAGGTGACATCAATAAAGGTGTGTAAACAAGGTGGGGTACTCTTTGAAATTTGTGTATGTTTTCAAGTTTTGTGTCCCTAGTAGAGCCAAAGAAGATTAATGAAGCATTAAAAGATGCCAATTGGATCACTGCCATGCATGATGAACTCAAAGAGTTTGAGAGAAATAAAGTATGGAAGTTGGTGCCCATGCCTAAAGGAAAAACAATAATTGGCACCAAATAGGTATTCGGGATTAAAATGGATGAGCAAGGTCATATCAGCAGAAAAAAGGCAAGACTGGTTGCTCAAGGGTATAGGCAAGAAGACGGAATTGATTATGATGAAACATTTGCTCCTGCGGCTAGGCTAGGCTAGGCTAGAAGCAATCTGTTTGTTCCTTGCATATGTTGCTCACTAGGACATTAAGGTATTTTAAAGGGAGGTAAAGAGTGCATTTCTGAATGGCAAGCTACAAGAAGAAATATATTTTAAACTGCCCCTAGGATTTGAGGATGCACAACATCTAGGTTTTGTCTATAAGTTGGACAAAGCTCTTTATGGTCTGAAACAAGCCCCCAGAGCCTCGTATGACACTCTTACTGAATTCCTTATGACGAATGGATATTCCAGAGGTAAAGTGGATACCACATTATTAATATAGAAGGTGTCTGACATTATTCTTGTTCAAATTTATGTAGATGACATTATATTTTGTTCTACTAATGAATAACTATGCATGAATTTTACATTACTCAGGAAATCTAATTATGAAATGAGCATGATGGGTGAACTCACATTCTTTCTAGGTTTATAGGTTAAACAAACATCCAATGAAATTTTTGTAAATCAAAGAAAGTATACTCTAGATCTTTTGAAAAAGTTTAAGTTTGATATGTGTTCTCCTATTAAAACCCAAATGGAAACCGATGTTAAGTTGGATGCTGAAGCCTATGGAACGTCTGTTTCTGTAAGCAACCTATAGAGGTATGATTGTGAGCTTGTTATATCTAACAGCTAGTAGACTAGATATAATGTTTGCTACCTGTTTGTGTACTAGATTTCAAGCTGATCCAAAGGAATCACATCTTGCTGCTGTAAAAAGAATCTTTAGCTACCTCAGGGGTACAACAGGTTTGGGTCTTTGGTATCCCAAAGACTCAAGCTAATAGTGTCAAAATCTAATACGAAATCAAGACAAACTACAATAAAAGATCGAATCAAGTATATCCGAATGATTTGATATTGAGAGAATATTTGCAATACAATACAGGAATAAATATAGCAATTACAAAAGCTATCGTACTGTTACATTGAATGCATATTTATATTCGAAAACAACTTTAAGAAAATTACAAACAAACCCGTCCACTTTAACATTCAGAAACAAAAATATATGCTCAACAATCTCCCCCTTTTATGAATGTTAATATGGATTCAGTCTTTATAGCCCAATTTTCTATCAAATCTTCTAATGCACCTTCAACTACTCAAACGAATTTCTATTTCATGTATAGAATCCATAGTCATCATTCTCTCCATCTTTGTCATCGCATCTTTGGGTCGCTTCAACTTGTCTTTATCTAAAACTCCTCTTAATGACATCAGTATCATTCTGAGTGTTCCATCCGAATACTTGTTGAGATGTGTCATTCGCATTGCCTTTTTTACATGATCTTTGTTCTTATATACCACACAAGGATGTCTATCCAGCAACCTTGGAATTCTTTGTACTTTTCAATTTCCTTCAGATCTCGATATGGTGCAGTCACATTTATCCTTCTCATTCCTCTTTCCACTCTGATCTGTAAGTCTTGAATAGACATTAATACCATTAATGTGTGCATGCATTGTAATATAGCTTGCAGTGCAAACCCACAGTTCTCTTCTCTTCTATCGGACATATCCTCAATATCCTCAATGAAGATGTGAAAGAAGTCTGCTTCGCTAAACTTGTATATCTTTTGATCAGTGCGGAGAACAGTCAAAACATGATAAAATATGTCGACAAATCTTTCTTTGTTAATTCTCTTTAGCTCAACTATCCTCTACTGAACTCTGACCTCTTTTACTGGCTGTGCTATATTTTGAAAAAAAACTTGCATAGTTCACACGATGTGGCTTGTTTGGCTCAATTACACTGAAAAACTTCAGAAATGTCAAAGGTGCTTGTTTCTTACAAAAAAATATTTCTCTCTAATAGATCCTCCAAGTATGGTAAGCGATTCTCTTCTTGATGCATTCTGCATTCTGATGTTTAGAGAGTTTCAGCCTTTTTTCTTTATTCATCTTTTTGTTTAATTCTTCCTTATCCAGCATATTCAACATATCGTCTATCTCTCTTCTTAATTTTACTTGTATAGCTACTCTTAAACTTTTCTGTCTTTTCGATTCATCAACCAAAATGAATTCATTTAAGAATTTTTCCATGAGCTCATCATTAGATACACGTTGGACTTGTTCGGGAACTCCCATAACAATCACTAGTACATTTTCTTCTTCCTCAACTTTTACTGTAACAAACTTCTTATTAGTCACATAAAATTGAGTAACTGTCTGTCTCTGTTCATCAACTTCTTAGTCTCAGGATTGTATTGGAGACCAAACAGTGAAGTCAATGTATCTTCATACTCTGTTACCGCATGCTTTACAATTGTTGGTGTCCGTCAAGAATCCAACACATCAACTTTTAAGATCTCATCAAAAAGCTCCTCTTCATCTACAAGCCTCTCTGCTCTCATTGGCGTTTAGTAAACTTAAATGTTTACGGTTCAGCTTCAGATATATCTATTTCTTCTTCAGCTTCCTCAATCAACAATACATCATCTTCTTTATCAGATTTCCCATACTCATCAAAATTAAATTCAAATTCAGATTGCATACTCACCGGATCTGGAACATCTTCATAAAGAATCAATTCCAAACCACGTTGAGAAGCAACTAGTTCATCCAATTTCGCACCACCAGCTTCTGATACACCTCCTCCCGATTGCTTGGCTTCATAAACTACTATCTGTTTATTAGACTCATCAAGCTTCCTCCTCGTCTCCCCCTCATGTGAAGCATCATTGGAGTCAAGATCCTCATGATTTCGTTTTGATCCTGAAGCTTGTGACTTCCATGTTTCTTCAAGGATATACAATTTTCCAGATAAGGCACCAAGAGCATTTGTAACTGTTGCTTCCAACCCAGACATTCTCTCATTCATCTGCATAAACTATTCTTCACGAAAGTATCTTAGTTCAACATTCAAATCCAATTTTTCTTCTTCAGTCATAGCAGTATCCTTTCCTTTTAATTAACCTTTGAATACTTATCATCTGAATCATCATCATCTTAAACTGTGAACTCATTTCCTGATTAACTCCTTGTATTGCAACATCCATATGTTGTTGTGTTACAAAGGGTAAACTGCTAACTCCTGGATCACTAAGATTGCTAGTTGTCACAACAATGGAACTTGTATAAAGGACCTCTGTATGGCCTACTATCAGAGATGGAAAAGATGAAGCTCTGGTAGGACTTCTCACTATTTCTTGTGATGGTGCAACAGATGCATCCGAAACAATAGTTATTCCAACAGGGACACGAAGTCCATCTGTTCTTGTTGCAACACACACAACCGACTAAAGTGGCCTATCTACGTATTCAGACTCTATGACTTGTGCAGAATCAAGAAATATACATTGTGGTAGTTATGTACTGTATTAAATATCTACAGTATCCAAATGATCCCTAGATAGTGTATGTGCAAAATCCCCATGCAAAAATGAAGCAGCTTCTTGTTTAGAAGAAGACGAGTGGCTGGGAGGGTGTGCATGCACCAGTGGGGTACTGGTTGATTCAATACCCACTCTCAAAGGAGAGCTAATAACATATGTGGTTTCCTGGATTTTTACGGTTTGTATCTCCCTCTCACTCTCTATAACAATTACATCTTCCATTTTCTCACTAATTCTTACAAATTGATACATTTCAGCTGCAGCCCCTGTCTGATCATCATCATAATTATCATTATCATCTTCATCTCCTCCCACTCCTTCTTGAATATCTTATAGTGTACGTTTAGAATCCTCACCTTCTTCACCTCCCCTCATAATTTTCTGCTCCCTCAACTCGATTTGTCCCTGTTCAGCAACCCCTTGTTGCTGAACCTCCTCTTGGATGAATCCTTGGGTAGGAGACCTCGGTTCCTGAGGCGTCACTAGAGCATGATATATCTTATATAGCCTTACACTCTCCGCTCTCTCATCAACATATTCCAAAATTGAATATGAGATTGGCAAAATGTTAGCGTTTTGATCGTCCATGTTGCTGTAAAGACTCATCATTACATGGTCTGGAAACTCCTGTGAATGTGCCCCCTATGGGATATTGTTTGCCCTCCAAATTCCTCCAATAAGGATTTGTATGAATCGTTAGAGAGGCATAAACCATCATGCTCTGTTAGTGGTCTTTACGAGCACCACTTCTTTTAGATCTTCCTAGATACATTGAGCGAAGTCATAATGCTTGCTATAAAGAAACACCATGGAATATCCTCAGAGCATGTATGCTTCCTCGATCGACACCAGTATGTTTTGTGGTCATACACCTATTCAAAAATGTAGAATATGGTATACCATTTACCGTTCGGACCATTCCAGTGAAATAATGAACTCTTCGGCTGTGGTTGGGTATCCTATACTGATGATGTCTCTGCACAATTGTTATTCGGATACAAAGTCTTCATAATCAAGAAGATCAGGAAATTTATTCTTGTCTATCTTCCTCGGTAGGAAACGATTGTGACAAAGTCTGGCTAACGTAATTTTCACCTTGAATTAGTCAATGGTAACCTTGAAATGATGGTCACCTGCATCGGGAATGAATTTGATAGTGTGCAAGAATTGGGGCAGATATATCAAAGGAATTGAGGTTTATACTAAAAAAGTTATCCTAAAGGAACGATCACTATATGACTGACTTTAACTACAGAACGGTCAAGTCGATGGTTGTTATCAGACCAAAGCTGAAAATGTTTGGGTTTGACAAGATGGGTGTCAGGAATTGGGGATGTGGGTTTTGGACAACCAATGGAGGTGGATTTGACAGGTTTAGAGGCAATGGTGTGATTCGATGAGGATTGGAATTTGAATAGTTTGAATCATTTGTGGGTGTATGGGAAGCCATTTGTAACCTGTAAAAGTAACAAACATGTTAGACTCATCAGGTAAAAAACAAATGTTTCCTACAGATAAAGAAAAGTAACATTTTACAAGAAATTAGAAAAATCGGTGTTACATTCTTTACAACATCGAAATTTCAGACAATAATAATAAAATAATAATGTGAGGACTCAAAGTCAACCATTAAGGGACCAATGTTAATATTCTTTGAAAAATTAAATTTCCACACTTAGAAAATATTTGAAATTGAATCTCGAATGATGTGTAATGAATCTCGAATGAACAATGATGAATTTCGAAGTATATGGCTGAATTTCAAATGAATAAGTATGAAACTAGAGTGACAAAGATTAAATCTCGAATGATGAAGGGTCAATCTCGAATAGCTTTGGATCAATCTCAAATAGCTATGGATCAATTTTGAATGTCCTTATATCAAATTCAAATGACTTTGGATCAATCTTGAATGAAGTTGAATCAAATTCGAATGAACTTGGATCAATTTCGAATTCAGAAGCTTGAATCTCGATCAAGATAGAATGAATTTCGAATATGTCTTTATGAATCTCGGGTAATATAGCCAACAATTCGAGTACTTAGTCCTGAATCTCGAAGGATAAGTTGTAAAACTCGAATTAAGTGGCATCAATGTCGAATGGGACTTGGTAAAAATCGAATTTAACATTATCAATTTCGAATTATATCAAGTAAAATTTGAATAAAACTAAGTTAAACTCGAATAGTAGTTAAAAATTTTTGGCTATTACTAAATGAAATTCTATTATCAAAGTACAGAATTCGAATGACAGTTACTAAAACTCGGATAATACTTCATTAGAGATTTATCATTCAAAAATTTCTAAGTCTTTAACACACTGATAAAATCGAAAAAACACGTATGCTGACTTAAACCAAGAACAATTTCCATTTCTAAACTCGAAAAACTAATATAAACAGAAACTCTTTAATGATCTAAAGCTAAAAACAACAAAAATGAACCCAAATCGCACATTCACAGTGAATATACGAACTCGAAAGAACACAAAATAAATCTCGAATAAAAACATGTATGCAGCAACATATGTTTCGAAATTTTAAATCCATGAATTTATCATCATTATGCACAAACTCATACAATCAATTTCAACTATGAAACATACAGGCATGATTTAAGAAATCGCAGGTTTCGAGTTCTTGAAGAACAAGAACACACATAGAGACAAAAAAAATCTGATAAGCACATAACAAATGTAAAAACAGTAAAAAGAATATGAAACACTTACAAATTTTTTAAAATTTTTTTTTAAATTAATCTTGTAAGACTGCTGTTGAGCTTTGATTGAATCTGAGAGAAAGAAGGAAGAAAGGGGCGGTGCACAGTACCTGATGATTTGAAAAAGTAATTTTGAAACTCTAATTTCACTTTCTTTCTCTTTTCTTTTATGCCCATTTAGCCCAATGAAATAACACACAATATAAAAAAATTCAAACAACCAACAAAAAAGAATTAAAACAAAAAAACAATTTCACTAAAAAAAAGAAAGTAAGTGTAAAATTTTTTTAACAACAATAAAAAAAATTTCTTCCCCTTGAATTATGCGATTTTGCTCCCCCTATAATGATGTCTCTTTTAAAAGCTCCCCGTGCTATCAAGCAGATTAAACAAAAATCAGATAAGCAATTTCAATCAGATATGAAGATAAAATTTTCAGTTAGCTCCCCCTACACAAGACAATCAAACATCAGTTTAATCTTGTAAAAATCAGAACTAATAAAGACCAATAGATTCACTTAAATTAGATCAAGTAAAAAATTGAAATTCGTAAAATTATATTTTGTATCAACCGAATGTTCAAATCTAACGCTTCAGCAAACCTGCTTTGTATTCCAAGAAATTAAAATGTTTTTCATGTAACGTTTTGTAAACAAATCAGCTAACTGATATTCAGTAGGTACAAAATATAATTCAACATTAACGTTTTCTACATGATATTTAATGAAATGATATTGGATGTCGATGTGCTTTTGCTGTTGACAGTGAGACGCAATGATGTCTCTTGGATGACCAGCAAACAGGTTTATCACCAAGAAATTGAACTGCTCATGATGTGCTCTTTCTGTCCATTTTATCACCTGCATGATCATCATCAGAAAAAGCAGTCAATGTAAATGTTGATTCTTTAGGATACCACAAACCCAGATTCGGAGTACCCTTCAGATATCTTAGAATCCTTTTGGCGGCAGCCAAATGAGACTCGTTAGGATTTGTCTAGTATCATGCACAAACACGTGTTGCAAATATAATATCTGGTCTACTAGGAGTTAAGTACGTTAATGAACTAATTATGCCTCGATAATGGGTAACATATACACATTTCCCTAAAACGTCCTCATCGAGTTTTGATTTCGAATCAGGAGCCATGGGTATTTTCATCGGGGTACTATTATTCATGTTGAACTTTTCACTCAGTTGTCTTACTTTTAACCACAGAAAAAAAAATTATTTTACCCATCATGCTCATTTCAAAATTTTAGGACATTAAGAAAGCGAACTTTTTACAAAATTCAAGATTTGTATACCCCAATATTATGTCATCTAAATACATTTGTATTACGATAATATCAAAACCTTGACGTTATATGAATAGTGTTGTGTCTACTGCACCATTGTTGAAACCACATTTGATTAGGTAAAGTGTTAGTGCATCATACCATGCTCGTGGTGCTTGTTTAAGGCCGTACAGAGCTGTATCTAAAATATTTACATGATAAGGCTTCATAGGATCAACGAATCCTTCTAGCTGATATGTATATACTTCTTCTTTGAGTTCCCCATTCAAGAACGTCGTCTTTACGTCCATTTGATTAACTGTGAAATTCTTGTGAGCCACAAAAGCTAGAAACATCCCTATATCCTCAATTCCTGCGACTGGAGGAAACATTTTGTCATAGTTAATTCCTTCCTATTGACTGTATCCTTTACCTACAAGTCTTGTTTTGTTACAGACGACCACTCCGTGTTCGTGCTTCTTGTTCTTGAAGATCCACTTTGTGCCAATAATGGATTTATCCTTCGGTTTTCCACCAATCGCCAAACTCTCAACCTTTCAAATTCATTCAACTTCTCTTCCATGGCGACAATCCAGTCAGAGTCCTTAAGAGCTTCTTTAACTGTCTTTGGTTCGATCTTACTCAAAAATTTTGAGAACTGACGCTCGTTGATTGTAGCTCATTAGGTTTTGACTGAAGTAGAGGGATCTCCTATGATATTTTTTGGAGGGTGATCCCTTGTCCATTTATGTGTATGAGGGTAAGGTTGAAGTTACAGTAGATTAATGTCTAAATCAAGATAGGGTTGACGGAGAGTAGATTCCAAAGTTGTGGTAATCTCAACTGGAATAGGGGTTTCAAGGGTCTGATTATTCAAGGGTGAAGTTTGAATTCTGGAGTTTTAGACTGTTGGGCGCTTTCAGAAGGAACATCTACAAGTGTAGATATATACTCTGAATTTGTTGATACTTGTATAGAATCTCCAGATTGGATATATCTGTAGACTGTTGGGCGCTTTCATTAACATCTGTCAGGAAGCATATTGGATATATCTGTGTTGTTCTTATCAAAATAGTCATCATAAAAATTTTCAAACATGGTATTTAGATCATTACGATGCCTTCATCGAATTTGACGTTGACGCTTTTGTTGACAGTCTATGTGCGTTTATTGTACACTCGGAAATTCCTTATAATAACCAATAGAGACTCCTTTATCTTCTTTTTGGCTGAATTTTCTCTTATTGTGTTTATCATTAAGAATGAAACATGGACAACAAAGACATGGAAAAAATTAACGTTAAGAATTCTTTTATTAATTAAGTCATAAGCTGTCTGTCCAAAGCGTTTGTTTACAATACATCTGTTTTAGGTAAAACAAGCGGTTGCTACAGCTTCAGCCCAGAGGAATAATGGCAGATTTGAATAAGCTAGCATCATCTATGCAGATTCAACAAGAGTGTGGTTTCGATGTTTAACTATACCATTTTGTTGAGGGGTACTAGCAGCTAAGAATTGATGGGTATTCCTAATAAACTAAGAAAAGTCTCCAAAGACTTGTTCTTAAATTCAGTACCATTATCAGATCTAATGGTTTGAACAGTCAGCTGTAACTTCACTTGAATTCTGCGCAAGAAGTCAACTATGATTTCTGTAGCTAACGATTTGTATCTTAGAAAGAAAATCCACGTGTATCTCGAGTAAGCATCGACGGCTACTAGAACATACATTTTCTTATTGATACTTTGTACTCTCATCGACCCGCATAGATCCATGTTTAGCAACTCTAATGGTTTTTTTGAAGAATGTTCAACCTTCGATTTATGCGAAGCTCTCACCATCTTTCCTTTCTCACACGCCGCACACAACTGCTCTTTCGGAAACCTCAGAGTTGGCAGGCTTTTGACTAAACCTTCTTTGGCAAGGTTATTCAGATCTTTGAAGTTCAAATGGGAAAGACGACGATGCCACAACCTTGATTCTTTTGTAGATGCCTTAGATAGTAAACAGACGTCTTTTTGCATCTTTAAGTTGGACAAATCGATAGAATACAGATTTGGCTTTCTAGCTCCATGAAGAATTTCCTTTCCTTCCCCAGATCTTATGCTACATCTGTTAGCCTTGAAATTGACTTCTAACCCTTTATCGCACAACTGTCCTATGCTGAAGAGATTATGACCAAGACCATCTACACATAATAACTTTTGGATGGTGATCTTGTCATACTCCAAGCTCCCATAGCCTCTGATCGAACAAATTTGATCATTACCAAATCTAATCGTCCCACAAAATTTATCAACAAAATTTGTGAGGGTGTCTCTCTGTCCGGTCGTATGCCTGGAGCATCCAGAGTCAAGATAGCAGATGTGATTTACCTACAAATCGCAATAAACGGTGAGGTACCCACTTTAAAATGGGTCATTTAGAGTAAGGTTATTCACGAGGTGCAATGTCAATAACAAAATTATTAGCATTCGGAACTTTTGGAACCCATTTCTTGACATTTTTCTTGGGTATCCACTTTGGAACAGTTCTTTTAGGAACTGATTTTGGAATAAATTTCTTTGGACGCCATTGCTGTCTAGACTTGGGTGCCTTGTCCTTGGTTTTCCAGATATACACGTTTGACATAGAGAATGATTTTTCATGTAAAGGATTATGATTAAAAGAGTTCAAAGATAACAGATCAGCACAGATTACAGACATTTTTCACTAAAGAACTATTGTTATCTGTAATACTACACTCCTTTTTCTTCAACTCTTTTCGTCCACTCTCCTTTTTCTTTCCAATCTGGTTCATTGTCCAAACTTGCTTTGATGTTCTTTTCACAATACTATCTGACATGAACGAAGAACAAAATTTAGTCGGATTGGAATGAAAATTATTGTGTAAAATATTCTTACCATGAGTAGATCCTGAACCTTTTGCTTTGGTAACATTCGAAGATGATGATTCACCTTTTTTCAGATTTAGAAGGAACAAAGACAAATATTTTTTTTTTTAGTTTTGACTTTGTAATAGTTGTGTATTATTCCTTACGTTTCAAAAAAGGTGTTGATACTGATTTAACTTTGGGAGTTCAAGGTTCTTTTTTCAAGATACCAACTTCTCCCTTAGTTTTAATAGTTTCTTTTTCATGAAGAGGTTTAACAAAGTCATCAATCTTTACAAAAAATCATCTAGAGGATAAACCTTAGAGTTCATGAACAGATCAAATTCTTCTTCAGAGTTAGTTGTTTCAACAGGAACTGAAGTTGTGGATTCTGAAGATTTCTATGCAGGTTGAGATGTCAGTCCAGGCTGTTCTTCAAGTTTTATTTCTATATCTTGAACTACTACCTAGAGCGTTACTTTTTCTTCTTCAAAATTATTAATTTTCAATTCAAGATCAGTGTTTATCTTCTCAGGAACTGACTTAGGAATATATAGCTTTTGAGGGAAAATTGTATTTTCAGAAAGTTCCTTATCAGATAATGTTTGAAGTGGATATTCTGGTTTTTGTGAATTCATATAACTTTCATTTAGAATGTTATAATCGAAATTAATTTGCATTTTGTCTTCTCTGAACCTTTCCAGATCTTTCCCGGTTCCACTTCCTCGGAAGCTTTTGGAAACACCTATAGGTCCCAAATGGTTTCCTAAGTATGTATACAATGGCTGTTAATGGGGGGGGGGGGTGAATACAACTAATTCTTTAGAACACACTTTTCCTCTCAATGCTTGTGTGTGTGTGTGTGTGTGTGTGTGTATGTTAGGCACAAAAAGGCCTCAGTCAAACCTGCTCTACGTCTTCAGGGGAGATTTTTAATCAAACATGTTTGATGCATTTGAAGGTACAATTTAAGGCCTGTTTAAGCCTTATTGAAACCTGAAAAATGATTTGCAATATGAGTCAAAGTCGTTTTCCCTGTTGCATTCATTGCAACAAAGGCAGATTGTCCAAGCCGTTCTGTCTACTGAACAGGCTGGACATAAACTATCTACACTGCTCTGTTCTGTTGAGCAGCTTGGACAGATTGTAAGTTTTCTGTTCTTTGTGAACAGGCTAAACAGTTTATGGAATATGTTTCCAAGTCCTCATGTATTGTTTTTGGCGACAAGATCAGTTTACAAGTCGAAGAAAAAGTGGAAAACAGAAACTGCAAAAGCCTGCCTGCGCTGTTCGGTTACGTGAAGACAAAACGATATTTTAAATGGGTGACAAACCATTTCTTATATCAAAATGGCCTTAACAAAAGAAGAAAGATGCAAAGTTGACATTCCTCCTTTGGTTAAAGTCTTATGCAACAGAGACAAAAAGAAAAAGACAAAGATTCTGCCACATGAAGACAAGTCTGCTTTTTCAGAATGTGCAGAAAAGTTGTTTTGTCTTTTAGGAAAGACATCTCACTATCTCATCGTCCAATGAAGAAGCTTCACTGAGATTCTCAGTGAGAGTATAAAAGGAAGCTTCTAAGGAGTGTGAAAAACCAAGAGTGAGAAATTCAGATCGTGCATTGAAGTGTGTTATTCCATGCATGCATGTCTTCTTGAATAGAAAAGTAACGTGTGTCTAAGCTACTCCTATTCAAGCTGTCCACCTGTGTCTTGTAAAATCAGTGTGTTCATCTAAGTAAGTGTATTCATTGTATCTAGTCTGAGTGTGTCTTAGATTAGTTGAAACATCTATTGTATCTGTCATCTCAGCTTGAACCTTTCCGCAGTCATGCTTGGTTGTAATTAACACTTGTTAATAGTATACACAAACATTGAGAAACGAGTGTTGAGTTTTAATTTGCTGTATTCACCCCCTCTGTAGCTTAGAACACTACTCTAGGGAAACCTTTTGGGACCTACAACTAGTATCAGAGCAGATGGTGTGTGTGTTAACTCTAGATTTCTCATTCTCCCTACTTTCCCATGGACAACAGTGCTGCCAGTTCCTCCTCTTACTATGACAATGGTTCAATGGCCAAACCCCCCAAATTCAATCATCAAAACTTCTCTGGTTGGAAGTGCAGAATGATGCTCTACTTAGAGAATCTGGATGTACAACTGCCAGAGATAGTAATGGAAGGTCCCTATGTGCCATCTTCTGTTACTACCGTCACTCCTGCTGTTGAAGGAGCTGCCCCTGAGATCAGAACCTTTGAGAAGGCAAAAGCTCAATGGTCTGATGAAGACAAAAGGCTGGTTGCTCTTGATGCAAAAGCCAGGAACAACCTGGTCATTTCTCTTCCTGATGATGTGTTCAAACATGTTGAGAAAATGAAGACTGCAAAGGAGATGTGGGATACTTTGTGTAACATCCTAATATTAAATTATTGTATTTGAGCTTTATTAGTATAAATTTGTAATTTAAGTTGGATTTCATTTGGATTAATTATAAAAGTTGGTTGTTTTATTCAGAAATTGGTAATTTAAATTTATTAAGTTAATATAAATATTATTAAGTGATTGAGATGATAAAATAAAGATCGAATCTTTATTTAATGGAATTTAAGAATTTGGTTGCTATTTTAAGGAATTAAGAAATTTTAGAGTTGCGAACTACAATTATTAAGTATGATGATTTTTAAGTTATACTGATGTTGAAATCAAAACACAAATCAGTATTTAAGAAAGTTAGATAAGTGAGGGGTTTAATGTGTCAAAAGATGAATGTGGGAAATTAAAAAGACTTAAACCTTTCATTTTGAATCATTCATCTCTCTCTCTGCCTTCTCTCTAAACGAAAGAAAACCCACGGTTCTCTCAACTTTTCAATCAAGAACAACGAGAACATCAAATTGAAGGCTGAAAATCGGGATTCAAGTTGTTTTGAAGGAACTATAAACATTATAAGCATCAATTTGAGGTAAATATTTCATAAACTCTTTAAATTTTGAGGTTTGGGTTCGGTTTCCATGTCAAAACGAATCACAGATTTTAGGTTCAAAAATGTTGATGCATGTTGAAAATAATTGTGGGTTTGTGTAAATCTAGTGTTGTGAAGTTGGGTACAAAATTTCGGGTTCAAATTCAAGTTATAAATATGGTTTTGGAAAATTTAGAGTAAGTGATCTGTGTGCGTTGCATGAGTACCAAAACAACATATAAGGGTACCGAAACCTTGATGGTTTCGGTATTGCACCTACCGAAACCCCCCCCCCCCCCCACTTCTCTACTCAAACTATATATATGTGTGTTTGGAGACCGAGACAAGTTTGAGAGGTACCGAAACCTCAGAGGTTTCGGTACATATACCAAAACTATGAAGGAAACCACCGAAACCAACATACTGAAACCTTATATACCGAAACCCACACATATAAATACTGAAACCTTCATGGTTTCGGTACTAGACCCCAAGTGTACCGAGACCCATTGTACCGAAACTAGCCACAACCTACTAAAACCTTTTGAGGTTTCGGTATTGGTTATTAATACTGAAACTCATGAGAACTTTATGCAGCTGAGATCATATACAATGAGATACCGAAACGTTAAAGGTTTCGGTATTTCCTTTTTAGCGAAACAGAGACAATAAAACAGATTTATATATATATATATACATACATACATATATATATATATATATATATATATATATATATATATATATATATATATATATATATATATATATATATATATATATATATATATATATATATATATATATATATAGTCATCTCGGTTGTGTTTGATTTATGAAAATAAAATGGAAACAGTCATGCTATCTTTAAATGAGTTATATAATAATGATTTATGACTATTTTGGTAATCTCAAATATATGAGATTAAAGTTTAATTTTTGGATTACAATTCCGAGGGCTTTACTCAATAATTTGAGAAACTCGTTGAGACTTATTATTAAATAATTTATTGATGGACCATAATGAAAGGATAAATTGGGGATAAAACCATCAAGAAAGAAGAATTAAATGCGAGTTTCAGATGACGGTTCCGACTGTTGTAACACTTAAATATTGATTAAATCATAATGGAAATTGTTATCGAACATGTGTATAATACGTTTTACTTATGGAAATGTAACAGGTCTCTTGTGGTGTTGTTTAACCCACAGTGGGGTACTTTGTGATCCGGTTGAAATTCCGAGGAGAACATTTGCTTAAAGATTAATAACGCACCCACTGTGAGTACATATGATTTCGCATGTTTATATCTGCTTTATGTTAGGTATTGCCTGTTGAGACATGTTGCTTCATTATCGTTTGGAATTCTACTAACTTGCGTAGATTTAGAGGCACATTCATACTTGTTGCATGTCCGTTCTTTTGTTGTGCATCTAACGATGGACCGGCAGGTTGCATCTGTTACTCTGATGTTACTGCGCTATATGACCCGGAGCTGATCCCTCCGAGGTTCTGGTAGGCAGTAAGTCATCCCCGATGTTATGTCTATCTCAGATGGTTGGTTTATATACCGAGCTTTGGGCTCGTAGGAGCGACGGCTCATGTGTGTCGTACTTTGGGTACGTGGAGAGTGCATGGCGTGTGTCATTGGTGTACTCTTGTGGGCTTCATAAAGATTTATAAAATGCGTAAATCTGTGTATTCACTAAGCATTCGCTTACCCCTCAGTTGTTTAACTTTTTTACGGGAAAAGGAAAATCTGCTGCCGGACTGTTCTAGTTAGGTCGTGTGTGAAGTCTTAGAAGATTTGATACTACTCAATCGGTAATTGTGCTATGGGACCAATGTTGTAACATGTTTGGGATGTTGTAATAAAGTTCGAGTATGTAGATTTAGACTTGAAACCTTGTAGCACCGTAGGGTGTTTGACAATGTTGTATTATTTTATGTTATGTATCTTTATGCTTCCGCTCTGTAATTTAAGTACGCAGATCATTATGTAATTTATGCTTGGTGATTAATCCTGGGTGTTATGCAATTGTGGTTAAATGTGGCAAGGGTGTCACATGAGATGGTATCAGCACAGTAGTTTGAGATTCAAGTGTCCGTGAGGTCTTGGTCTCAAACATTAAGTGATGATATGTAGTAATTTTAAGTAATGATCTGAACTAAGATAGGTTACGATCTTGTAATTATAGGAGTTGACTTTCATACGGGACAATTGGTGGTGTCTTTAAATAAATGACATGTAACTAAACAGGTTATATGTTTTATATTTCAGAACATGTCTGGAGAAGGAATGACACCCGAAGAAACCAGAGAGATGATGCTAGCCATGATGGCTGAGTAGAATAAGATGATTCAGGATCAGTTTCGGGCTCGAGATGAGGCCGAAGCTAAGAGAAGGGAAGACAAGAGAAAGAACAAGGAAAAAGAGGGCAACAACGATGATAATCAAGATGACAACACTGGGTCATCAAACAAACCCAAAGGTTGTTGCTTCAAGGACTTCAAAGGAAATGGGGCCGTCGAGTTTAATGGACTGGGTGATGCTGTTGCCGCACTAGAATGGATAACAGCAACCGAACGGACATTCCAAATCAGCGATTGTGCTTAGAAGGACATGGTTCGGTATGCTACTGCTATGTTCACCAAAGATGCGATTATGTGGTGGAACTCTATGGTGAATGCTTTGACATTGGAGAAGGTTTCTGTAATGACTTGGGCTTAGTTCACTGACTTATTCACTCAGCAGTACTCTCCAGTTGATGAGCGCCGAAGATTAGAGGCAAAGTTTATGGCATTGATGTAGGGGACTAAGACAGTGTCCCAGTATGCTGTGGAATTCACGACGTTTAGTTTGTTTGCGCCTCATCAAGTAGATACTGAAGAAAGGAAAGTAACCAGGTTCGAGGCTGGTTTGGATATAGAGATCAAAAGAGTTATGAGCAACATGCGCTACACAACTTTTGCTGGCTTACTTGAGGCCGCCAGAAATGTAGAACAAATTCTGACCATGTCGGCTTACTCAATTGGGTCTGCCGCTGCTGCTACTAACCCAACATAGCCGTCACCGCCGAAGCGCCAGCGTGAGGGAGGATATTCGGGATCTTCTCGCTCTTCGCAGTATTCACCACAACAGTCTTAGCGCCGATCATCTGGGTCTTCTGGTCGTGCTCGTGCCTATTCCATCAACTCCGAGCCGCAATATTGTAATAAGTGTCATCTGGAACACTTCGGCAAGTGCACTAATGGACGCGCTTGCTTTTGCTGTGGAGAGTTGGGCCATTTTCAGAGTGAGTGTCCACGAAAAGTCGACGCTTGCCATAAGTGTGGGGTATGGGGTCATTATAGTAGAAACTGCAGAAAGAACGCTCCAGCAGCTGCTGCTCCATCTTCAACCCGATCGTCAGGGGGATCTAGTGGTGGTTCAGTTAACCACAGGAACCAGCCACAAAGGGCACCGACTCGTGCATTTCAGATTACGGCGGAAGAGGCTAAGGAAAACCCGGAGGTGGTTACTGGTATGTTTTTCGTCAACTCTTTGCCTGCACGAGTTCTTTTTGATTCGGGTGCCAACCGGTCCTTTGTGTCTACTATTTTGGCACAACGACTTGCCATTCCACTGTCTAAGTTGTCTACTATACTTGATATTGAAACTGCTAGCAACACTCTAATCAAAGTAGATCACGTATACCCTAACTGCACCTTAGTGATTGAAGATGTAGTCTTCAATTTGGACCTGATTCCGATAGCATTCAGTGAATTTGACGTGATAGTTGGAATGGACTAGTTGATTGAGAAAGAAGCCCATATAGTATGAAAGCTGTATATACGGGGATAGCAGAAGCGGGGATCTGTGTCTGTTAACCATTGCAAAAGCCCGAAAGGTTGTTGCAAAGGGATGTGATGCCTATTTAGCATATGCTATTGATGCTAAGGCTGAGAAGAAGACCGTGGCCGATGAGTCTGTTGTATCACAGTTCGTGGATGTGTTTCCGGAATACTTGTCTAGCATGCCGCCTGAGAGACAAGTGGAGTTTCGAATTGATCTGATCCCGTGAGCTGCACCGATAGCTCGTTCTCCGTATCGCCTTGCTCCTACCGAGATGCAAGAAATGATGAAACAACTCCAGGAGTTGTTGGATAAGGGCTTCATTCGACCGAGTTCATCACCGTTAGGAGCTCCGGTATTATTTGTTAAGAAGAAGGATGGCACGATGAGAATGTGCATTGACTACCGGGAGCTGAATAAGTTGACAATTAAGAACAAGTATCCGTTGCCGAGGATAGATGACTTGTTTGATCAGCTACATGGGGCAAGTGTGTTTTCTAAGATTGATCTGAGATCGGGATACCATCAGCTGAAAGTTCGAGAGGCAGATGTGCCTAAGACAGCATTCAGAACTCGGTATGGGCATTACGTGTTTCTGGTGATGCCCTTTGGGTTAACCAACGCCCCGGCTGTATTCATGGATTTGATGAATAGAGTGTGCAGACCGATGTTAAACAAGTCGGTGATCGTGTTTATTGATGACATTCTGGTGTACTCTAAGTCTGAGGCTGAGCATGCTGATCACCTAAAAGAGTTATTGGAACTGTTGAGAAAAGAAAAGTTGTATGCAAAATTATCAAAATGTGAGTTCTGGCTGCAACAGATTCAATTTCTTGGGCTTGTTATTTCGGGAGCTGGGATTTCTGTAGATCCAGCTAAGGTCGAAGCTATAAAGAATTAGGAGCCGCCTCATTCAGCTATAGAAGTTAGAAGTTTTCTTGGGTTGGCGGGCTACTATCAGAGGTTTATAAAGGATTTTTTCTAAGATTGTAGTTCCTTTGACTGCATTAACGAAAAAGAATGCACCGTTTGTATGGGAAACTGTGCAGCAGGAGGCTTTTGAGATCTTGAAGAAGACGCTAAGTGAAGCGCCGATACTTGCCCTTCCAGAGGCTAATGAGGATTCTGTAGTATACACGGACGCATCGAGATTGGGATTAGGTGCTGTACTGATGCAGCGCGGGAAAGTAATTGTGTACGCCTCAAGACAGCTTAGCAGCATGAGAAGGATTATTCGACTCATGATTTGGAGTTGACAGCTGTCACTTTTGCACTGAAATTGTGGAGACACTATCTCTATGGAACTAAGTGTCAATTATACACGGATCATAAGAGTTTGAAGTATATCTTCAGTCAGAAAGAGCTTAATATGAGGCAAAGACGATCTATAGAACTTATTAAAGACTACGATTGTGAAATACTGTACCATCCTGGTAAGGCTAACGTAGTAGCCGATGCTTTGAGTGTAAGGTCTTGAACTAACGGATCTATCTCGACGCGACACCGTCCAACGAGTGCGGAATCCTTGTTAGCGGCTTGACGGTAAGATCACCCACACGAAACACGGAGACTACCACGATGTTATACGAACGACTACGAACGTACCTACACAATGATTCTCTACGAAAACACTCTCTGATTACTAGTAAACTCGAGATCGCCTTTGCTTAATTACTCTCTGAAATTCTGCAAAAGTCTAATAATTATTCGAGTTAATCCTTAATTATACTGACCAATTCGAGTTTGTCTTAGGACAAATTCGAATCAGGCCCAAGGCCCATTCGAATTTTTCCACTTGACAAATTCGAATCTACCTTAAGTGCAAATTCGAATTTAGACCAAATTCGAATTTCACTATCAAGCTTATGTCTGATTTTCTGTTTTAACTTATGTTTGAATATATCTTTGAACTTTATGTTTGAACTTCTTGTAATACGTTACACTATGTTCAAACATACAATCAATAAATATCAAACACACATAATCAGATATATCAAACACTAGTCAATATTCAATATTACGTAACTTGACTTACACAAAATGCTAACCATACTTAGACTGCTATCGTCACACAAGGTGTACCAACAGACTTCCCCTTGACGATAGCTTCTAACTATTTACATTTTGATTAAGTACTAAGGTTTATTTAAAATACTACCAGCATACAGACCTTGTTCGACACAAACCTTGACCACGTTCTGATACTTTTTGGCTTCAGGGTCCATATGCACATCACACGAGATCTTGTGACCATGAAGCACTTGAAGATCATCTTTTGACCGATTAACCAAGTGCAACGGATCATAAACTCTAAGAATCACCTTTTCTTCGAGATCTTCCATTACAGCTTCACCTGTTTCACTTTCAACATACCACCAGTTGAGATTACCCAAAACATTCTGTGGCATCGGCTTCAGAGGAACTTTCTTTAAACATCTAACTGGTTTGTACTGAATTTTCATCCATGGTCTACCAGTCAGAGGATCAATTCTTGAATGGTCCATAACTCCTTTGCCAATTCGTGGATTAAGCCTTTCAAATTTTCTAGACCTCCCCTCCCTTCTTATGATCTTAGCAATAATTTCAGCGTAGGGATCGTCGCCGATAGTGATAAGCTCCTTCCAGGCTATGGCCTTTATTTCACACTTGGGCAAGGAGTTGAAATCCTTCAGCCTTCTCCTCAGACACTGAAGTCCATCCTTTCTCTTGATGATAAACAGCTGCAGTTCTCGATCGAAGAACCAACTAAGTATATTTCCAGACAGCTTCCCAGCACTGGGCACAAGCATCTTTTCCTTCAACTCTATTCCCTTCTTTTCTGACCTAAACCACAACTTTCTTTGTTCTTCATCTGTAAGCTCCCTGACGGGCTCTTCAACTTGTGATTCAACATTTAAAGCAGCTTTAATGGCTTCTATGTTAATCACATTTTGATCTTCTGTCAGATATGTATCAGTGATAAGATTTTCCTGAATAATTATTTCATTAGCTTCATCTTCCTCATCACCTAATACCTCACCATCTGGTTTCCATTCAGGAATATCTTCTGGAATAATCTCTCCTTCCTCTAGCTCGTCAATCTCATCTTCAAAATCAAAATCTAACACCTCTTCCTCAATATTCATCAGAGCTTCAATCATGTCTCTCATTTCGCTCTCCATAACCTTTGAGGAACTCGCCTCTCCTCCTTCAGCTCCACTCTGACTTGGCTCCCCCTGAAGTTCGGCATGTTGAGTAGCAGAAAAATCTACTGGCTCACTGTCTTTCGGTGCATCGGGATCATTGCCTTCATCATCATCTCCCCTTCTCGGCTCCTCAGAATCCATGCAACTTGTCTCCCCCTGAGCCTTTAGATTTTTCATTAATTGCTCAATAAGGGACATTATCGTGCGGATTTCTTCAGCCTGATCTGCAACGAACGTCTTCAACTCAAGATTCTCTTGTTCAATCTTTTCAACAACTGTCTTCAACTCTACATTCTCTTTGTCAATATTTTCATTATGCGCTTGTATCTCGCCGATGGCTTTAGTGAGCTGAAATATTTGGACTTGTTGGAAATCAACCTTGCTTCTGAGCTCAGAAAACCGTTGATTGTCAGTGAAGGTGTATGAGGTGGATGGAATGGCTTGGATGGGTGTCGGAATGACCGGTGGTGGAATGGATGTTTGAACAGGTGGTGATGGTTGTGGAATGGATGTTTGAGCGGATGGTGTTTCAGGTTCAGAAGCAGAAGCCGACGAAGCTCCCTGCATAAATCGATGCCTCTTGGCCCTCTGCCTAGGCACCAAAGGGGCTATTTGTTCATCCTCGAAATCGGAGTCATCTGCATCCGAATCCCTCGATGCCCTTCTCTTTCTTGCTTCTTCATCAATCATCACTATTCTTGATCCATATGTGCCTATTCGGATAGACGAATCTTCTGTCTCTTTCGTTGGTGCCTCAATCTCTATCTCTTCAATTTCTTCCGACTCAGATTCAGAAGTGGTCACAGCTTGACCTTCTTCCTCAGGCACATATTCCTCTATCTGTCGAAAAATATCTTCTTCTCCAGCTGGAGGTTCCAAAATATCTCCAACTAGCTCAGATGTAATCTCTTCATTTGCATGAGGCCCTTGTGCCTAAATTTCTTCCAATGTCTCCACCCGTGGATCAGCTACGGGGGCTACAACTGAAGGACCAGCTTCTTCTGGCTCTTGCACTCTGCTCGCTGAACGGTTAGTAGCCTGAGTCTGTCTAACTGAAGGTCTTTGCCTCCTCCGTTGTTGTTGCTGAGGCCTCTACTGTTGCTGTTGCTGTTGTTACTGAACTTAAACTTCCTCGGCCCAGTTGGCACCTTCAGGGGCTTGAAAATCAGGATTCACCACTGCACCAAAAAGTGGTGCCTCCACTGGTCTAGCCAATGCACCCCTGTAGGCTTGACAATCAGCAAAAATCCTTTTGTCGATCACTGCGACGCTTTGAATCTCTGGTTATTGCGGCAGATTTGGCAAAAAGTGTTGGATCAGCATCATCGCGAACCTAGGATACATAAAAAATCTTTCTCTTGCTGGAGCTGTTATCTAGTGAACAAACTCCGCAAAGAACATTTCAGAGTAACTGAACCTCTGGTTGTAGACCAACGCAATCATTGCCGATTGAATCTTCGATACAATGTAATCAAAACCTGCTTTCTTCGGAGCGAAGCACACCATGAAAACATGTGCTAAATATCTCCATTGCCCAATTAGCCCGCTTTTCGTATACGACGCCTTCGCCACATCTAGGCTATACCCCATTCTTATGAAGGCAGCTTGCCTAACTTCTAATGGAAAGTCTATCGGCCCAGCTTCTTGCTCGGCAGAACCCAACTGCAAAACCCTGCATAGTACATCTGCTGAAAACACGAGAGGTTGTCCAGCGATCCTGGTCCTCAATACTGTCAGAGTAACAGTACAATCGACCTGCAGTTGGACCCAAAATTCCCGAACATACGGCAGCACTATCTGAACGTTATGCGAAAGGGCATAAGAAACCCTTGAAGCGGCCAAAAAATCCACCATCTGGCCGAATGCCTGAGCTTCAGGCAGCTCACAGTCCGGAGAAATGACCATATTGTGCTTTTGGACAAACACTCTATCCGCCATATCTGCACAATAAAGTATATAATATATTAGAATGATTAATATAAAAATAAACTTGTTTAAATTCCAATTTGTTTTACTTTGAACTTATGTAAGTTCAAAGTCCAACACACATGAATTTCTACAAGCTTGATTTAAAATTTAGGCAAATATTTCGATTTTAATGATAAATTCGAATAACATATTTGAAACAACCCCCATTCGAGTTTATTGGCTTGTTCGAGTTTAGTGACAAACTCGAAGCCACGATCAAACTCGAATATGTCGGTATGTTAAAAAACAAAACTCCAAGATTTCAACCATTTTAGACTTAGAAAATTACACCCATTAGTCCTATTAGGTTCTAATCTAAGATATTTGTCACTAATTTGATGTTTCACCGGTTCAAACTTTGTTATTTTGAATTACAAAGTTCACACCATTAAAACCTCAAAATCGGTCGATTTTGGCACAAATTGAGTCTAAAAACATCCTAAATCTTGTACAATGATTTTGATTATACCTAGATTTGGTAGTATTGTCGAACACAAACAGACAAAAACTCGACAAATAGCCAAAACTCGAAACGACAAAGTCGAAGCAGTAAACTCGAAATCTCTCAAGGTAAACTCGTAGCACTAAAGTCGAAGGTAGGTGAATAATGAATGTCACTGTTGACCTATTTATACTAACCACCTTCGAGTTTGCTTCCAAATTCGACTTTACTGTCAAATTCGAATATACATTCGATTTTGGCTTAAACTCGAATTTAACTTGAAAATTTTGAAAATTTTGAAAATCTTTGAATTAAATTCAACTTTTCCAACTTTTTCATGTAACGGAATAAACTATGCAAAATCATTTACCCTAAGCACAAGATTTTCACGCACTGTCATTTATTCAACTAAGAATGCATCCTCAGTAATTTTGACATTTTTCCTAAATAACATTAAAATAAAAAGAAGTAAAAATAAAAATGAAGTTAAAAGAAAATAGAATAAAATAAAGTAGAATAAAAAAAATAAAGTAAAATTAAAATTAAAATTTTGAACCAAAACTTTAAACATAGACTAATCTACATTATTTTTAAAATTTACAACCTATACTTAACACTTAACATAATATTTTTGACGAGTATAGTCAAAGAAAGCTTCAATTAGATAGCGGTGTCAAATACGCACTTTCAGTATTCAAACTTTCACACTTAGAAATTTTTGATTCATTTGATTGTTTGTCGTGACATACATTTCGAGCCGATTGTTTGTATTATTTTCCCTTTAAACATGTTACACTTCGGAATATCCCTTGGCCTTTTTATTTATCAAGAAATTATCTTACGTGACTCATGCTTAGACATACTTTTATGATCAAGGCATACACGCAATGATTATAACTTTTTAATATTGCAAACTTTCTTTAAAAGGCAAACGTTGGACACATGCCTGTATTTACATACAACAAAGTGTCTTAGTTTGTCTTAAGGTTTATTTTTAAAGCTAGCAAGACAGCGGTGATAGGTCTGTACCGACGTACAACAAAGCGACTTATCTTGCTAACTCGAGTCAAACCAGAGGCAACAGGTCTGTAGTTACGTACAACAGAGTTACTTGTTTTGACTCTCAACTTAGTATATGATTTTTCTATTCTTTTCATTTCTTTAAGATGTATTTGATGTTGCAATACATCCCCCAGAAAGTTTGCATACCTCATTTAGAATCAAATGTCTGTATGTCTCTAACATAAAAATTAAGACCATTTGGTCATACATCTAAGTTAGTGACACGTCTGACTTTTTCTTGAATATTTTATTAGCCTTGAGACTCCCTATATGTATTATACCTACCAACATATCAAACTGGATAATGTATCACACTTAGAATTTTAGGTGCATTATGTGTGAAAGCTAAACACTTAGAGATTGTATCAACTGTGCTAAATTTCGTCACTTTGAACCTATGCATCTAAGACTTAACTCATTTTCTGATATTCTCTTTTTTTTGAAATTTTTATGGTTTTCTCTCTTTTTTTCTTTTGTTTTTCATAAATAAGAGTAAGAAAATAAAATAACCTACTAACTTACTATAAAAGGAAGCTATCCTAAGCTACTAAACTTACTATAAAAAGAAAGAAATGCTAATCCTATAAAAGGAAATAAAACTCTACTAAGGTGAACTTACTCTGGATTACGCATTCCGTTTAATTGGATTAAATACTCAAAACGTGACTTATCAAAAGCTTTGGTAAATAAATCTGCATTATTATCATCCGTTGCCACTTTTCCAGCTTGATTAAGTTCTTTTCAGCACAATCACGTATAAAATGGTGTCTTATGTCTATGTGCTTGGTTTTATTATGTTTAACTGGATTATTAGTTATCGCAATTGTTGACTGGTTATCTATCCTAATAGGAGTATGAGTATAAGTCAAACCATAATCCCGCACTTGTTGTTGTATCCACAGAACCTGTGAATAGCAACTACCAGCAGCAACATATTCGGCCTCGCACATTGACACGGCTACCGAAGTCTGTTTCTTACATTGCCAGGAAATGAGTCTCCCTCCCAGGAGCTGACAACCTCTACTTGTTGATTTGCGCGTCAAGCTGCATCCTCCGTAGTCTGAATCCGTGAACCCCTACAATTCCAGATCGCTCTCTGCGTGATACCAAAGACCCAACTTCGGTTTCGACTTGAGGTACCGTAGAATCCGCTTCACAGCTTTCATGTGCATCTCTTTCGAATGAGCTTGAAACCTAGCACAAATACAAACAGCAAACATTATATCAGGTCTAGAAGCAGTTAAATACATAAGTGACCCAATCATGGCCCGATATAACGTCGGATGCACACCGGTATCACTTTCTGTACCCGGTCCGAGATTGTGATTCACTTGAATCAACGTACTGAAGTGAGCTGTCAGCTTGGTTCCTTCCATCCCGAAGCGCTCTAAGATGTCGTAGATATACTTCGTCTGATGAAGAAACATGCCCTCCTTCCTCTGTTCGACTTGCAAACTCAGAAAGAAGTTTAACTCACCCATCGCACTCATCTCAAACTTTGACTTCATCACCTTTTCGAAATCTGTGCACATCTGCTCGTCTGATGATCCAAAAATGATATCATCGATGTACACTTGTACCAAGATGAAATGTTCTCCTTTTCGCTTCACGAACAGTGTACTATCTATTCTCCCTCTTTCAAATCCATTTTCTAAAAGATGGTTGGATAGAGTCTCGTACCACGCCCTCGGTGCTTGATGCAATCCATACAAAGCCTTATCTAAACGATATACTCTTTCTAGATACTTCAGATTTGTAAACCCGGGCGGCTGTTCCACATATACCAGTTCCTTCACTTTCCCATAAAGGAAAGCACTCTTAACATCTAGCTGATAAACTTTAAAACCTTTGAAGGAAGCAAAAGCTAGAAACAAACGAATTGCTTCAAGCCTTGCCACTGGCACGAACACTTCATTGTAATCGATTCCTTCCTCTTGGTTGAAACCCTTTACCACCAGTCTTGCTTTGTTGCGAGTGACTATACCCCGATCATTTCTTTTGCACTTAAAAACCCATTTGGTTCCTATTGCTATTTCTCCTCGAGGTAACGGAACTAACTCCCACACTTCTAGTTTCCTAAACTGTGACAGTTCTTCCTGCATCGCTTCAACCCAAGAGTTGTCTTTTAGTCCCATTTGCACATTTTTCGGCTCTACTTGCGAGATGAAACATGAGTAGAGGCAGGTATGAAAGGCCTCGGAGTCATTTATCATCGACAACAACACAGTGTTGTTATTTAAACTACTCCTAGTCCTCACACCAACATTAGGACTTCCTATGATACTTTCAATAGGATGGTTCTTGTTGATCCTAGATGTGTCTATCTCGTCAACCCTCAGATTATCTCCCAAATTTGATCCTATCTCTCCTAACGGGGGAACGACTTCAGACTCCACATTTTCTTCCTCATGGACACTGTCCTCAGAGTTAGAAGTTGTTGTCTAATTTTCGTTTGTAGGCACTTCAGAATCATTTTCTTCCGGAGATCTATCTTCAGTTGATGTAGGCACGGATGTTGTTGGACAGTTGGTCCTCGGAAAACTGTGACTCTCGTCAATCAGATTTAATGACGACAAGTCTTGTTCGATTGCACCTGCATTTACATCCAACGGAATGTTAAATGACTCAAACAATTTGTCATAATCAAATTTCCATTCCGGACCTGTTTGGGGTTCATGTGTATAACTTGTGACTTCAATGTTATACACAATCTCTACTGTACCATTTGATTTGTTAAAAACCCTTTTATTTGGTGAATTAGGCACATAACCTAGGAAGTATCCTTCGTCAGCCTTTTCAACAACTTTGGTTGATGTTTTGTTTTCATTAAAGTACATGGTACCCCAAAAGGTTCGAAGCCAGTTAAATTTGGTGGCCGTTTATTCAAAACATCATAACAGGTTTTGTTCAATGATTTAATAGTAAGCACCCGGTTTAAAACATGGCACGCGGTATTCACTGCCTCCCCCCAAAACATGGTAGGAAGCTTTGAATCCGATAGCATGGTCCTTGCTGCCTCAATCAATGTCCTGTTTTTCCGTTCGGCCACCCCATTTTGTTGTGGCTCATAAGGTGCACTAAATTGATGCACTATGCCCTTTGATAGACAATATACACCAATAACAGTGTTTTTAAATTCTGTTCCGTTATCACTTATAATTCGTTTAACGCTCGTTCCGTAAGAATTTTCCACTTGGTCTAAGAACCCGATGAGCTTGGCAGCTGTCTCGTCCTTTGTACCTAAAAAGAAAACCCAAGAAAAACGTGAGTAATCGTCAGTAATAACTAAACAGTACCAACTACCACCTATACTCCTTTTGTTGATTGGTCCGAAGAGGTCCATATGCAACAAATCGAATGTGGCAGCAATTGAGTTCTGCGTCTTGGACTTGTGTGTCTTCTTGTGTTGTTTTCCTTTCTTGCACGGCAGACACTTATCCTCGAACTGAAAACTCTTCATGGGGACACCTTGCACTAGTCCATTTTTCGTAATGTAGTTCCTTTTCCTTAGGTGCAAGTGTGCCATGCGTCTGTGCCATAAAACCGACTCAGTCTCTGAAGCTTTAGACAACAGACAAATTGGTCCCATTGAAGATTCCGGCTTGTTCATGTCTAGCATGTACAAGTCATTCTTCCTTGGAGCCCTCATCAGTATCCACTCTTCAGGTACTTTGAACCCCGGTTTTAGCACTAACGCCTCAGTGTAGGTTAAAAGTACTGAGTTTTTCTTATCACAGATTTGAGATACACTAATGAGATTGTGAACCAGTTTATCAACGTGATAAACTTGATCCAGTTTGATAGTCCTATTAGTGATCACTCCAGTACCGGTGATATTTCCTCCTTTATTGCCAGCGAATGATACAAATCCCCGATTCCCTCCCTTGAATTCTGCAAGTAGACTTCTCTCCTCTGTCATGTGCCTGGAGCAACCACTGTCGAAGAACCATTTGTTGTTTGGACCTGGAGTTATCTCCTGCACATGAAAGAAAATAGGTTAGTTATCACGGGGAACCCAAGCCATAACTGACTTGGTAATACCATTCTCGTCCACATACTTAAATTCTTTCAAATACCCATCTCGCCTTTCAGGTGACTTGGGTTTTTGAATTGGAGCCTGTTGTGGTGTAGAGTGATTTAAGTTCACACTCTGCCTTTTTGTGGGCATTTGCTGTGGAGCTCTCGAATAGTTACGATTATATGGTAATTCCGATTGATATCCCTGAGCTCTACCTGGTGTTTGATGTCTAACAGGAGTGTGAGACCTAACTGGAGTGTAAGCTCTGCTAGGTGTAGTGCTCCTATATTGTTGTTGCAGTCCTGACCGAGATTGATTAGTGACTCGATTTGGGGAATTAGTCCTAATCACTTCTTTGGTTCGACCCGACACAGGCAATTGTTTCATAGCAGATTTAGGTGCGGCTTGCACAGTTTTCTCGGTATTCTGAGAACTACTAGTGCCTGCTACTCTTGTAGAAGGCTTAGGTTGCTCCGGCTTTCCAGTCTTAGGTGTAGTATCTACTTTCCTATGTGGACAACTAGAAGCAACATGCCCCCTTTCGTGACATCTAAAGCGAGACATTTTCTCAATTGACTTTTTGTGTGTGCCCTTTGACTTATGTGTCTCACTAGTGTCTGGCTCTTTTGTTTCAACTATAGCGACTGGTTCATCCTCCTGATCATTAAAGTCAATTTTGTGTTGTCCTACAGGTTTATCACTAGAGGATGGAACAAATTTAACCTTCTTAATCTTGATATTATTAGCAGTCACCTTAGTTTCATGTTCCTTAGCAATTTCAAACACTGGTTCCGATATTTCCTCTGATTCAACTGATTTATCAGTTTTCTCCTGAGGTTGAGGTACATAGTTATCGTTGAAAGGTGGAGGACTCTCATGATATCCTAGACCTACAGGCTTCTTAGACTGACGCTGTGCATCTAAGATTTTTCCTAGGTTAAGAGATGAGTTCCTAAACTTTTCAAGTTTACTGTTGACCTCAGCTACCTTTACCTTAGATTCTGCTAGCTCTACCTCTTTGGTTTTAAGCTCCTTGGTCAATGCCTCAACATGTTCATACATCAGTTCTAACCTAACACACTTTTCGCTCAGTTTGTCCTTTAGAACTACAACATCTTGTGCATATGCCTTAAGCTTATCCCTAAGATCTTGCTTTATATCTACCAGGCTAGCATTATCTGATTTTAACGGTTCATTTTGAGCAGATATGGTTTGATGTGATTCAAGTACTAAATTTAACCTACCGTTAGATGTAGCACATAAAACACATAAATCATGGAAAAGAGAAAAATTCAGAGTTACATTGGCATGATCTGATTCCACGTTGGCAATCTGTGCGGCAAACTCCAGAATTGTCTGATCAGCTGACTTTTCTACCCACATCGGACTGCTTTCATTCTGATTACTGTCCCCTATGATTTCCTCTGCTCCATCACTTCAAGTCTCAGTCACTTCAGCCATAAAGGCTCTAGCATTCGACTCTGGATGTGAACTCCAGTCATAAGTTCCATCTAGCTCTCTGTCTGATGTGACATTTGATAACAGACCAGCTATATTCGCCTTACTGGCTGAACTACTCGGTAGATATCGCCCTTGCGATTGATTCTGATCCTGTCCCTGGTAGTTCTCTACTTTCGGTCTCTGACACTCTCTAGCGAAGTGTCCTAACCCATGACAGTTGTAACACTTAACCTTGGACTTATCAAATCCAATCTTATTATTACTAACATTAAGATTCCTTCCCGTTCTTTTGATGAACCTTTTAACTCTCTGAGTTACCATGGCCAGTTGCCATTGCAGATCCATCTCTTCTAGATCATCAGGGTCTACCTGATCGTAATCCTCATCCTAAAGCGTATGATCGTTGATTTTGCCCTGAACGCAATTGTCGTAAGCAGCCACGAATGAAGCCAACAGATTCAGATGGTCTTCAGCAGATTTTGCGCTCATAGGCATCTTGGAATACCCTTGAGATGTAGATGCCGGAGTAGCCAGATGCTGCTTTTCTTCTGGTCTAGCAAACCCTATGAAAGCCCTACTTACTGAGTCTTCTGTTTCAGCCGGCGACGATGTTTCTCCTGAAAAGAAAGCTGTAGCCGTCTTCAATTCAGTTGCTACTGAAGGATTTGATTTCCCAAAGTACATAGCAGGATCTTGAACTTGGTCATAATCTATTTCCTTCTTCAGCAACTCAAAGTGATATGCTCTCAGCGTTCCTATAACATTATCTAGAGTCAGAGTATAGAACTTGTCTTCATCATGCTTTATCAAGGCCACATACATCTCCCATTTAGCCGGTAAAGCATCTAGAATCTTGTTAATTTTCTCTGTTTCACTATACTCCACATCATGGCTGTCTAACTCAGTCAATAGATGATAAAATCTGGTAATAGTCTCATCCAGCTTTTCGTTCTTCAATGCTTTGAAGATGGCGAACTGCTGCTTAAGCATTTCCATTCTGTTCTTTCTGACCCTCGGGTTACCTTCACACCGTTTCTCTAACGCATCCCACAGCTCTTTTGCTGTCTTCTGATTACGGAAGGTGTGCAAGATCTCCTGAGGTAACGCCATTCTATTGATAGCGAAGGCACGGTTCTCAGCTTCATACAGCTTTTTATCGTCATCCTTCATCTTTGAATAAGGCACAACCTTTTGTCGTCCTCAGCTGTAGGTGGAATGTATCCTTCGTCGATACAAATCCACATTCGCATATCATTAAACCTTGCGAAGTCGGCAAACGTATCCTTCCACCAGTAATAGTCCTCAATTTTCATCAACTTCGGTGGAGAATTCGTTTTTCCAACCTCGTGATCCATCTCAATGAACCTCTGTAGACTTGTCATTATTTCAAATATATTTGAATTAATTGAATTCGAAATTAATTTAACTTAATTCTTTCGAATTTAGGTAAATTCGAATCTAATTAAATTTAAACCTATTTGGAATTAAATTCGAATATAAGTTTGAAATCCAGCTAAAATCGAAATTAATGACAAAGTCGAAGGTCCACTAAACTCGAAACCCCAATTAAAATCGAAGATCCAAATTCGATTTTAGTGTAAAATCGAAATCCAAGCAAATTCGAAATGGCCAAATTCGAATCAAAGCCTAAGGAACCTCGATAGGAGCGTATTTTTGACAAACTCGAAAATTTAGAAAACCCTAATACCCCATTAATAAACTCGAGCACCGCAAATTCGAAAAACGACAAATACTTCGAGTTTTTCAAGTTTTTCAGATTAAACCAATATTTTTACGAGTAAAAATACTGATTTCGATCAAAAACTTGAATGACAACAAAGTATTTCCCGAAATATGATTTGATAAGCTCGATAAACCTCAAAAATCGTGATATTAACGGTCCAAAACGTCAAGAAACCTAGGATGTTGCTTATGAACACGAAGAACACCCAACCTGTCTCTGCTACCACTTGTAAGGTCTTGAACTGATGGATCTATCTCGACGCGACACCGTCCAACGAGTGTGGAATCCTCGTTAGCGGCTTGACAGTAAGATCACCCACACGAAACACGGAGACTACCACGATGTTATACGAACGACTATGAACGTACCTACACGATGATTCTCTCCGAAAACATTCTCTGATTACTATTAAACTCGAGATCGCATTTGCTTAATTACTCTCTGAAATTCTGCAAAAGTCTAATAATTATTCGAGTTAATCCTTAATTATACTGACCAATTCGAGTTTGTCTTAGGACAAATTCGAATCAGGCCCAAGGCCCATTCGAATTTGTCCACTTGACAAATTCGATTCTACCTTAAGACCAAATTCGAATTTAGACCAAATTCGAATTTCAATATCAAGCTTATGTTTGATTTTCTGTTTTAACTTATGTTTGAATATATCTTTGAACTTTATGTTTGAACTTCTTGTAATACGTTACACTAAGTTCAAACATACAATCAATAAATATTAAACACAGATAATCAGATATATCAAACACTAGTCAATATTCAATATTACGTAACTTGACTTACACAAAATGCTAACCATACTTAGACTGCTATCGTCACACAAGGTGTACCAACATTGAGTCGCAAAACATATTCTAGGGATTGTTGTTATATGATAACGTCTACTATGTTAACTTCCACGATCATTGATGATGTAAAAGCTGCTCAAGAAGAAGCTTTGAAGGAAGAAAACATTGGTGATGAAGATATAAGGGTACAGATGAAGACAATGGAAACAAGTGAGTCGGGATTGAAAGGTGTATACGGAAGGATCTGGGTGCCGAAGTATGGAGGTATGAGAAATGTGATCATCAAAGAAGCACATCAATCGAAATTTTTTGTACATCCCGGGATCACAAAGATGTACAACAAATTAAAGGCAGACTTTTGGTGGCCCAGATTGAAAAAGGATATAGGCCAGTATGTGGAGAGATGCAGGACTTGCCGGCTTGTGAAAGCCGAACATCAGCAACCATACGGCAGTCTGCAACCGCTTCCCATTCCGGAATGGAAGTGGGAACATATCACGATGGTCTTTGTCACGAAGTTGCCGAAGACTAGGCGTCAACACGATGCAGTATGGGTAATTGTTGATAGATTGACTAAGTCGGCTCACTTTATACCGATTAAGGAAAGTTATTCATTAGAAAGATTCATGAGCGAGATTATATCTAGACATGGAGTACCTAAGTCTATAGTATCGAACCGGGATAGCCGCTTTTCTTCAAACTTTTGGTCGGCACTGCAAGAAGGTTGGGAACGAGGATTTCGATGTGTACAGCTTATCGTCCACAAACCGATGGTCAGAGTGAACGGACCATCCTTACCTTGTAAGATATGATGAGATCATGTGTATTGGATCTCCGTGGTAATTGGGACGACCATTTGCCGTTGATAGAGTTTTCATATAATAACAGATATCATGCAACGACAAAGAAGGCACCGTTTGAGGCGTTGTATGGGAGAAGGTGTATGACTCCTACGTGTTGGAGAGAAACCCGAGAAACACCGATTGCTGGGCCAGCGTTGTTGCAGGAAACGAATGAGAAGATACAACTGGTTAGACAGCACATGAAAGCGGCTCAGGATCGACAGAAAAGTTATCATGACAAGAGGCATAAACCAATTAGTTTTGATGTGAATGATTGGGTATATCCGAAAGTATCACCTATGAGAGGTGTTACTCGTATTGTAAAGAGAGGCAAGTTGGCTCCAAGATTTGTTGGGCCATTCAAGATTACCGAGAAAGTAGGAAACCAGTCTTACCGTTTAGAGTTGCCTGAAGAAATGTCAGGCATGCACCCGGTGTTCCATGTTGGGAATCTCAGGAAATCGTTCACTACTGGAAATGAGGACTGGGCAGATCATACTGAGCTGCAAGTCGATGAAAGGCTCCGATATGTTGAAGAGCCGGAGTGTGTGTTGGATACTAAAATGAAAAAGCTAAGGAGCAAAGAGATCGAAATGGTGCTTGTACGTTGGAAGCATCATAAAGGAGCAAATCACACATGGGAGACGAAAGCTGACATGTTAAGGAAATATCCGCAATTGTTTGAAGTCAAATAACTTTGAGGACGAAGTTTGAGCGTGGTGGAGCCCATGTTGTAACATCCTAATATTAAATTACTGTATTTGAGGTTTATTAGTATAAATTTGTAATTTAAGTTGGATTGCATTTGGATTAATTATAAAAGTTGGTTGTTTTATTCAGAAATTGATAATATAAATTTATTAAGTTAATATAAATATTATTAAGTGATTGAGATGATAAAATAAATATCGAATCTTTATTTAATGGAATTTAAGAATTTGGTTGCTATTTTTAGGAATTAAGAAATTTTAAAGTTGCAAACTACAATTATTAAGTATGATGATTTTTAAGTTATACTGATGTTGAAATCAAGACACAAATCAGTATTTAAGAAAGTTAGATAAGTGAGGGGTTGAATGTGTCAAAAGATGAAAGTGGGAAATTAAAAAGACTTAAACCTTTCATTTTGAATCAGTCGTCTCTCTCTCTACCTTCTCTCTAAAAGAAAGAAAACCCATGGTTCTCTCAACTTTTCAAATCAAGAACAACGAGAACATCAAATTGAAGGCTGAAAATCGGGATTCAAGTTGTTTTGAAGGAACTATAAACATTATAAGCGTCAATTTGAGGTAAATATTTCATAAACTCTTTAAATTTTGAGGTTTGGGTTCGGTTTCCATGTCAAATCGAATCACAGATTTTAGGTTTAAAAATGTTGATGCATGTTGAAAATAATTGTGGGTTTGTGTAAATCTAGTGTTGTAGAAGTTGTGTACAAAATTTCGGGTTCAAATTCAAGTTATAAATATGGTTTTGGAAAATTTACAGTAAGTGATCTGTGTGCGTTGCATGAGTACCGAAACAACATATAAGGGTACCGAAACCTTGATGGTTTCGGTATTGCACCTACCGAAACCCCCCCCCCCCTTGTCTACTGAAACTATATATATGTGTGTTTTGAGACCGAGACAAGTTGTTTAATTTTTTTTACAGAAAAAGGAAAATCTGCTGTCGGACCTTCTAGTTAGGTCGTGTGTGAAGTCTTGGAAGATTTGATACTACTCAATCGGTAATTGTGCTATGGGACCAATGTTGTAACATGTTTGGGATGTTGTAATAAAGTTTGAGTATGTAGATTTAGACTTGTAACCTTGTAGCTACGTAGGGTGTTTGACAATGTTGTATTATTTTATGTTATGTATCTTTATGCTTCCGCTCTGTAATTTAAGTACGCAGATCATTATGTAATTTATGTTTGGTGATTAATCCTGGGTGTTATGTAATTGTGGTTAAATGTGGCAAGGGTGTCACACTTTGTGTACCGTCTATGATGGTCCCACAATCACACTGGATAACAGGATTAACAATCTTGTTAGACAGTATGAACTCTTCTTTGCAAAACCTAAGGAGTCTCTCACAGAAACCTATACCAGGTTCACTGCTCTTATCAATGATCTCAAAGCTGTTGGGATCACAAAGGACAATTAACTTTGGTGAACAAGTTCTTGGACATCCTGCCTGAAGAATGGAACTATTTTTCTACTATCTTGAGAAATTCAGGCACCATCAAAGGTATGGATCTTGTAAATTTGTAGGGATCCCTACTGAACGATGAGCAGTCAAGGGAACAGAAAAGAAATGCCTTGGAAATGTCCAAGAGAGATGTTGCCACCTTGGTGGCCAACGTGAGACAACCTGTTGGTCAGGTATGTGATGTGTTCACACAACCTGATCAACAGGCTGATTATGAAAGGGAAGAGATGTCCGAAGAGGAAGACTGTGAAGATCTTGCTGAACTTGATGATGAGCAAATGATTGCAATGCTTGTCAAAAAGTTCAACAAGAAGAGGTTTGGTGGAAGAATGCTGCAGAGGAACTCAAATGTTGTAAAAAAGAAGGCATTTGATAAAACTAAGGCTGAGTGCTTTAAATGTGGCAAAACTGGCCACATAGCTGCTGACTATGTGTCTAAAGCTGTTGGCCAATCATCCAAACCATTCAAGACAAACAGGGACGATGGCTACAGGGTTAAGTACCATATGGCCATGGCTAAGCTGAAAAAGTTGGAAAACTCAGTGGCTTCCAACAAGCAAAAGGGACTCATGGCCGAGACATGTGATTGGGAGGAATCTGACTCATCATTAGATGAAGAAGATAACAAGAGTCTGATGGCCAACACTGATGTCCCATCAACAACCAATTTCAAACAAGACGTGGCTGAAGCTGAAGCCTTCAGCAACTTAGAGAACTGGAATCCCACAATGATGTACAAGGTACAAAATTTTATGGCTTACAGTTCTGATGAAAAGTAAAAATCTTTGAATATATGCTTGTTGATTTAAAAGCTGCTGTTGAGAAGCACAATATTTTACTGTCTGAAATCTCTAAGCTTAAAACTGATCTTGACATAAAAACTAGTAAACTGGACAGTTTCCATAAGTTGGAAACTGAGCTTGATGAACTAAAACACATCAATTCCATTTTATTAGAGGAAAAGAGAGAAACAGACATAAAACATGCAAAGCTTCAAAAGATTGTTGACTCTTGGTGCCAATCTGCACAAAAAATCAGCAAGTGCATCAGTCAACAGATCCCTGCACAAATCCAAGCCTATCTTGGAGGGGATCTTGACAAAGAAGCTTCTATTGTTGAGATAGATAATCTGAAAACTGACTTATCCACTCTTGGTGAGCTTCCCAGCACTTTCATTCAGAAAGTAAATGGTAAGCTAGTCTCAACAAAAAGGTTTGTCAGCCCTCAAAATACTGACAACTTGTGTGAAAAAGCTCCAAAAACTGATGATGGAATATGTTCTCCATCAAATCAGCCTGTTAAGTGCTCTGCTGATTGACACAAGCAAAAGAAAGGAAAACAAGTTCAAGCTGCAGCTGTGGACTCTAAACCTATTGACAAAACAGGATCTAGGTCCAAAGCTGATGGTAAGAGACCTGTTAATCCTTTTGATGCTAATCATTTTGAGAAAAAGTTTTCAAAATGTAAGCAGCCTGCTTTTAATAGGGGTAAGTCTCATGTTGAAAGTAAATCTGCTGTGGTTTCAAATAAGTTTTTAAATCATAGTGGAAAATTGGTTATAAATGAAGGTAAGTCTTTCAAAACCAAAAGCTGTGATTATGTTGATAGGCAACATCCATCACATCTCAGTAAGAGCAAAGGCAAAGCCATTGCTCAACTTAAGAAATTTGGGAATAAGTTTCCCAAACCTGTAGAAGGTCAAAGACAAATGAAACTTCCTGTGTTTGATATTTGTCCTCCCAAAAAGAGGAAAAAAGATACAGGCAAAGCTATTGCTATTGTGCCTTCCACCCAAACTGTTGATTCATCTAAAAACAGTAATAAGTTTGCTAAACCTGCAGACGGAATCAACAAAAATAATTCAAAATATGTTTCTGGAGGCTCTTCTTCCAAAAAGGCTAAAAAGAGAAAATGTTATAAGTATGGGAAGAACACACATATGGCCAAAGACTGTCCTGACACTGAGGACTTGAGGCCTGTTGACTCTGCTAGTTCCATCATTGCAAAAACAAACAGTGTTGGAAGTAACATAATCAATGAGGATGGAAACCAAGATGATACTATCGAAATAGGAAATATTAGTGTGGATATCACTGGTCCATCAACAAATGTTGATGAAGTAGGTGTACTCATCCCTATGATGAGTTCCCCTAAAAACAACTAATATTTTCTCATGACACTCTGCAGGTCAAACAACCATCCCAGGTTTGGTACTTGGACAGTGGCTGCTCAGGACATATGACAGGTTGCAAGGACATGCTGAGTGATCTCAGGCCTGAAAAGGGCCAAAAGTCACATTTGGTGACAATGTACAGGGATCCAAAAAAGGATATGGAACTCTTCAAGCTTGTGCTGCTGTATTCAAAAGAGTAGTCTATGTGTCTGGGCTGAAACATAATCTTGTAAGCGTAAGTCAACTGTGTGATGCTAGCTACAAGGTTAACTTAGATGAGCACCTGGGTTACATATTGGATCCCCAAGGCAAAGTTGTGCTGTGTGCAAAACGAAAGAAAGGTGTACATGTTGTGGACATGAAATCTGCTGATCCTACAACTGAAACCTGCTTTATCTTAAGAAGCAATGCAGACCTGAACTGGTTATGGCACAAAAGGCTATCACACCTGAACTTCAAGAATATCAACAAACTCTGCAAGAAAGAGTTGGTAACAGGTTTGCCTTCTATAACCTTTGTTAAGGATAAAGTCTGCATAGCTTGTGACAAAGGCAAGCAGAGAAAATCATCTTTCAAATCTAAGCACAGTTTCTCTATTGATACTCCTCTCTTCTTAATCCACATGGACTTGTTTGGACCAGTCAGTGTCCCATGTCTAGGAGGAAGAAGATACACTCAAGTAATGGTTGATGAGTTCTCCAGGTTTACATGGGTGATCGTTCTGAAGAGCAAAGCAGAGGCTGCTAGAGAAATCATTGGATTTATAAAAAAGATGTAAATGCTAAACTCTGCTCAAGTAAAGCAGCTTAGAAGTGATCATGGTACTGATTTCAGAAACAGTACTCTTGAGGACTTCTGTGAAGAAAGAGGGATCTCACAGAACTTTTCAGCTGTGAGAACTCCACAACAAAATGGAGTTGCTGAATGGAGAAACAACACTCTCATTGAAGCTGCTAGAACCATGTTGTGTGCATCAGGTTTACCTTCATCATTTTGGGCTGAAGCTGTCAATACTGCCTTCTTTACTAAAAATAGATCCTTGGTGGTGAGAAGGTTCAACAAGACTCCCTATGAGTTAATCAAAGGGAGGAGGCCAAATATTAGCTATTTCCATGTGTTTGGATGTCCCTGCTTCATTCTGAATCAGATAGACCAACGTGCAAAGTTTGAACCCAAAGCTGATGAAGGTGTGTTTGTTGGATACTCTGCTATCTCAAAAGCCTACAAAGTTTACAACAACAAGAGAAAGGTGATAGATGAATCTATCAATTTCATCTTTGAAGAGTCTAGGAATGCCTCCTCCAAAGTTGTTCCTGAATCTATTTCAGGAGAATTCAACTTTGATGATCTTATGGATTCCATCAATGAAGAAAAAGACTCAAAAGCTTCCACTACATCTAAAGTGGAACCTGTTAATCATGATGGGCATAATGATGACTATGTTGATACACCCTGTGTGAATAAGTGTACTGACATAATTACAACTTCATGTCCTGCACCAATCAATGCTGATTTTCCTGGATCCTCTGTTGATATGTTCAACACTGGATAGTCATGCTCAACAAGTGAACAGGCTCAAGATATCAGTGTGTCTGAAAATCTTGAGAGCTGCTCAACAGGACCTGTTGAATATAACTCGGGAGAATCTTCATTGAGGCAAGATCCTATGTGGATCAGGTGTCACCCAAATGATTAAATAATTGGTGACATCAACAAAGGGGTGCAAACAAGATGGGACAACTTAGGAAAACTTTTGTATGTTTTCTAGCTTTGTGTCCCTGATGGAGCCTAAGAAAGTGGATGAAGCACTTAAAGATGCCAATTGGATCACTGCCATGCAAGAAGAACTCAATCAGTTTGAGAGAAACAAAGTATGGAAGCTGGTCCCTGCTCCTAAAGGAAAAACAATAATTTGCACCAAATGGGTTTTCAGGAAGAAGATGGATGAGCAAGGTCATGTCATCAGAAATAAGGCAAGACTAGTTGCTCAAGGCTACAGACAGGAAGAAGGCATTGACTATGATGAAAGATTTGCTCCTGTGGCCAGGTTAGAGGCAATTCGTTTGTTTCTAGCCTACACTGCTCATAAGAGCATGAAGGTATTTCAAATGGATGTGATGAGTGCATTTTTGAATGGTAAGCTGCAAGAAGAAGTCTATGTCAAGCAGCCTCCAGGTTTTGAAAATGAACATCATCCAGGTTTTGTCTATAAGTTGGACAAAGCCCTCTATGGTCTAAAACAAGCCCCTAGAGCCTGGTATGACACTCTAACTGATTTCCATATGAGCAATGGTTATTCCAGAGGTCAAGTGGATACCACACTCTTCATAAATAAAGTGAAATATGATATTATGCTTGTTCAAATTTATGTGGATAACATAATATTTGGTTCTACTAATGAGCAGTTATGCAAGAGTTTTTCACTACTCATGAAGTCTAAATATGAAATGAGTATGATGGGAGAACTTACTTTCTTTTTAAGATTACAGGTTAAACAAACCTAAAATGGAATTTTCATAAATCAAAGAAAGAATACTTTAGATCTTTTGAAAAAGTTTAATTATGATCAAAGTTCTCCTATCAAAACCCCAATGGCAATCAATGTAAACTTGGATGCAGATGCCAGTGGCAAAGCTGTTTTTCAGTAACAGCTTACAGAGGCATGATTGGGAGCTTGCTACATTTAACGGCTAGTAGAGCAGATATTATGTTTGCTACCTGTTTATGTGCTAGGTTTCAAGCTGATCCTAAAGAATCACATCTAGCTGTTGTAAAAAGAATCTTGAGATACCCTAAGGGTACACTAGGTTTGGGTCTTTGGTATCCAAAAGACTCAAGTCTTGAGCTAACAGGATATTCAGATTCTGATTTTGCAGGCTGCAGGCTAGACAGAAAAAGCACAACAGGTGGGTGTCAACTCCTTGGTAGTAAGTTGATAAGTTGGTGTAGCAAGAAGTAGAACTCTGTTTCTACTTCTACTGCTGAAGCTGAGTATATTACTGCTGGAAGCTGCTGTGGGCAGATTCTATGGATGCAGCATCAGCTTGAAGACTATGGACTTTTATATAGGGAAACCCCTATTCCGTGTGATAATACAAGTGATATAGTTATCTCCAACAATCCAGTATTTCATTCCAGAACAAAGTATATAGAGGTCAGACATCACTTCATCAGGGATCACATCCTGAAATGTGGAGGTAAGTTTTATTTCCACAGATGAATAGCTTGCAGACATTTTCACCAAGTCTCTTGATGACAACAGGTTTAATCATCTTGTAAGCAAGCTGGGCATGTTAAATAAAAGTGACTAAGTGTCCTAAATGTTCTAAGTTATTTTATGTCTCACACTGCTCAAGTTTCTCAGAACAACTTAGACAGAACAGGCTATGCATGTGTAGTCAGCTAACTTGCTCACTCTCTCAACCTGTCATACCAGACATTGTCTTGTAACCTAGTCAGCTATTGAACACAACCTGTTCTTGCATAGCTGCACAGGTTGAATGAACAGCTTGGAGAATGAACAGCTTGTGATGACCCTTCTCATCAGGTTTGACCAACAGCTTAAACCGTAAGATTTAATTACCTTTCTTCACGATTAAGTTATTTAATTTCTGTATTTATTTAGCTTAATTACTGCGGATAATGTGTGTTAACGTGTGTTAGTGAATAAAACTGGCTCAAGTGGTCTGACAACCGTTTCGTATTCCGTTAAAGAACTTTTCATATCAACCACCCAAACTTTTCTCTCTCATACCCACTCACATTCAAACCCTATATATACCCCTCTAATGTTTCATCTTCGTCTTCCTTACTGCTTCCATAACTTCCAAAGAACCCCAAATTCGACTAAGTGTCTTGTGTTCATATCCTCACTACTCTCACTATGGCTCACTGAAACAACCCATTTCTCCCAGTATTTGTTGGTGCAGATGTTTAGAAACATTAATCTGTTACCACAATGCTAACACTGAAACCCACAAACTACATAGCCAACCTAACCATTCCCAAAAACTATGTGGGGAAAGGTTATGAGAATTTGGTGGAGTTTCAAAAGGTTCACCCTCTGCATTACGCCATGACTGCCACCCCTGGTGTCCTGTACCAGGAAATGGTCTATGAGTTCTGGTACACCTGTGCCTACGACCCAGCAACCAAAGTCATAAGGGGAACTATTCTCAATGGGACTCAGACCATTGAGATCACTACTGGTCTTGTTGGTACACCCTGTGTGACGATAGCAGTCCAAGTATAGTTAGCATTTTGTGTAAGTCAAGTTACGTAATATTGAATAATGACTAGTGTTTGATATATGTGATTTTGTGAGTTTGATATTTGTTGTTTGTATGTTTGAACTTGGTGAAACGTATTACAAGAAGTTCAAACATAAAGATCAAAGATATATTCAAACATAAGTTAAATCATATGTTCAAATAGAAGTATGATAGTTGAAATTCGAATTTGATGTAAATTTGAATTTGTTCTTATAAGTAAATTCGAATTTGTCAAGTGGACAAATTCGAATGGGCCTTGGGCCTGATTCGAATTTGTCCTAAGACAAACTCCAATCTGTCAGTATAATTAAGGATTAACTCGAATAATTATCAGACTTTTGCAGAATTTCAGAGTGTGATTAAGCAAAGGCGATCTCGAGTTTACTAGTAATCAGAGAGTGTTTTCGGAGAGAATCATCGTGTAGGTGCGTTCGTAATCGTTCGTATAACGCCGTGGTAGTCTCCGTGTTTCGTGTGTGTGATCTTACCGTCAAGCCGCTAACGAGGATTCCGCACTCGTTGGACGGTGTCGCGTCGAGATAGATCCGTAGAGTCAAGACCTTTCAAGTGGTATCCGAGCCATTGGGGTGTTCTTGGTGTTCTTCGTGTTCATAAGCAACATCCTAGGTTTCTTGACGTTTTTCGAGCTTATCAAATCTGATTTCGGGAAATACTTTGTTGTAGTTCAAGTTTTTGATCAAAATCAGTATTTTTACTTGTAAAAATATTGGTTTAATCTGCAAAACAAAAAACTCGAAGTATTAGCCGTTTTTCGAATTTGCGGCGCTCGAGATTGTTAAGGGGATATTAGGGTTTGCTCATTTTCGAGTTTGACTGAAAATACGCTCCTTTCGAGATTCTTTAAAGTTTGATTCGAATTTGGCCGTCTCGAATTTGCTTGGAATTTCAATTTTGCACTAAAATCGAATTAGGGATTTCGAATTTATGGACCTTCGAATTTGTTGTTAATTTCGAATATAGTTGGACTTCAAACTTAATTTCGAATTTAGTTCCAAACCAATTAAAAATCAATCAAATTCGAATTTATCTAAATTCGAAAGACTACTTTACATTAATTTTGAATTAAATTAATTAAGTTTGAATTCTAAAATATTTGAAACAATGACAAGTCTACAGAGGTTCATTGAGATGGATCACGAGGTTGGAAAAGTGAATTCTCCATCGAAGTTGATGAAAATAGAGGACTATTACTGGTGGAAGGATAGGTTTGCCGACTTCGCGAGGTTTAATGATATGCGAATGTGGATTTGTAATGACGAAGGATACATTCCACCTACAGCTGAGGTTGAAGGACGACAAAAGGTTGTGCCTTATTCAGAATGAAAGCAGTGCAATGTGGGTAGAAAAGTCAGACGATCAGACGATTCTGGAGTTCGCCGCACAGATGGCCAACGTGGAATCAGATCATGCCAAGGTAACTCTAAACTTTTCTCTTTTCCATGATTTATGTGTTTTGTGTGCTAAATCTAACGATAGGTTAAATTTAGTACTTGAATCACATCAAACAATATCTGCTCAAAATGAATAAAATCAGATAATGCTAGCCTAATAGATATAAAGCAAGATCTTAGGGATAAGCTTAAGGCAGATGCGCAAGATGTTGTAGTTCTAAAGGACAAACTGAACGAACAGTGTGTTAGGTTAGAACTGGTGTATGAACATGTTGAGGCATTGACCAAGGAGCTTAAAACCAAAGAAGTAGAGCTAGCAGAATCTAAGGTAAAGGTAGTTGAGGTCAACAGTAAACTTGAAAAGTTTAGGAACTCATCTCTTAATATAGGGAAAATCTTAGATGCACAACGTCAGTCTAAAAAGCCTGTAGGTCTAGGGTATCATGAGAGTCCTCCGCCTTTTAATGACAATTATGTACCTCAACCTCAGGAGAAAAGTGAGAAATTAGTTGAATCAGAGGAAATACCGGAAGTAGTGTCTACAATTGCTAACGAAAATGCAACTAAGGTGACTGCTAATAATATCAAGATTAAGAAGGTTAAATTTGTGTCATCCTCTAGTGATAAACCTGTAGGACAACACAAAATTGACTTTAATGATCAGGAGGATGAACCAGTCGCTATAGTTGAAACAAAAGAGCCAGACACTAGTGAGACACCTAAGTCAAAGGTCACACACAAAAAGTCAATTGACAAAATGTCTTGCTTTAGATGTCACGAAAGGGGGCATGTCGCTTCTAGTTGTCCGCATAAGAAAGTAGATTTTACACCTAAGCCTGGAAAGCAGGAACAACTTAAGCATTCTACAAGTGTTGCAAGCACTAGTAGTTCTCAAAATACCAAGAAAACTGTGTAAGCCACACCTAAATCTGCTGTGAAACAAACACCTGTGTCAGGTCGACCAAAAGAAGTGATTAGGAATAATTCACCAAATAGAGTCGTTAATCAATCTAAGTCAGGACCACAACAGAAATATAGGAGTACCACACCTAGTAGAGCTTACACTCCGGTTAGGTCACACACTCTTGTAAGACATCAAACACCAGGTAGAGCTCAGGGATATCAGTCGGAAATGCATTATAATCGTAACTATTCGAGAGCTCCTCAGCAAATGCCTACTCAAAGGCCGAGAGTGAACTTAAATCAATCTGCACCACAACAGACTCCAATTCAAAAACCCAAGTCACCTGAAAGGCGAGATGGGTATTTGAAAAAGTATAAGTATGTGGACGAGAATGGTATTACAAAGTCAGTTATGGCTTGGGTTCCCCGTGATAACTAACCTATTTTCTTTCATGTGCAGGAGATAACTACAGGTCCAAATAACAAATGGTTCGTCGACAGTGGTTGCTCCAGGCACATGACAGGGGAGAGAAGTCTACTTGCAGACTTCAAGGGAGGGAATCGGGGATTTGTATCATTCGCCGGCAATAAAGGAGGAAATATCACTGGTACTAGAGTGGTCACTAATGGGACTATCAAACTGGATCAAGTTTATTACGTTGATAAATTGGTTCAAAATCTCATTAGTGTATCTCAAATCTGTGATAAGAAGAACTCGGTACTTTTTACTGATACTGAGGCGTTAGTGCTAAAACCGGGGTTCAAAGTACCTAAAGAGTGGATACTGATGAGGGCTCCAAGGAAGAATGACCTGTACATGCTCGACATGAACAAGCCGGAATCTTCGATGGGACCAATTTGTCTATTATTAAAAGCTTCAGAGACTGAGTCGGTTTTATGGCACAGACGCATGGCACACTTGCACCTAAGGAAAATGAACTACATTACGAAAAATGGATTGGTGCAAGGTGTTCCTATGAAGAGTTTTCAGTTCGAGGATAAGTGTCTGCCGTGCAAGAAAGGAAAACAACACAAGACGACACACAAGTCCAAGACTCAGAACTCAATCGCTGCCACATTCGATTTGTTGCATATGGAGAAAAGGAGTGTAGGTGGTAGTTGGTACTGTTTAGTTACTACTGACGATTACTCACGTTTTTCTTGGGTTTTCTTTTTAGGCACAAAGGACGAGACGACTGCCAAGCTCATCGGTTTCTTAGACCAAGTGGAAAATTCTTACAGAACGAGGGTTAAACGAATTAGAAGTGATAACGGAATAGAATTTAAAAACACAGTTATTGGTGTGTATTGCATATTAAAGGGCATAGTGCATCAATTTAGTGCACCTTATGAGCCACAACAAAATGGGGTGGCCGAACGGAAAAACAGGACATTGATTGAGGCAGCAAGGAACATGCTTTCAGGTTCAAAGCTTCCTACCATGTTTTGGGGGGAGGTGAATACCGCATGCCATGTTTTAAACCGGGTCCTTGCTGTCAAATCATTGAACAAAACCTGTTCTGAAGTTTTGAATAAACGGCCACCAAATTTAACTGGCTTCGAACCTTTTGGGGTACCATGTACTTTAATGAAAACAAAACATCAACCTAAGTTTGGTGAAAAGGCTGACGAAGGATACTTCCTAGGTTATGTGCCGAACTCACCAAATAAAAGGGTTTTTAACAAATCAAATGGTACAGTAGAGATTGTGTATAACATTGAAGTCACAAGTTATACACATGAACCCCAAACAGGTCCGGAATGGATATTTTATTATGACAAATTGTTTGAGTCATTTAACATTCCTTTGGATGGAAATGCAGGTACAATCGAACAGGACTTGTCGTCATTAAACTTTAGTGATGAGGGTCAATGTTTTCCAAGGACCACCTTCCCATCAACATCCGAGCCTACATCAACTGAAGATAGATCTCCGGAAGAAAATGATTCTGAAGTGCCTACAAACGAAAATCAGACAACAAATTCTAACTCTGAAGACAGTGTCCTTGAGGAAGGAAATGTGGAGTCTGAAATCGTTCCCCCGCTAGGAGAGATAGGATCAAATTTGGGAGATAATCTGAGGGTTAACGAGATAGAGACATCTAGGATCAACAAGAATCATCCTACTGAGAGTATCATAGGAAGTCCTAATGCTGGTGTGAGGACTAAGAGTAGATTAAATAACAACACAGTGTTGTTATCGATGATAAATGACTCCGAGGCCTTTCATACTTGCCTTTATTCATGTTTCATCTCGCAAGTAGAGCCGAAAAATGTGCTAATGGCACTAAAAGACAACTCTTGGGTTGAAGCGATGCAGGAAGAACTGTCACAGTTTAGGAAACTAGAAGTGTGGGAGTTAGTTCCGTTACCTCGAGGAGAAATAGCAATAGGAACCAAATCAGTTTTTAAGTGCAAAAGAGATGATCGGGGTATACTCACTCGCAACAAAGCAAGACTGGTGGTAAAGGGTTTCAACCAAGAGGAAGGAATCGATTACAATGAAGTGTTCGCGCCAGTGGCAAGGCTTGAAGCAATTCGTTTATTTCTAGCTTTTGCTTCGTTCAAAAGGTTTTAAAGTCTATCAGCTAGATGTTAAGAGTGCTTTCCTTTATGGAAAAGTGAAGGAACTGGTATATGTGGAACAGCCGCCTGGGTTTACTGATCCGAAATATCCAGACAGCGTATATCGGTTAGATAAGGCTTTGTATGGATTGCATCAAGCACCGAGGGCATGGTACGAGACTCTATCCAACCATCTTTTAGAAAACGGGTTTGAAAGAGGCATAATAGATAGTACGCTGTTCGTGAAGCGAAAAGGTGATCATTTCATCTTGGTACAAGTGTACGTCGATGATATAATTTTCGGGTCATCAGACGAGCAGATGTGCACAGATTTTGAAAAGGTGATGAAGTCAAAGTTTGAGATGAGTGTGATAGGTGAGTTAAACTTCTTTCTGGGTTTGCAAGTCGAACAAAAGAAGGAGGGCATGTTTATTCATCAGACGAAATATGTCTACGACATCTTAGAGCGCTTCGGGATGGAAGCAACCAAGCTGACAGCTCACTTCAGCACGCCGATTCAAGTGAATCACAATCTCGGACCGAGTACAGAAAGTGATACCGATGTGGATCCGATGTTATATCGGGCCATGATTGGGTCACTTATGTATTTAACTGCTTCTAGACCTGATATAATGTTTGCTGTTTGTATTTGTGCTAGGTTTCAAACTAATCCAAAAGAGATGCACATGAAAGCTGTGAAGCGGATTCAACGATACCTCAAGTCGAAACCGAAGCTGGGACTTTGGTATCACGCGGAGGGCGATCTGGAATTGGAGGCGTTCACGGATTCAGACTACGGAGGATGCAGCTTGACGCGCAAGTCAAACACTGGAGGTTGTCAGTTCCTAGGAGGGAGTCTCGTCTCCTGGCAATGCAAGAAACAGACTTCGGTAGTCGTGTCAATGTGCAAGGCCGAATATGTTGCTGCAGGTAGTTGCTGTTCACAGGTTCTGTGGATACAACAACAATTGCGGGATTACGGTTTGACTTATACTCATACTCCTATTAGGATAGATAACCAGTCAACAATTGCAATAACTAAAAATCCAGTTAAACACGATAAAACCAAGCACATAGACATAAGACACCACTTTATACGTGATTGTGCTAAAAAGAATTTAATTAAGCTGGTAAAGTGGCAACGGATGATAATAATGCGGATTTATTTACCAAAGCTTTTGATAAGTCACGTTTTGAGTATTTAATTCAACTAAACGGAATGCGTAATCCAGAGTAAGTTGACCTTAGTAGAGTTTTATTTCCGTTTATAGAAGTAGCATTTCTTTCTTTTTATAGTAAGTTTAGTAGCATAGGATATTTTCCTTTTATAATAACTTAGTAGGATATTTTATTTTCTTACTCTTATTTATGAAAAACAAAAGAAAAAAGAGAGAAATCCATAAAAAGTTAAAAAAAAAAAGAGAATATCAGAAAATGAGTTAAGTCTTAGATGCATAGGTTCAAAGTGACGAAAATTAGCACAGTCTTTACAATCTCTAAGTGTTAATCCTTCACACATAATGCACCTACAATTCTAAGTGTTATACATTATCTAGTTTGATATGTTTGTAGGCATAATACATATAGGGAGTCTCGAGGCTAATAAATTATTCAAGAAAAAGTCAGACGTGTCACTAACTTAGATGTATCACCAATTGGTCTTAATTTTTATGTTAGAGACATACAGACATTGATTATAAATGAGGTATGCAAACTTTCTGGGGGATGTATAGCAACATCAGATACATCTTAAAGAAATGGAAAGAATAGAAAAATCATATACTGAGTTGAGAGTCAAAACAAGTAACTCTGTTGTACGTAAGTACAGACCTGTTGCCTCTGGTTTGACTCGAGTTAGCAAGATACGTCGCTTTGTTCTACGACGGTACAGACCTGTCACCGCTATCTTGCTAGCTTTAAAAATAAACTTTAAGACAAACTAAGACACTTTGTTGTATGTAAATACAGACCTGTGTCCGACGTTTGCCTTTTAAAGAAAGTTTGCAATACCGAAAAGTTATAATCATTGTGTGTATGCCTTGATCATAAAAGTATGTGTATCTATGAGTCACGTAAGGTAACTTCTTGATAAATAAAAAGGCCAAGGGATATTCCGAAGTGTAACATGTTTAAAGGGAAAATAATACCAACAATCATCTAGAAATGTGTGTCACAACAAACGATCAAAGGAATCAAAAAATTCCTAAGTGTGAAAGTTGAATACTGAAAGTGCGTATTTGACACCGCTATCTGATTGAACTTTTCTTTGACTATACTCACCAAAAATATTCTGTTAGTGTTAAGTCTAGGCTGTAAATTTTAAAATTAATGTAGATTAGTCTAAGTTTAAATTTTTTGTTCAAAATTTTAATTTTACTTTATTTTATTATTTTAGTTTATGTTTATTTCATTTTTATTTTTAATTTTATTTAGGAAAAAGGTCAAAGATTACTGAGGATGCGTTCTTAGTTGAATAAAATAAACACTGCGTGAAAATCTTGTGCTTAGGGTAAATAATTTTGCATAGTTTGTTTAGTTACACGAAAAAGTTGGAAAAGTTAAATTTAATTCAAAGATTTTCAAAATTTTCAAAACTTTCAAGTTAAATTCGAGTTTAAGCCAAGATCGAATGTATATTCGAATTTGGCAATGAATTCGATTTTGGCAGTAAATTTGAAATAGGACACAAATTCGAAGGTGGTTAGTATAAATAGGTCAACAGTGATCATTTATTATTCACCTATATTCGAATTTAGTGCTTCGAGTTTATCATCTGCGATTTCGAGTTTAAGCCTTCGACTTTTTCGTATCGAGTTTTCAACTATTTGTCGAGTTTTTGTCCGTTTGTGTTCGAGAATACTACCAAATCTTGGTATAATCAACATCATTGTATAAGATTTAGGATGTTTTAGACTCAATTTGAGCCAAAATCGACCGATTTTGAGGTATTAATGGTGTGAACTTTGTAATTCAAAATAACAAAGTTTGAACCGGTAAAACTTCAAATTAGTGACAAATATCTTCGATTAGAACCTATTAGGACTAATGAATGTAATTTTCTAAGTCTAAAATGGTTTAAATCTTGGAGTTGTGATTTCAAATTGGCGACATTTCGAGTTTGATCGTGGCTTCGAGTTTGTCACTAAACTCGAACAAACTAATAAACTCGAATGAGGGTGGTTTCGAATATGTTGTTCGACTTTGCCATTAAAATCGAAATATTTGACTAAATTTTAAATCAAACTTGTAGAAATTCATGTGTGTTGGATTTTGAACTTACATAAGTTCAAAGTAAAACAAATTTGAATTTAAACAAGTTTATTTTGATTTTGATCATTCTAATATATTATATACTTTATTGTGCAGATATGGCGGATAGAGCGTTTATCCAAAAGCACAATATGGTTGGTTCTCCAGACCGTGAGCTGCCTGAAGCTCAGGCATTCCGCCAGATGGTGGATTTTTTGGCCGCTTCAAGGGTTTATTATGCCCTTTCGCACAACGTCCAGATAGTGCTGCCGTATGTTTGGGAATTTTGGGACAATCTGCAGGTTGGTTGTATTGTTACTCCGACAGTATTAAGGACCAGGATCGCTGGACAACCTCTTGTGTTTTCAGCAGATGTATTACGCCGGGTTTTGCAGTTGGGCTCTGCCGAGCAAGAAGCTGGGCCGATAGACTTTCCGTTGGAAGTTAGGCAAGTTGCGTTCTTAAGAATGGGGTATAGCCTTGATGTGGCGAAGGCGTCGTATATGAAAAGCGGGCTGATTGGGCAATGGAGATATTTAGCACATGTCTTCATGGTGTGCTTCGCTCCGAAGAAAGCCGGTTTTGATTACATTGTGTCGAAGATTCAATCGGCAATGATCGCGTTGGTCTACAACCAGAGGTTCAGTTACTCTGAAATGTTCTTTGCGGAGTTTGTTCACTAGATAACAGCTCCAGCAAGCAAAAGATTTTTGATGTATCCTAGGTTCGTGATGATGCTGATCAGACACTTCTTGCCAAATCTGGCGCAATTGCCAGAGATTCAAAGTGTTGCAGTGATCGACAAAAGGATTTTTGCTGATTGTCAAGCCCACAGGGGTGCATTGGCTAGACCAGTAGAGGCACCACTTTTTGGTGTAGTGGTGAATCCTTATTATCAAGCCCCAGAAGGTGCAAACTGGGCAGGAGATGTACAATTTCAAGTTCAACAGCAGCCACAACATCAACAGCAACAGCAGAGGCCTCAGCAAAAACAAAGAAGGAGGCAGAGACCTTCAGTTAGACAAACTCAGGCTACTAGGCCTTCAACTAGCAGAGTGCAAGAGCCATAAGAAGCTGGTCCTTCAGTTGTAGCCCCTGTAACTGATCCACAGGTGGAGACATTGGAAGAAATTTGGGCTCAAGGGCCGCATGCGAATGAAGAGATTACTTCTGAGCTCGTTGGAGATATTTTGGAAGCTCCAGCTAGTGAAGAAGATATTTTTCTCCAGATAGAAGATTATGTTCCTGAGGAAGAAGGTCAAGCTGTGACCACATCTGAATCTGAGTTAGAAGAAGTTGAAGAGATTGAGATTGAGAAAGAGACAGAAGATCCGTTCTATCCGAATAGGCACATATGGATCAAGAATTGTGGTTATTGATGAAGAAGCAGGGGAGAGGAGAGTGCCTAGGGATTCGGATGCAGATGACTCCGATTTCGAAGCTGAAGATACAACCCATTTGGTGCCTAGGCAGAGGGCCAAGAGGCATCGATTTATGAAGGGTGCTTCGTCGGCTTCTGCTTCTGAGCCTGAAATTCCAACCGCTCAGCCATCAGCTCAAACATTCATACCACCACCACCACCACCTGTTCAATCATCAATTCCACCACCGATCACTCCGTCACCTATCACATCCATACCATCAACCTCATCCACCTTCACTGACAACCAAAGGTATTCTGAGCTCAGAAGCAAGGTTGATTTCCAACAAGTCCAAATATTTCAGCTTAAGAAAGCCGTCGGCGAACTTCAAGCACACAATGCGAATATTGATAAAGAAAATCTTGAGCTGAAGACGTTCGTTGCCGATCAGGCTGTAGAGATTCGCACTATGAGGTCCCTGATTGAGCAATTAATGAAAACCCTAAAGGCTCAGGGGGAGAATAGTTGCAGGGATGCTGAGGAGTTGAGAAGGGACGATTATGAAGGCAATGATCCCGATGCACCAAAAGACAATGAGCCAGTAGATTTTTCAGCTGCTCAACATGACAAACTTCAGGGGGAGCCAAGTCAGACTGGAGATGAAGGAGGAGGTGAGGCGAGTTCCTCAAAGGTCATGGAGAGCGAAATGATTGAAGCTCTGATGAATATTGAGGAAGAGGTGTTAGATTTTGATTTCGAAGACGAGATTGACGAGCTAGAGGAAGGAGAGATTATTCCAGAAGACATTCCTGATTGGAAACCAGATGATGAGGTATTGGGTGATGAGGAAGATGAAGCTAATGAAGTAATTATTCAGGAAAATCCCATCACTGATACATATGTGACGGAGGAACAAAATGTGATTAACATAGAAGCTGTTAAAGCTGCTTTAAATGTTGAATCACAAGTTGAAGAGCCCGTCAGGGAGCTTACTGATGAAGAACAGAGAAAGTTGTGGTTTAGGTTAGAAAAGAATGCTATAGAGTTGAAGGAAAAGATGCTTGTGCCTAGTGCTGGGAAGCTATCTGGAAATATACTTAGCTGATTCTTTGATCGAGAACTGCAGTTGTTTATCATCAAGAGAAAGGATGGCCTTCAGTATCTGAGGAGAAGGCTGAAGGATTTCAACTCCTTACCGAAGTGTGAAATAAAGGCCTTAGCATGGAAGGAGCTTATCAATATTGGAGACGATCCCTACGCTGAAATCATTGCTAAGATCATAAGAAGGGAAGGGAGGTCCAGAAAATTTGAAAGGCTCAATCCACGCATTGGAAAAAGAGTTATGGACCATACAAGAATTGATCCTCTGACTGGTAGACCATGGATGAAAATTCAGTACAAACTAGTTAGATGTTAAAAGAAAGTCACTCTGAAGCCGATGCCACAGAATGTGTTGGGTAATCTCAACTGGTGGTATGTTGAAAGCGAAACAGGTGAAGCTGTAATGGAAGATCTTGAAGAAAAGGTGATTCGTAGAGTGTATGATCCGTTGCACCTGGTTAATCTGTCCGAAGATGATCTTCAAGTGCTTCATGGTCACAAAATCTCCTGTGATGCGCATATGGAGTCTGAAGCCAAAAAGTATCAGAACGTGGTCAAGGTTTGTGTTGAACAAGGTCTGTATGCTGGTAGTATTTTGAATAGACCTTAGTACTTAATCAAAATGTAAATAGTTAGAAGTTATCGTCAAGGGGGAGTCTGTTGGTACACCCTGTGACGATAGCAGTCTAAGTATAGTTAGCATTTTTTTGTAAGTCAAGTTACGTAATATTGAATATTGACTAGTGTTTGGTATATGTGATTTTGTGTGTTTGATATTTGTTGTTTGTATGTTTGAACTTGGTGAAGCGTATTACAAGAAGTTCAAACATAAAGATCAAATATATATTCAAACATAAGTTAAATCATATGTCCAAATAGAAGTATGATAGTTGAAATTCGAATTTAATGTAAATTCGAATTTGTACTTATACGTAAATTCGAATTTGTCAAGTGGACAAATTCGAATGGGCCTTGGGCCTGATTCGTATTTGTCCTAAGACAAACTCGATTCTGTCAGTATAATTAAGAATTGACTCGAATAATTATCAGACTTTTGCAGAATTTCAGAGTGTGATTAAGCAAAGGCGATCTCGAGTTTACTAGTAATCAGAGAGTGTTTTCGGAGAGAATTATCGTGTAGGTGCGTTCGTAATCATTCGTATAACGTCGTGGTAGTCTCCGTGTTTCGTGTGTGTGATCTTACCGTCAAGCCGCTAACGAGGATTCCGCACTCGTTAGACGGTGTCGCGTCGAGATAGATCCGTAGAGTCAAGACCTTACAGGTCTTATCGGGGAAGTTCTGCATCTCCCTGTGGCTGAAACTTATGATCAACCACAGCCTGAAAATGATCAGATGGGAAATCTGCTTTGCTTTTGTTTTGTGGCAGAACCAAAGATTGGAGCCACTCTGTTCAGGAAGGATCTATCACCCACTTACAACTTCTTGTTCGCCTCTGTGGTGATGTGCTTCAGCGGCAAAGTTGTTTCCTTTGACCAACTCAGCCGTGATGAGATCACCATAGTTTTACAGCTCATAGATGGGACTACTGTGAACATGGCTCGGTGGATTTTCATGAATTTGAGGAACCTGGTGCAGCAGGAAACACGTCCAGCTGCTGTTGGATATCCACGGTTTCTGAGCCTCATTTTCAAGCATGTCTGTGGTGAGCATTTATACAACTCTCAGCCTATGTTATGTACTGCAGCTTTACTAGTGATTGGGAATAGAGTTTTCTACACCCCTGTACTTCCGAATGAGCCTCCTCTATCTACACTAATGAGGAGGTTGCTTGGTATGGTGGAAGGACCCTCTACTGTGAGGGTGGATCCAGTGACTGCTCCCAAGGGAAAATCCAAATCCAGGGCTAAATTTGTTAAAAGAGCCCTGGAATCGACTCAAGCTGAGCCTGTCAGCAAGAACGCAAAAACAACTAAGTCCAAGTCTGCTCCATCAGCCTCTGTGGCTGAGGGGAGCAGGCTTCTTACCCTGGTTCATATGTTGAACCTGAAGCCTTTGTGGCTGGTTCTCTGTGGCATCTGAGACTATGGAACAGGCCAACCCACCTGTTTCTGACCCAGTCTCACCACCAGTCCAAACAGAACCCCTCATCACCTCTCCACAACATCAATCCTCCACTTCATCTCTCAGATCCTATAGACGCAAATCCTTAGCCAAAAAGAAACCAACAGACCAAACCAGCCCCTCTGACCCCTCTCAACAGGAGTCAGTTGAAAAAGAACCAACCCCTGCTGCTTCTCCTATTTTGGGAGAAGATTCAGCACACTTGAAGCAGGTTTCACTCCAACAAGAGTCTACCCTGAGTCAGGCTAGGCCCTCTGGTTCCTCCCAACAGGAGCCAGTTGTACATATGGAGACTACCACATCAACTATACCAGCCTCCCAACAGGCTGAGAATATTGAAAGACAGGAGTTCACTCCACTCCACACTGAGTTCACACAGTCTCCACTCCATACTTCTACCACACAACCTGAGTCTGCACGAGGTGGCAAACCTGCTGGATTAGACCATCTAGTAGATCAACCTCAAACTTCTGCTCCTCATGATACAGCTGTTGTACACCCAACAGCTGCTGAAGGACCAACATCCCAAGCTGAAGAACCACAGGGAACAGACCATCCCTCTGGTGAGGCTGCACCTCACATGGAAATTCCATCAGTGGGTTTCACCACTGCTGATGTTGAAATGCACATCCCATCTCCCCATGGTGAGGCACCTCTAGACCAAGGTGCTACTGAGGGAATCACCCCAGGCTTTGATGAAGGTGCTGCAACACAAGCAGCATCTGAAAGGCCACAATTCACTATCCATTCTCCTGATGAAGCAGCTACAGCTACTGCTGGGGGACCCATTGACCCTTCCAAGCTGGGCCATATTACTTTTGCCCAGGCTATGGAACTTCTGTCCAAAGCCCTTCCCTCTCCATCACATCCTCAAACACCAGCCTCATCTTCATCTCATTCTCATTCCTCACCATCTACACAATCCAAACAGTCCACCCACACTCCCCCATCCCCCAAAGATCTTCCTTTTCAAGATCAAAATCTCCTAAGATTAACTGGTTTTAATAAATTAGAGTGTAAACCAATAACCTTGTTTTTGAATCAAAGTCCAATTAAGAAGTTTGCGGAATAACACTTAATTGTTTTAAGAAAACTTTCAGAATAAATAACAGATAAATATAATCAAATTCAAATCCTTTATATTGCCAAAATCACTGATTACAATCACCTCTAATCTATTTGATTAGACGAAGAACACTAATTGTTCTTAGGGTTTTACAACCTTAGAGGCTTGAGAAACTTTTTCAGAAAGCAGTTTCAATGAATCACACAATTACAGAACATGCACGTACAGACTTACAATAGAAAGACCTAGTCTATCTATATATATATCCTTCTGATTTGTTTCCTTGACAAACTCTGATTTCTCTGATAGTAGATATGCTTGGAAGATATTCAAATCTTGAAATATAAATCACTTCCTGAAGTTCAGCACTTTCTGTTATTAATCTATTGAGCAGCTTGAACTTTTAACTCTAGCAGCTTGAACTTTTGCACTAGCATCTTGAACATGTTGAACTAGCAGCTTGAACTTTGTAATTACACAGAAATACTACTAACAGTTTGAGAAATCTAACTAACAGCTTTACACACTTAGAATATTTCCCAACAATCTCCCTCTAACTTAAATTCTTTACATAAGACATTATGTTTCTATACATATAAGGAAATAAAACAAAGTAAAACTATTATATAGAAACTAAGGCATCCAAAAACTTACAACTGCGAAAGTTTCTGCCTTATAGCTTTTATGAATTTTCTCTTCAACTCCACTTGATCACAATCAATCTTCATAGAGCTCATTTGGAGAAGCCATGCCTTTGGTAAATTGAGAAATTCAAAATTGTAGAACCTGCTGGATCCATCTGCAAGCTTGAGTCTGTATATCATTGATTTGGCATATAAATCAACCTTTACAATCTTCATTTCCTTGGCAGCTTCTATATCTACTCTGGTAGACTCTGGATCAAAAATTTTTCTGAGATCTTTCAAATTTTGTTGAACCCATACAATTGGTGACCTAGAGTGACTAGCGGCTCCAATATCATGCATTCGTGACAGTTCATTTCTAGTCAGTCTCTGTACCAGGTGGATTAGACTTTTAAGTTCTTCCTCTGGACCAGCCTCTCTTTTGATTACAAAATGATACACTAAATCAATGTCATCCATTGACTTGGCATACCAGTAAGTAATAGGAGGTTTAGAGAAGTCATGCTGATCAGGACCTTTTCAATTTCCATAGCCTTTTGCAGCTGTTGTTCAAGCATCACTCTCTTTACCTGATCAATCTTTGCTTGTTGAATGGTTTCAGATTGAGGATCATTAGCAACAGTTTGAACTGGTTCTTGTGGAACTTGGACATGTTGGGAGGCTGTTGATGCTCTTTCTTTCCCCTTTTTATTGTCATATAAAGCCTGAAGCTTTTCAGTTGACCATGATTGAGCAATTACTTTTGATATCCCAGTTGTAGCAGAGAAATTTATCAAAAATGTTCTGTGTTCTGCCTTTGAAGGCCCTGTTAGCCTTATTCTGTTCTTTTGATTATCCTTGACCACAAACCCTTTTAGGTAATCTCCTAAGGTTTCATCATCTCCATTGGTTCAAGGGTTTGCTGGTCTAGGATCTCATCTTGTTCTTCTGCTAATTTCCTTGCCAGTTCGGCATCATGGGCAACTTGGGCTTCTTTAAAAATGAATTTGATCTTTGGAGGCTCAATTAGAATACCCTTACCCTTGTCTTTGGAAGCTGATACTGTGGGATGGACTGCTAGGCCAGGAGCTTGAGGACCTTCTTTGATAACCACTCCACTTGATTTGCTGGGAACAGCTTGAGTTTCTAGACTAACAGCTTGAGAAACTTTCGGGACTGTTAGCATAGAAACTGAAGCTTTCGCTGGAGAGGTTGAAGCTGTTTGAACTGGATGAGGGATCTCCTAATTCTCCCCCTTTTCGGATGCATTAGTTTGGCCAGGAGGACCAAAAACCTTTGCAAGCAGGGATCGAACCATCTTCTCGAGCTGGATAATCTTGTTTCCACACAGAGTGAAACTAAGATGAAACTGATCAAGGCACTGTTGTTGTGCTGCTGTGAGTTGTCGTAGGGCTATGATTTGAGATCCCTATGCAGCAATAATGGATTTGTAATGTTCCAAAATGGCTACAACAGGTTTCAGCTGTTGATCCGTCAAAGCCATAAGTTACAGACTAGCCTCAAGATCTTCAAATGATAGTGGTATTTGAGATCTATCACTCGCATGAATTCTAGAAGTAGAAACATATGGGCCCCTTTGTTCTTGGTACTGGGGACTTCCAGAAGGTGCTTGCACACCCTCTGTTTCCATGGGTGTGGTCTTAGAGATGTTGATACTGTCATGTGCCTCTTGTGTGGAGACATCAGTAGTACAAGCCACAAAACCCATATGAACGTCCTCTAATGGGATGTTCACCGCCAAGTTGAGGGTGGGAGTATCCTCATTGGGTTCCCTCTCGATATTCTATGCAGGAGTGTCCCCCTGCACAGGGCTATTTGGCTTTGGGAATTGGACTGAGGAGGAAGGAGCTCCTACAACCCTTTGTCTTTTATACATTTTCAGTGAGGGGGCTGGGGATGTATGTATAGTAGAAGGAGCAGAGGAAGTATATGTATCATGAGGAGTGGGTTGGGGTCCTGGGGGTGAAGCACTAATGGATGGCTGAGCCAGCTCAGGACCCTCTCCTCTGTTTCTTGGATTGATGTCCTGCATTGCAGAAGGCAATGGGACATCCACATTGTGAAAATTGGCACTTGGTTTCAAAAGTCTTTTAATAGTAGGTAAAGAGTACCTATGAGAAACATGTATCCTTTTATGTACTTTAAAATTATTGCAAGACTTTGCAATTATTTCTGCCAAAAACCGTGGATACATCAAAAATTTCCCATTCTTTAGGGCATGGTGCCTTAACATCCATTGAAAAATCATATTTGAAAAATTAAACTGTTGCCTGTTGATAAGCACACTAAGGCAGTGGCAATATTTGAAGAAAATTCAGACCAATCAGTTCTTTTAGGGCTCATACACTGCTGAATAATATGCACAAGATATTTCCATTTAAGACAAAAATGTGCTTTGTAGAAGGTAAAAGAATCAGTAGGGCCCCTATACCCAATAGCAAAAAGACCCTCATGTAAAGCAGAAAGAGAGAGATCAGATATACCTGTGGCGTCTTGAAGATGCAGATATTTGCGTATTGTTTCCTCAGTGATGGTAAAGGGGTTACCATCAATGATTGATGCAAAAGACGTGACTCCATTAATGGTATTGACAGTGGAAGATTTCCAGAACTACTCTATGTGTGAGACGTAGATGGTAGGATTGACAGTTAGAGCATAATGGATATGGGAACCACGAAGAAAATCCATCATGTCATGGAATGGTTGTAGTTCAGCATGTATGAGAGAGTAGGGTAGGCAGTTATGTTCTTTGACAAACTCAATTTGAGATCAAGACGTCGATTTAGGGTTTGAAACGACTGTGTGAGAATAACTCAGAGAGAGAAGATGAAAAGATTGTGGAAGTTATTTTTGCAACCGGTAGTTACAATTGAACGAAACTGGGACTTTAAAGGATTTGGGTTTTTAAAAATACCTAGTCCCGCACACAATCTTATGGAGAATGACTGAATTACCCTGCACACTTGACAGACCAAATGAAACAACTAACAGTTCGAGAAAATGAACTAGCAGCTTGAGAATATTCTCAAGCTATTAGTTGCAACATAAGCATCATTTGATGAAACAGTGTCTCCCCCTTAACTAAGCACATTTAATAAGTATGTTCCTCATAAAATAAGAGAGAATAATGAAAAACAAATTAATCCATATTAACCATACCAATATTTGATACTAGAAAGGTGAATCTTCCTACATCAAATGGTTTTGTAAATAGATCAGCTAACTGATCATCTGTATGAATTTTGGTAACTTGGATTAATTTCCTCTCATTACAGTCCCTTATAAAATGAAATCTAATGTCTATGTGCTTGGTTTTGGGAAATTTTACTGGATTTTGTACAATGCTTATTGCACTTGAATTGTCAATATAAATAGGAGTAGATAGAAAGTTCATACCATAGTCTCTCAGTTGGTTCTGAATCCACATTACTTGGGAACAGCAGCTGGCAGCTGCAACGTATTCTGCCTCAGAAGATCCACTACCAGTTCAAGTTTTAGACATAGCAGTTTGAACTAGGTTCTAAGTGCTAACAGCTACAAAATTTGCACTACCAGTTCCAACTTTTGACTTAACAGTCTCAACACTTGCATTAGCAGTTTGATCTGTGTTTTTGCCTTTAACACACCATACCTTTTTTATGTTTGCTTTGGATTTTGCTAAAACTTGTTTTTGGTGTGTAGGCTGTCTTTTGTTGACTTTTAAGTACCTGTGATCAACTGTCTTCTTTGGAACTTGTGTGACAGGTGTTTTGGCCTTTGAAATTTTTGAGTTTTGAACAATCGTCTGTTTTTGAACCACACTCTGTTTTGTAACAGATGGTTTATATAGACAATGCCTGGCCAAATGATTTTTCCTGCCACAATGGAAACATCTTTTGATTGTTTTGATTGGAGAACCAGTTTTATGAGACCATAACTGGTTCTTGTTCCTTTGATTTCCCCTCACTTGCTGCTGTGTGGGAAACTTTTGGACACCATGCTTTTGGCATGTGCATATTGGAATAGTCTTACCCTTTTTATTAGTTTTTGAAGAAGATGCAATGTTACAGTTAGAAGGTAAAGAATCATGTGGAGCATTATTGCATACACTAATCTTCTCTTTTCCTTTTACACTGTGGGTTTTGATGAAACTGGAAGTAGTAGGTCCTATAGGTTCATTTATTGTTTTGGAGTTACTCTCAGCTTCTTTATACTCACAGCCTTCAATTAGAATCAGTTCTTCTTTAGATTCAGGCTTGTCCTCAAGGATAGGATCTACAAATTTCATATTCTCATCCAATGGTTCATTTACTACCCTATCAGCAACTTCACTCATAGGATGAATGTATTTGCTGTTATATGGGGGTGGAGTAGCTTTATATCCTATACCTTCCTTAGGATTGAGTTGAGATATTACCCTAGCTTTCAATTGGACTTCCATTAGGTGTTCTAGCTTTTGATTTGCCAGTTTGAAGCTACCCAAATCTATATTTATAGAATCTACTTTCTTGTTAGCTTCTAACACCTTCTGTTCAGCCTCATCTAGTTTCTTATTTAGGGTCTCTATTTTCTCATCAGTTCCTTTTTCTCCCACTCATGATATGTTCTATCATGTCCCATCTGAATCTCATTATCCTTATAGTCATTGATCTGTTTTTCAAGATCTTCTATAGCCTGCATATACTCATATCTCCTCTCTTCCATCTTAGCTAGAGTTTTGCACATGCTCTAATTATGATCTCTATTCTTTTTAACCATATTTATGCATGTTTGAGAGCAGAGTTTAGCATTTACCTCAGATGGTAGTTCAGTGGAAGTGACAGTGGATGTTTCTGCCATAAGAGCTTGATTTTGAAACTCCTCTTCTGTCTGGTCACTCCAGTCAAACACATTGTCTTCTTGAGAGACAAGAGCTTGTGAGGATGAAGTTTGATTTGTTTGCTGGGGTCTTGGTGGCTGCTGACCTTGGGATTTGCACTCTCTAGCAAAGTGGCCAAGCTTGTGGCATTTAAAGCACTCAACCTTTGATTTATCAAATGCTGGCTTGCCTTCTGTTCTGGCTTGAAAGTTTGGTCTGCCAGTCCTATTAAGAAATCTTTTGGCCCTCATAGTCAACATAGCATGTTGCCACTTTAAGTCCATCTCTTCTAAATCATCTGGATGAATTTGTTCCAGATCTTCAGCATTAAGAGCAAAAAGTCCATCACTTGCAACAAATGCTTCATAATGAACTTCTAAAGAGTTACCATCAGCACCTGAAAAAGAATCACAACAGTTTGATTTATCAGTTAATGCTGATGACAGCAGAGCAGTGTTGTGATTGTAAGAAAAGGATTTCTTTTTATTTTCAATTTTAGATTCAAAAACTCTCAGGCTGTTGTAAAGGTCATCCAACTGTATTTCATCTAGAGTGTCTTTGGTTCTCCATTGGGCAGCATAGACTGTCCATTCTTCACCAAGAGATCAGATGAATTTTCTGTTTACTTCATCTTGATCCAGGTTGACTTTAGCACGCTCCAATTCACCTATTAGCTTATTAAACCAATCAAAAATCTAAGTAAGGTTTTCATTCTTGCTACCAGAAAAGTTTTCATATTGCTGTTTTAAAAGATCCTTTTGATTCCTTTTGGTGCTAGCATTGCCAGCAAATCTTTTTTGTAAAGCAATCCAAAGAGAATGAGCAGTATAGAACTTTTTAAACTGATGTCGATAAGCATTAGGAATGGCTATTTGTAAAAGAGTAAGAGCTTTCACTTCATTCATTCTAGCCTTTCTTTCAATCTCAGTTTTTGGAGGTTTTCTTTTGGGTTTGCGCTCAGCATCTAGTTCAGGAACAACAGCAGGAGGATTTTCAACAACTTCCCATAGGGCATAATCAATAAATTGAATGTGTTGTTGAATCCTGAGTTTCCACATCTCGAACTCAGTCGGTTTGAGCATAGGCACTTTGAGTCCTTGCCCAGATCCACTACTGCTATTTTCAAACTCCATTGCAGAAAAATAAATTTTTAAAACAAAGAAAGTTTCTGACTTTGAAAACAAAGAATAAAAAACAAAACCTGTGGCTCTGATACCACTTGTCAAGATCAAAATCTCCTAAGATTAACTGGTTTTCATAAATCAGAGTGTAAACCAATAAACTTGTTTTTGAATCAAAGTCCAATTAAGAAGTTTGTGGAATAACACTTAATTGTTTTAAGAGAACTTTCAGAATAAATAACAGATAAATATAATCAAAATCAAAACCTTTATATTGCCAAAATCACTGATTACAATCACCTCTAATCTGTTTGATTAGACGAAGAACACTAATTGTTCTTAGGGTTTTACAACCTTAGAGGCTAGAGAAACTTTTTCAGAAAGCAGTTACAATGAAGCACACAATTACAGAACTTGCACGTACAGACTTACAATAGAAAGACCTAGTCTATCTATATATATAGCCTTCTGATTTGTTTCCTTGATGAACTCTGATTTCTCTGATAGTAGATATGCTTGGAAGATCTTCAACTCTTGAAATATATGTCACTTCCTGAATTTCAGCACTTTCTGTTATTAATCTGTTGAGCAGCTTGAACTTTTGTACTAGCAGCTTGAACCTGTTGAACTAGCAGCTTGAACTTTGTAATTACACATAAATACTACTAACAGTTTGAGAAATCTAACAAACAGCTTGACATACTTAGAATATTTCCCAACATCCTTTGAAGGATCAGCTTTCTTTGCTGAACAACAAAGTTGGCTCTTTGGAACATTCCATGACTTCTCTACCCTCAATAATCTCAGACTCTGTGTCTGCACAGCTCCAGGGATTCTTTGATCTGTTCAAGAATTCCTTTCCAACCACTCCCCAAGCTGATCAGTCCTCACAGCTGCTTGCACTCACTACACAGCTGCAAAACATCTCCACTACACTCTCCTCTATCCTTTCAAATCTACAGGACTCTGTGTCCTCCATGACAGCCATATCCCAACAGCTGTCCACTCTCATCACCACTTGCACTACTACCCTTCCTACCACACTGGCCAGCTTAAACTCTCTCATTGTTTCTCTGTCCAACTCTGTGTCAGCAACCTTTGATGATGTGCAAGACTCTCTTGAATTACATCTTGCACAGCTTCAAAGTTTGCTGTTCACAGCTTCTGTAAGGTCTACACACTACGGATCTATCTAGACGCGAGACCGTCAATGAGTGCGGAATCCTCGTTAACGGGTTGACGGAAACAACTCTCACAGGAACACGGAGACTATCAACGAGCTGTACGGACGAACACGAAAGCACGTACTAGAAGATTCTCTCCGAACAAACACAATATCAGCTGATAAACTCGAGATCGCCTTTTGCTAATTGCTGACACGAATTCTGCAAAAGTTTCTTAATGATTCGAGTTAATCCCTAATTATAGAGGCTCATTCGAGTTTGCCATGGGCCAAACTCGAATCAGGCCCAAGGCCCATTCGAGCTTGTCCCCTTGACACTCTCGAAACTACCTTATGATATACATTCGAATCTGCCTAAGGAACACATTCAAATCTGTCATAGATTCGAATCCCAGTCCTTAGTGAATTCGAAATTACTCTTTCACATATTTAACTTAGTATTGAAACTTATGTTTTCAACTTATGCTTTAATTTATCTTTGGACTTTATGTTTGAACTTCTTGTAATACGTTACATCAAGTCCAAACATACAATCAATAACTATCAAACATATTTAAACATATATATTAAATACTCGTTAATTTCCAATACTTTTAATATTACTCTAACCAAAATGCTAGATCACTTAGACTGCTATCGTCACACAGTGTGTACCAACAGACTCCCCCTTGACGATAGCTTCTAACAATTCACACATTTGATGAAGTACTTTGTTTATTTATTTAAACTGCTGCCAGCATACAAACCTTTCTCGATACATACTTTAACTACATTTTCATATTTCCTAGCCTCACTATCCATATGAGCGTCGCTTGAGATTCTATGAGCATGTAGCACTTTTAGGTCATCTTTAGAAAGATTTACAAGGTGAAGGAGATCGTAGACTCTAAGAATCACCTTTTCTTCGAAGTCCTCCATAACAGCTTCTCCTGTCTCACTTTCCACATACCACCAATTTAGATTTTTCATGACGTCTTGTGGCATTTGCTTGAGAGGAACCTTTCTCAGACATCTAACTGGTTTGTATTGTATTTTCATCCATGGACGACCAGTTAGAGGGTCAATTCGAGTATGGTCCATTACTCGTTTACCTACCCTTGGATTGAGTCGTTCGAACTTCCTAGACCTCCCTTCTTTTCTTATGATCTTTGCAATTATTTCAGCGTAAGGGTCGTTCCCAATGTTGATTAGCTCCTTCCATGCTAACGCCTTTATTTCAATCTTTGGCAAGGAGTTGAACACTTTCAGAGTTTTTCTGAGATACTGGAGACCATCTTTTCTTTTGATAATGAATAGCTGCAATTCCCGATCAAAGAACCAGCTCAATATACTTCCTGATAGCTCTCCAGTACCCGACACACGTATCTTCTTTTTCAGCTCCAACTCTCTTTTCTCTGCCCTAAACCATAGTTTTCTTTTCTCTTCATTGGTAAGTTCTCTGGCAGGTTCTTCACTTGCTGATTCCACATTTAAAGCAGCGTTTACCACTTCTATGTCAATCATATGATTTCCTTCCATTACGTAAATATCTGTGATGGGGTTTTGCTGAACAATGATCTCATTTGCTTCATCATCTTCATCAACACAAACTTCATCATCAGATTTCCAATCTGTTACGTCCTCCGGCACAAATTCTCCTTCTTCTAACTCCTCCATTTCATCCTCAAAGTCAAAGCCAAGGTCCGTAGGGTCGTCATCGATATCCATTAGTGCTTCGATCATTTCGTGTATCTCCGACTCTGTGGCTTTTGAAGAACTGGCTTCACGTTCCACATCTTCCAACTGACTCGGATCCCCCTCAGCTTCAGCATGCTGAGCAGCAGAAAAATCTACTGGCTCATTATTTATTTGCACGCTGGGATCATTGACGTCGTTGTCACCATCATTATCTTCATCCCAAGGCAGCTCTATTTGATCCCTGCAGCTTGTCTCCCCCTGAGCCTTTAGATTTTGCATTAATTGCTCAATCAGGGAGCGCATAGATCGTATTTCAGCTCCTTGAGCAGCAACAAAAGTTTTCAGCTCCAAGTTTTCTTCCTGAACCTTGCCCACAACCTTCTTCAGCTCGGCATTCTCGATATCCATTTGGGCATTATGCTTTTGTATTTCGCCTAGAGCCGTTGTCAAGCCAAAGATCTGAATTTGTTGGAAGTCAACTCTGCTCTTCAGCTCAGAAAACCTTTGATTCTCCATGAAGGTGGATGAAGTGGATGGTATGGATTGAATGGGGGTTGGAATGATTGGTGATGGAATGTACGGTTCAACAGGTGGTGATTGTGGTGGAATGGTAGATTGAGCGGGTGAAGGTGGAGGTATTTCTGGCTGTGCAGCAGAAGCTAAGGTAGCTCCCTGCATAAAGCGATGACGTTTTGCCCTTTGCCTTGTAATGAACGGGGCAACGTCTTCTTCCTCAAAATCAGAGTCATCAGACTCCCTTGATTCTCTTCTCCTCGTAGCTTCTTCATTTGTTACCACTAATCTCGATCCATAAGTTCGTATGTGGATGGACGGATCTTCTGGTTCTTTCTCCATTTCTATCTCCTCCATATCTTCAGATTCTGTAGCTGAAGTGGACTTGTCATCACCTGCTGGCTGAGGTTGATATTCATCGATTTGTCTAAAAATGTCAACTTCTCCTTCTTGAGGCTCTAATAAATCTCCAATGAGTTCAGCAGTTATTTCCTCATTAGCATGTGGTCCAGCTGCCCAAATCTCCTCCAATGTCTGAAGTGTAGGATCTACTTCATATGGTGCACTTGAGGGTACAGCCTCTTCCGGCTCTTGAGGTTGACTGGTTGAAGGCCTGTCTGCCTGAATTTGACTCGCTGAAGGCCTTTGACGTCTTCTCTGCTGCTGAGGCCTTTGTTGTTGATGCTGTTGCTGTGGCTGTCGTTGCTGAACTTCCACCACCCCTGCCCAGTTGGCATCTTGAGGGGCGACAAAGTTTGGGTCAATTACAGCTCCAAATAAAGGTGTCTCTATTGGGACAGCTAACCTTCCTCGGTGAGAGGAGCAATCGGCAAAAATTCTCTTATCAATTACTGCAACGCTTTGAATATCGTTCAACTGCGGCAGATTTGGCAAAAAGTGCCGGATGAGCATCATGACAAAACGGGGATAAAGAAGAAATCTTTCCCTCTCCGGAGCCGTTATCTGATGAACGAACTCCGAGAAGAACATCTCTGAAAAGCTAAACTTCTGATTATAGACCAATGCGATTATCCCTGATTGGATCTTCGATACTATATAATCAAATCCCGCTTTCTTCGCCGCGAAGCATACCATGAACACGTGCGCCAGATATCGCCATTGGCCAATGAGCCCACTCTTCATATAGGATGTCTTAGTAACATCCAAACTATATCCCATACAAAGGCAGCCTTCCTAATACTTAATGGGAAATCTATAGGCCTATTCTATTGCTCCTGAGTTCCCAGCTGCAGAACTTGGCGCAGCATATCAGCAGGAAATACCAACGGATTACCAGCAATCCTAGTCCTAAGAACTGTCGGAGTGACAGTGCAATCGACTTGCAAATGTTCATAAATTGGCGCACATAGGGAATAACAATTTGGATATTGTGCGATAGTGCGAACGAGATCCTGGACTCCACCAGGAAATCCACCATCTGGCGGAAAGCCTGCGCTTCAGGGATATTATGGTCCGGGGGAATAACCATATTATGCTTCGGAACAAATACTCTATCCGCCATGTCTGCACAATATATCAAATAAAATATTAGAATTATTAAAAATGAATAAACTTGTTTAGATTCAAATTTGTTTTATTTTGAACTTGTATAAGCACAAAATCCAACACTTAAGAATTTCTACAAGCTTAATTAAAATTTAAATTAAATAATTCAAATATAATGACAAACCCGAACAAACAGATTCGAAATAACATCTATTCGAGTTTGATAACACATTCGAGTGTAATGACCATTCGAGTTTAATGACAAACTCGAATCGGGCCACGAACAGACTCGAATGAGTCGGCCACCATCCTTACAAAAGTCCATGATTTTAACCATGTTAGACTCATAAAATCACATCATTTAGTCCTACTAGGTTCTAATCAATGATATTTATAATTAATTTTACTTTTTACCGGTTAAAAGTTTGTAATTTTGAAAAACCAACTTTCTACCAATAAAACTTCAAAATCTGATGATTTTGGCCTAAATGGAGTATAATACTACTTAAATCTGTACAATACACTTAGTTATACCTAGATCTATGAGTAGTATCGAACCCAGACGGACAGAAACTCGACAAATAGTTGATTTCTTGAAAACGGCAAACTCGAGGGTTAGATTCGAAATCGCTTCAATAAACTCGAGAGTATAGATTCGAGAACAGTTGGGATAATGACCATCACTGTTGACCTATTTATACTACCAACCTTCGAGTCTAATGCCTCTTTCGAATCTACTGACAGATTCGAGCCCAGCCAAATTCGATTTTAGGTTAAACTCGAATTAACCCCTGAAACTTTGAAAATTTCGAAAATTTTGAAATAAATTCAACTTTTTCAACCTTTTCAACCTTATTGTGTAACGGAATAAACTATGCCAAATCTTTTACCCTAAGCACAAGATATTCACGCAATGTTTATTTTATTCAACTATGAATGCACCCTCAGTAATTTTTGACCTTTTTCCTAAGTAAAATTAAAAATAAAATAAAATGAAATGAAAACAATAAAAATAAGTAAAATTAGAATAAAATTTTAAAATTTTGAACAAAAATTTAACTTAGACTTAAACTACATTTATTTAAAATTTACAACCTATGCTAAACACTTAACAAATTATTTTTGACGAGCATAATCAAAGAAAGGTTCAATCAGATAGCGGTGTCAGATACTCACTTTCAGTACTTAAACTTTCACACTTAGGAATTTTTGATTCCTTTGATTGTTTGGCATGACATACACTTTTAGCCGATTGTTGGTATTTACCCCTTTAAACATGCTACATTTCGGAATATCCCTTGGCATTTTTATTTGTCATGAAATTATCTTACGTGACTCAGACATAGACATACTTTTATGATCAAGGCATACAGACAATGATTCTAAGTTTTTGGTATTTGCAAACTTTCTTTAAAAGACAAACATCGGACACAGGTGTGTATTTACATACAACAAAGTGTCTTAGTTTGACTTAAAGTTTATTTTTAAAGCTAGCAAGACAGCGGTGACAGGTCTGTACCGACGTACAACAAAGCGACTTATCTTGCTAACCCGAATCAAAACAGAGGCAACTGGTCTGTACTTACGTACAACAGAGTTACATGTTTTTGACTCTCAATTCTGTATGATTTTTCTATGCTTTCCATTTTAAGATGTATTTGATGTTGCTATACATCCCAAGAAAGTTTGCATACCTCATTTATAATCAAAGTTTGTATGTCTTGTACATAAAAATTAAGACCAATTGGTCATACATCTAAGTTAGTGACACGTTTGACTTTTTCTTGAATATTTTATTAGCCTTGAAACTCCCTATATGTATTATGCCTACCAACACATCAAACTAAAATAATGTATAACACTTAGATTTTAGGGGCATTTTGTGTGGAAGGCTAAACACTTAGAGTTTGTAACGACTGTGCTAAGTTTCGTCACTTTGAACCTATGCATCTAAGACTTAACTCTTTTTCTGATATTCTCTTTTTTTGAATTTTTTTGGTTTTCTCTCTCTTTTCTTTTGTTTTTCATAAGAAATAGCAATAAAAGACGATAACCTACTAACTTACTAAAAATAGAAACTATTCTAATTTAGCAAACTTACTATAAAAAGAAAGAAATACTACAGCTATAAAAGGGAATAAAACTTCTACTAAGGTCAATTTACTTTGGGTTGCGCATTCCATTTAGTTGAATCAAATATTCAAACCGTGACTTATCAAAGGCTTTGGTAATTAAATCAGCATTATTATCGTCCGTTGCCACTTTTACCAATTTGATTAAGTTGTTTTCAGCACAATCACGAATAAAATGATGCCTTATGTCTATGTGCTTTGTTTTACTGTGTTTAACTGGATTATTTGTTATAGCGATTGTAGATTGGTTATCTATCCTAATGGGAGTTTGAGTGTAAGCCAAACAGTAATCCCGTAATTGTTGTTGTATCCACAGAACCTGTGAGCAGCAACTACCAGCAGCAACATACTCGGCCTCGCACGTTGACACGGTTACCGACGTCTGTTTCTTGCATTGCCAGGAAACCAGTCTCCCTCCTAGGAATTGACAACCTCCAGTTGTTGATTTGCGCGTCAAGCTGCATCCTCCGTAGTCAGAATCCGTGAACGCCTCCAACTCTAGATCTCCCTCCGCGTGATACCAAAGTCCCAGCTTCGGTTTCGACTTGAGGTATCGTAGAATCCGCTTCACAGCTTTCATGTGCATCTCCTTCGGATTAGCTTGAAACCTAGAACAAATACACACAGCAAACATGATGTCAGGTCTTGAAGCAGTTAAATACATAAGTGATCCAATCATGGCCCGATATAACGTCCGAGATTGTGATTCACTTGAATCGGCGTGCTGAAATGGGCAGTCAGTTTCGTCCCTTCCATCCCGAAGTGTTCTAATATGTCATAGACATACTTCGTCTGATGGATAAACATACCTTCCTTCTTCTGGTCAACTTGCAACCCCAAAAAGAAATTTAACTCTCTCATTGCACTCATCTCGATTTTCGACTTCATCACCTTCTCAAAATCCTTGCACATTTGTTCGTCTGATGATCCAAAGATGATATCATCGACGTACACTTGTACCAAGATGAAGTGTTCTCCCTTTCTCTTAACGAACAACGTACTATCTATCCTACCCCTTTCAAACCCGTTCTCTAACAAATGGTTGGATAAAGTCTCATATCACGCCCTTGGTGCTTGATGCAATCCATATAGAGCCTTATCTAAACGATATACTCTATCTGGATATTTTGGATCTGTAAATCCGGGCGGCTGTTCTACATACACCAGTTCCTTCACTTTCCCATAGAGGAAAGCACTCTTAACATCTAGTTGGTATACCTTAACTCCCTTGAAGGAAGCAAAAGCCAGAAACAACCTAATGGCTTCCAGCCTTGCTACTGGCGCAAACACCTCATTGTAATCGATTCCCTCCTCTTGGTTGAAACCCTTTACAACTAACATAGCCTTGTTGCGAGTGACTATACCCCGATCGTCTCTTTTGCACTTAAAAACCCATTTGGTTCCTATGGCAATTTCCCCTCGAGGCAATGGAACTAACTCCCACACTTCTAGTTTCCTAAACTGAGAGAGTTCTTCCTGCATCGCTTCAACCCAGGAGTTATCCTTTAGTGCCATTTGCACATTTTTCGGCTCTACTTGCGAGATAAAACACGAATAGAGGCAGGTATGATATGCCTCGGAGTCATTTATCATCGACAACAACACAGTGTTGTTATTTAAACTACTCCTAGTCCTCACACCCTTATTAGGATTTCCTATGATGCTTTCTATAGGATGGTTCTTGTTAATCCTAGAGGTCTCTATCTCATCAACTCTCAGATTATCTCCTAAGTTAGATCCTATTTCACCTAATGGGGGAACATCCTCAGATTCCACATTTTCCTCCTCGTGGACAGTTTCCTCAGAGTTGGAATTTGATGTCTGAGTCTGATTCTCAGTTGAAGGTGCTTCTGGATCAGTGACTTCTGGAGATCCATCTTCAGTGAAAGTAGGCTCGGATGTGGATTGAAATGTAGTCCTCGGAAAGGTATGACCTTCGTCATTCAGATTCAACGTCGCCATGTCCTTTTCGATTGTACCTGCATTTTCATCCAAAGGAATGTTAAATGACTCAAACAATTTATCATAGTCAAATATCCATTCCGGACCTGTTTGGGGTTCATGTGTATAACTTGTGACTTCAATGTTATACACATTCTCTACTGTACCATTCGTTTTGTTAAAAACCCGTTTGTTTGGTGAGTTCGGCACATAACCTAGGAAGTATCCTTCGTCAGCCTTTTCACCAAACTTAGGTTGATGTTTTGTTCGCAATAAAGTACATGGTACCCCAAAAGGTTCGAAGCCAGTTAAATTAGGTGGCCGTTTATTCAAAATTTCATAACAGGTTTTGTTCAAAGATTTGACAGTTAGGACCCGGTTTAAAATATGACATGCGGTATTCACTGCCTCCCCCCAAAAAATGGTAGGAAGCTTTGAATCCGAAAGCATAGTCCTAGCTGCCTCAATCAATGTCCTGTTCTTTCGTTCGGCCACCCCATTTTGTTGTGGCTCATAGGGTGCACTAAATTGATGCACTATGCCCTTTGAGAGGCAATATACACCAATTACAGTGTTTTTAAACTGGGTTCCATCATCACTACGAAGCCGTTTAACCCGTGTTCCATAGGAATTCTCCACTTGGTCTAAGAACCCGATGAGCTTGGAAGCCGTCTCGTCCTTTGTACCTAGAAAGAAAACCCAAGAAAATCGCGAGTAATCGTCAGTGATAACTAAACAATACCAACTACCACCTATACTCCTTTTGTTGATTGGTCCGAAGAGGTCCATATGCAGCAAATCGAATGTGGTAGTGATGGAGTTCTGAGTCTTGGACTTGTGTGCCTTCTTATGTTGTTTGCCCTTCTTGCATGGTAGACACTTGTCCTCGAACTGAAAACTCTTCATAGGCACACCTTGCACCAACCCATTTTTCGTTATATAGTTCATTTTTCTTAGGTGCAAGTGTGACATGCTTCTGTGCCACAAAACTGATTCAGTCTCCGAAGCTTTAGACAATAAGCAGATCGGACCCATCGAAGATTCCGGCTTGTTCATATCGAGCATGTACAAGTCATTCTTCCTTGGTGCCCGCATTAATATCCATTCTTCAGGAATCTTGAATCCCGGTTTTAGCACTAGCGCTTCAGTGTCAGGGAACAACACTGAATTCTTCTTGTCACAGATTTGAGATACACTAATGAGATTGTGAACCAGTTTATCAACGTGATAAACTTGATCCAACTTGATCGTCCCATTAGTGACCACTCCAGTACCCGTGATGTTTCCTCCTTTATTTCCCGCGAATGACACAAATCCCCGATTGCCACCCTTGAAGTCTGTAAGGAGACTTTTTTCCCCCGTCATGTGCCTGGAGCATCCACTGTCGACGAACCATTTGTTGTTTGGACCTGTGGTGATCTCCTCCACATGAAAGAAAATAGGTTAGTTATCACGGGGAACCCAAGCCATAACTGACTTGGTTATACCATTCTCGTCCACATACTTAAACTCTTTCAAATACCCATCTCGCCTTTCAGGTGACTTGGGTCGTTGAACAGGAGTTTGTTGTGGTGCCGAGTGATGTAAATTCACTCTTTGCCTTTGAGAAGGCATTTGTTATGGAGCTCTTGAATAATTCCGATTATATTGCATTTCAGATTGAGATCCCTGAGCTCTAACAGGTGTGTGATGTCTAACAGGAGTGTGTGACCTAACCGGAGTGTATGCTCTACTAGGTGTTGTGCTCCTATATTGTTGTTGAGGTCCAGACCTAGATTGATTAATGACTCGATTCGGTGAATTAGTCCTAACCACTTCTTTTGGTCCACCTTTTACCGGTATTTGTTTCACAACTTGTTTTTGTGCAGCCTGCACAGTTTTCTCGGTACTCTGAGAACTACTAGTGCTCGCCACACTTATTGAAGGCTTAACTTGTGTTGGCTTCCCTGTCGTAGGTGTAACGTCAATTTTCCTAAGTGGACAGTTAGAAGCAACATGCCCCTTTTCATGACATCTAAAGCAAGACATCTTGTCAATGGACTTCTTGTGTGTGCCCTTAGACTTAGGTGTCTCACTAGTGTCTTGGTCTTTTTGAAGATCTATTGTGACTGGTTCATCGTCCTGATCATTAAAATCAATTTTATGTTTTCCTGCAGGTGTTTCACTGGAGGAAGACACAAATTTTACTTTCTTAACCTTGACGTTTGTATCAGTCACCTTAGGTGTATTTTCTTTTACATGCTCAGACACAGGTGCAGGTATGTCCTCTAAGTCTACTGATTTCTCAGTTTTCTCCTGAGGTTGAGGCACGTAGTCGGCATTAAAAGGTGGAGAATCTCATGAAATCCTAGACCTACAAGCTTTTTAGATTGGCGTTGAGCATCTAAAACTTTCCCTAGGTTCAGACTTGAGTTCCTAAACTTTTCTAGCTTACTATTAGCCTCTGCTACCTTCACCTTAGTTTCAGCTAGCTCTACTTCTTTGGTCTTAAGATCTTTGGTCAAAGCCTCTACATGCTCATACATCAGTTCTAATCTAACACACTGCTCACTCAGCTTGTCTTTTAGAACAATGACATCTTGTGCATTAGCCTTAAGTTTATCCCTAAGATCTTGCTTAATGTCATTCAGGCTAGCATTATCAGATTTTAAAGACTCATTTTGAGCAGATATATGTTTTTATGTGATTGTAATACTAGATTCAACCTGTCGTTAGAAGTAACACATAACACACATAATTCATGGAAAAGAGAGTAATTCAGACTAACCTTTGTGTGATCTGATTCTACATTGGCCATTTGAGCGGCAAACTCCAGAAGCGTCTGATCATTCGACTTCTCCACCCACATCGGACTGCTGTCCCTTGTGTTCTGCTCTTCCCCTTCACATCCACTCTCAGTGACTTCAGCCATAAAGGCTCTAGCATTAGATTCCGGATGTGAGCTCCAGCCGTAGGTACCGTCCAGCTGTCTGTCTGATGTGACGTTTGATAATAGACCAGCTATGTTGGCTTGACTGGATGATGAACTCGGAAGATATCTTTGTTGAGACTGGTTCTAAAACTGTCCATGAGATTGATTCTGCCCTTGGTAAGTATCTACCTTCGGTCTCTGACACTCTCTGGCGAAGTGTCCCAAACCTTGACAGTTGTAGCATTTGACCTTGGACTTATCAAAGCAAATCCCCTTATTATTCAAGTTCAGATTTCTTCCAGTGCGCTTGATGAATCCCTTAACCCGTTGGGTTACCATGGCAAGTTGCCTTTTGAGATCCATCTCCTCAAGGTCGTCAGGGTCTACCTGATCGTAATCTTCATCCCAGAGTGCAGGATCGTTTATTTTCCCTTGAACGCAGTTCCCATATGCGGCCACAAATGACGCCAATAGATTCAAATGTTCTTCGGCCGATTTAGCGCTCATGGGCATCTTAGAGTAGCCCTGAGATGTTGATGTCTGTGTTGCCTGAGGTTGTTGTTTTTTCGATCTTCCCAACCCTAAGAACGCTCTATTCAGTGTGTCATCAGTCTCTGCTGGTGACGACGTTTCTCCGGTGAAAAACGCTGTAGCAGTCTTCATATCAGCTGCCGCTGAAGGTTTTGTTGATTTTCCAAAATACATGGCTGGATTTTTGACTTGTTCATAATCTGTTTCGCCCTTCAGTAGCTCGAAATGGTAAGCCCTCAGCGTTCCCACTACATCTTCCAACGATTGAGTATAATACTTATCCTCATCAAGCTTAATCATTGCCACGTACATCGCCCATTTGGCTGGTAAGGCATCAAGAAGCTTATTGTTCTATTCAGTATCGTTATACTCAATGCCATGACTCTCAAGCTCTGTCAGCAGATGATAAAAGCGGGTGATGGTGTCGTCCAGATTTTCATCCTTCAAAGACTTGAAAATCGCAAACTGCTGTTTCAACAACTCCATACGCTTTCTCCGAACCCTCGGATTACCCTCACACCTCTTTTCCAGCGTCTCCCAAAGCTCCTTAGATGTCTTTTGATTGCGGAATGTGTGTAGTATGTCCTGAGGCCTCATATAGTTTCTTATCATCCTCCTTCATCATTTGATATGATAAGACTCTTTGACGGCCTTCCACTTCTGTTGTAGGTGGGATGTATCCTTCGTCGATACATATCCACATTCGCATGTCGTTGAAACGCACAAAATCGGCAAACCGATCTTTCCACCAATAATAGTCTTCAAGTTTCATCAACTTAGGCGGAGTATTAGCCTTCCCGACCTCATGATCCATTTCCAGAAACCCTTTGTAAATTTGTCATTGTTTCAAAAGTAATTGATTTTTAACTTAATAAATTTAATTCGAAATTAATTTAAGTTAAGTCTTTCGAATCTAGGTAAATTCGAATATAATTAAGCTTAAGCCTATTTGAGATTAAATTCGATTAAGTTCTGAAATTTCAATTAAATTCGAAATAGGTGAGAGATTCGAAAGTCTCCAAACTCGAAGGTCAAGACAAACTCGAATACCCAGCAAATTCGAATCACCCTGTTCGACTATAGTCCAAGCTCGAAGCAAACTCGAATCAAATAAACTCGAATTCTCCCTTAAGCAAACTCGAAAGGAGCGGATTTTGGTTAGACTCGAGACTAAGAAAAACCCTAATTACTCCTAACAAATTCGAGCGCCGCAAACTCGAAAAACGGCTAATACTTCGATTTCTTAACGTTTTGCAGATTAAATCAATATTTTTACAACGAAAAATATTGATTTCGATCAAAAACGTGAAAAACACGAAGTATTTCCCGTATCCCAATTTGATAAGCTCGATAAACACGAAAAACACGAAAACTTGAGAGATTAACCGTCCAAAAGCGTCAAGAAACCTAGGATGTATCTATATGAACACGAAGAACACTAAGAACACCCCTTAGGCTCTGATACCACTTGTAAGGTCTACACACTACGGATCTATCTAGACGCGAGACCGTCAACGAGTGCGGAATCCTCGTTAACGGGTTGACGGAAACAACTCTCACACGGAACACGGAGACTATCAACGAGCTGTACGGACGAACACGAACGCACCTACTAGAATATTCTCTCCGAACAAACATAATAATAGCTGATAAACTCAAGATCGCCTTTTGCTAATTGCTCACACGAATTCTGCAAAAGTCTCTTAATGATTCGAGTTAATCCCTAATTATAGAGGCTCATTGGAGTTTGCCATGGGCCAAACTCGAATCAGGCCCAAGGCCCATTCGAGTTTGTCCCCTTGACACTCTCGAAACTACCTTATGATGTACATTCGAATCTGTCATAGATTCGAATCCCAGTCCTTAGTGAATTTGAATTTACTCTTTCACATATTTAACTTAGTATTGAAACTTATGTTTTCAACTTATGCTTGAATTTATCTTTGAACTTTATGTTTGAACTTCTTGTAATACGTTACATCAAGTCCAAACATACAATCAATAACTATCAAACATGTTTAAACATATATATCAAATACTCGTTAATTTCCAATACTTTGAATATTACTCTAACCAAATTGCTAGATCACTTAGACTGCTATCGTCACACAGGGTGTACCAACAGCTTCTGACAGAGAAAATCTCGTTAAGCTGTCCTCCATTGCTGATTTCCTATCCTCTTCTCTTCAGACCTTCCTTACCCAGCTTGTAGATGTTAAGGACAATCTGGCTTTCTTAGTGCAAAGCCTGGTTGGCCCCAAGCCTGCTGCCAAAACTGCTGCTAAGCGAGCTGAATTTGTTTATCCAGGCAGACAAGTTGTTGAAGGTTCTGAGCTATCTCCTTCAAAGGGGGAGAAGTTGTCTGCCTCAAAGACTAAGACTAGATAGGAGAAAACCTCTTCTCCTTCTAAGGAAAAATCAGTATCTGTTGGTCAAGTAGCAGGTGCATCACAAACAGGTCCAACTGAAGATGTCTTCCAACACACTGAAGCTGCTCAGCCTACTCAGGCTGGATCTCCAAACCCTGCACAAACTAAGGGGGAGGAATCTATTCCTGGGGACAGGCCAAGCAGAAAGAGGCATTTGATTCTGGAAGAATAAGAAGACGAAGAGGAAGAGGTTCCTGAAGCTGTTCAAACTATAACAGCCAAACGAAAGAGGAAAGCAGTTGTAGACCCTGACCACCAAAGAGCAGTGCAGCTAAAGTTTGTCAAGGCAAGGGCTAAGGAAATGGGTACTCTTATGGAGAAATACTATGAGTACAAAGATGAACAGCTCCAAGCCATGGAAAGACTAAGAAAGGAAGAAGCCTCAGCCAAAGCTGCCAGATCCTTTGCATTCAAAGAGGCAAGAAAAATTAAAATGCCTTCTTTGGATGTGCAAAGAAAATTGCTTGAAGCTGCTTGTTGGTACACCTTGTGTGACGATAGCAGTCTAAGTATAGTTGGCATTTTGTCTAAGTCAAATTACGTAATATTGAATATTTGCTAGTGTTTGACATATGTGATTTTGTGTGTTTGATATTTATTGTTTGTATGTTTGAACTTGGTGTAACGTATTACATGAAGTTCAAACGTAAGGTTTAAAGATATATTCAAACATAAGTTAAATCATACGTTCAAATAGAAGTATGAAAGTAGAAATTCGAATTTAATATAAAATCGAATTTGTACATATTGGTAAATTCGAATCTGTCAAGTGGACAAATTCGAATGGGCCTTGGGCCTGTTTCGAATTTGTCCTAAGACAAACTCGAATTGGTAAGTATAATTAAGGATTAACTTGAATAATTCAAAGACTTTTGCAGAATTTCGGTGAGTGATTAAGCAAAGACGATCTCGAGTTTACTAGTAATCAGAGAGTGTTTTCGGAGAGAATCATCGTGTAGGTACGTTCGTTGTTGTTCGTATAACATTGTGTTAGTCTCCGTGTTCAGTGTGTGTGATCTTACCGTCAAGCCGCTAACGAGGATTCCGCACTCGTTGGACGGTGTCGCGTCTAGATAGATCCGTGTATTCAAGAATTTACAAGTGGTATCAGTGCCTTTGGGGTGTTCTTGGTGTTCTTCGTGTCATAAGCAACATCCTAGGTTTCTTGACGTTTTGTATAGTTAATATCATGAATTTTGAGGTTTTTTCGAGCTTATCAAATCAGATTTCGGGAAATACTTTGTTGTAGTTCAAATTTTTGACCAAAATCAGTATTTTTACTTGTAAAAATATTGATTTAATCTGAAAAACTCGAAGTATGAGCCGTTTATCGAATTTGCGGCGCTCGAGTTTAGTAAGGGAGTATTAGGGTTTTCTAAAATTTCGAGTTTGACCAAAATACGCTCCTTTCGTGTTTCCTTCAAGTTTGCTTCGAATTTGGCCAGTTCAAATTTGCTTGGGGGTTCGACTTTACACTAAAGTCGAATTACGGAATTTCGAGTTTCAGTGGACCTTCGAATTTAGTTGGGGTTTCGAGATTAGAGGAGCTTCGACTTTGTCATTAATTTCTAGTTTAGCTGGATTTAAAACTTATATTCGAATTTAATTCCAAACAGGTTTAAATTTAATTAGATTAATTAAGTTTGAATTCAAATATATTTAAAAGAATGACAAGTCTGCAGAGGTTTATGGAGATGGATCACGAGGTTGGAAAGGCGAATTCACCACCGAAGTTAATGAAAATTGAAGATTATTACTGGTGGAAGGATATGTTTGCCGACTTCGCAAGGTTTAATGATATACGAAGGATACATTCCACCTACAGCTGAGGTTGAAGGTCGACAAAAGGTTGTGACTTACTTAAAGATGAAAGACGACGACAAAAAGCTGTATGAAGCAGAAAACCGTGCATTCGCTATCATACGCATGGCGTTACCTCAGGAGATCTTGCACACCTTCCATAATCAGAAGACATCAAAGGAGCTGTGGGATGCGTTAGAGAAACGGTGTGAAGGTAACCCGAGGGTCAGAAAGAATCAAATGGAAATGCTCAAGCAGCAGTTAATTTGCAATCTTCAAAGCATTGAAGAACGAAAAGCTAAATGAGACTATCACACGATTCTACCATTTGCTAACTGAGTTAGATAGCCACGACATGGAGTATGGTGAAACGGAGAAGATTAACAAGATTCTGGATGCTTTACCGGCCAAATGGGAGATGTATGTGGCCTTAATAAAGCATGATGAAGACAAATTCTATACTCTGACTCTAGATAATGTTATCGGAACGCTGAGGGCATATCACTTTTAGTTGCTAAAGAAGGAAACGGATTATGACCAAGTTCAAGATCCTGCTATGTACTTTAGGAAATCAAAACCTTCAGTGGCAACTGAATTAAAGACCGCTACAACATTCTTCTCGGGAGAGACATCGTCACCGACTGAAACAGAAGACTCACTAAGTAGGGCTTTCTTAGGGTTTGCTAGACCAGAAGAAAAGCAGCATCAGCCTACTCCGGCATCTACATCTCAAGGATATTCAAAGATGCCTATGAGCGCAAAATCGACTGAAGACCATCTGAATCTGTTGGCTTCATTCGTGGCCGCTTACGGCAATTGCGTTCACGGCAAAATCAACGATCCTGCACTTAGGGATGAGGATTACGATCAGGTAGACCCTGATGATCTTGAAGAGATGGATCTGCAATTGCAACTGGCCATGGTAACTCAGAGAGTTAAGAGGTTGATCAAAAGAACGGGAAGGAATCTGAACGTTAGTAACAATAAGATTGGATATGATAAGTCCAAGGTTAAGTGTTACAACTGTCAGGGGTTAGGACACTTCGCTAGAGAGTGTCAGCGACCTAAGGTAGAGAACTACCATGGATAGTATCAGAATCAATCGCAAGGGCGATATCTACCGAGTAGTTCATCTAGTCAGACGAATATAGCTGGTCTGTTATCGAACGTCACATCAGACAGATAACTAGATGGAACTTATGACTGGAGTACACACCCAGAATCGAATGCTAGAGCCTTTATGGCTGAAGTGACTGACACTGGAAGTGATGGGGCAGGGGAAATCACAGGGGACAGCAGTCAAAATGAAAGCAGTCCGATGTGGGTAGAAAAGTCAGCTGATCAGACAATTCTAGAGTTTGCCGCACAGATGGCCAACGTGGAATAAGATCATGCCAAGGTAACTCTGAAATTTTCTCTATTTCATGATTTATGTATTTTATGTACTACGTCTAACGATACGTTAAATTTAGTGCTAGAATCACATCAAACCATATCTACTCAAAATGAATTGTTAAAATCAGATAATGCTAGCCTAGTAGATATAAAGCAAGATCTTAGGGATAAGCTTAAGGCTGATGCACAAGATGTTATAGTTCTAAAGGACAAACTGAGCGAACAGTGTGTTAGGTTAGAACTAATGTATGAACATGTTGAGGCATTAACCAAGGAGCTTAAATCCAAAGGAGTAGAGCTAGCCGAGTCGAAGGTAAAGGTAGCTGAGGTCAACAGTAAACTTGAAAAGTTTAGGAACTCATCTCTTAACCTAGGGAAAATCTTGGATGCACAGCGTCAGTCTAAGAAGCCTGTAGGTCTAGGATATCATGAGAGTCCTCCACCGTTCAACGATAACTATGTACCTCAACCTCAGGAGAAAACTGAGAAATCAGTTGACTCAGAGGAAATACCGGAACCAGTGTCTGTAAATGCAAAAAAAATTGAAACTAAGGTGATTGCTAATAATATCAAGATTAAGAAAGTTAAATTTGTGCCATCCTCTAGTTATAAACCTGCAGGACAACAAAAAATTGACTTTAATGATCAGGAGGATGCACCAGTCGCTATAGTTGAACCAAAAGAGCCACACACTAGTGAGTCACCTATGTCAAAGGGCACACACAAAAAGTCAATTGACAAAATGTCTTGCTTTAGATGTCACGAAAGGGGGCATGTTGCTTCTAATTGTCCACATAGGAAAGTAGATACTACACCTAAGACAGGAAAGCCAGAACAAGTTAAGCCCTCTGAAAGTGTTGCAAGCACAAGTAGTTCTCAGAATACCGAGAAAACTGTGCAAGCTGCACCAAAATCTGCTGTGAAACAAATGCCTGTGTCAGGTCGGCCAAAAGAAGTGATTAGGACTAATTCACCAAATAGGGTCGTTAATCAATCTAGGTCAGGACCACAACAGAACTATAGGAGTACCACACCTAGTAGAGCTTACACTCCGGTTAGGTCACATACCCCTGTAAGACATCAAACACCAGGTAGAGCTCAGGGATATCAGACCGAAATGCATTACAATCGTAACTATTCAAGAGCTCCACAGCAGATGCCTACACAAAGGCCGAGAGTGAACTTAAATCACTCTGCACCACAACAGACTCCAATTCAAAGACTCAAGTCACCTGAAAGGAGAGATGTGTATTTGAAAGAGTTTAAGTATGTGGACGAGAATGGTATTACCAAGTCAGTTATGGCTTGGGTTCCCCGTGATAACTAACCTATTTTCTTTCATGTGCGGGAGATAACTACAGGTCCAAACAACAAATGGTTCGTCGACAGTGGTTGCTCCAGGCACATGACAGGGGAGAGAAGTCTACTTGCAGACTTGAAGGGAGGGAATCGGGGATTTGTTTCATTCACTGGCAATAAAGGAGGAAATATCATCGGTACTGGAGTGGTCACTAATGGGACTATCAAACTGGATCTAGTTTATCACGTTGATAAATTGGTTCATAATCTCATTAGTGTATCTCAAATATGTGATAAGAAGAACTCAGTACTGTTCACTGATACTGAGGCGTCAGTGCTAAAACCGGGGTTCAAAGTACCTGAAGAATGGATACTGATGAGGGCTTCAAGGAAGAATGACCTGTACATGCTCGACATGAACAAGCCGGAATCTTTGATGGGACCAATTTGTCTGCTATCAAAAGCTTCAGAGACTGAGTCGGTTTTATGGCACAGACGTATGGCACACTTGCACCTAAGGAAAATGAACTACATTACGAAAAATGGACTGGTGCAAGGTGTTCTGATGAAGAGTTTTCAGTTCGAGGATATGTGTCTACCGTGCAAGAAAGGAAAACAACACAAGAAGGCACACAAGTCCAAGACTCAGAACTCCATCGCTGCCACATTCGATTTGTTGCATATGGACCTCTTCGGACCAATCAACAAAAGGAGTATAGGTGGTAGTTGGTACTGTTTAGTTATTACTGACGATTACACACGTTTTTCTTGGGTTTTCTTTTTAGGTACAAAGGAGGAGACGGCTGCCAAGCTCATCGGGTTCTTAGACCAAGTGGAAAATTCATACGGAACGAGGGTTAAGCGTATCAGAAGTGATAACTGAACAGAATTTAAAAACACTGTTATTGGTGTATATTGCCTATCGAAGGGCATAGTGCATCAACTTAGTGCACCTTATGAGCCACAACAAAATGGGGTGGCCGAACGTAAAAACAGGACATTGATTGAGGCAGCAAGGACCATGCTATCAGATTCAAAGCTTCCTACCATGTTTTGGGGGGAGGCAGTAAATACCGCATGCCATGTTTTAAACCGGGTCCTGACTGTCAAATCATTGAACAAAACCTGTTATGAAGTTTTGAATAAACGGCCGCCAAATTTAACTGGCTTCGAACCTTTTGGGGTACCATGTACTTTAATGAAAACAAAACATCTACCAAAGTTTGGTGAAAAGGCTGACGAAGGATACTTCCTAGGTAATGTGCTGAATTCACCAAATAAAAGGGTTTTTAAAAATTCAATTGGTACAGTAGAGATTGTGTATAACATTGAATTCACAAGTTATACACATGAACCCCAAACATGTCCGTTATGGATATTTGATTATGAAAAATTGTTTGAGTCATTTAACATTCCTTTGGATGAAAATGCAGGTACAATCGTAAAGGACATGTCGTCATTAAATCTGAATGACGAGGGTCATAGTTTTCCGAGGACCACTTTTCAATCAACATCCGAGCCTACATCAACTGAAGATAGATCTCCAGAAGTTACTGATTCTGAAGTGCCTACAAACGAAAATCAGACAACAAATTCAGCCTCTGAAGATAGTGTCCATGAGGAAGGAAATGTGGAGTCTGAAGTCGTTCCCCCGTTAGGAGAGATAAGATCAAATTTGGGAGATAATATGAGAGTTGCCGAGATAGAGACATCTAGAATCAACAAGAACCATCCTACTGAAAGCATCATAGGAAGTCGTAATGCTGGTATGAGGACTAGGAGTAGTTTAAATAACAACACAGTGTTGTTGTCGATGATAAATGACTCCGAGGCCTTTCATACTTGCCTCTATTCATGTTTTATCTCGCAAGTAGAGCCGAAAAATGTGCAAATGGAACTAAAAGACAACTCTTGGGTTGAAGCGATGCAGGAAGAACTGCCACTATTTAGGAAACTAGAAGTGTGGGAGTTAGTTCCCTTACCTCGAGGAGAAATAGCAATAGGAACCAAATGGGTTTTTAAGTGCAAAAGAGATGATCGGGGTATACTCACTCGCAACAAAACAAGACTGCTGGTAAAGGGTTTCAACCAAGAGGAAGGAATCGATTACAATGAAGTGTTCGCGCCAGTGGCATGGCTTGAAGCAATCCGTTTGTTTCTGGCTTTTGCTTCCTTCAAGGGTTTTAAGGTTTATCAGTTAGATGTTAAGAGTGCTTTCCTTTATGGGAAAGTGAAGGAACTGGTATATGTGGAACAGTCGCCCGGGTTTACAGATCCAAAATATCCAGACAGAGTATATCGATTAGATAAGGCATTGTATGGATTGCATCAAGCACCGAGGGCGTGGTACGAGACTCTATCCAACTAGCTTTTAGAAAACGGGTTTGAAAGAGGGAGAATAGACAGTACACTGTTTGTAAAGCGAAAAGGAGAACATTTCATCTTGGTACAAGTGTACGTCGATGATATCATTTTTGGATCATCAGACGAGCAGATGTGCACTGATTTTGAAAAGGTGATTAATTCAAAGTTTGAGATGAGTGCAATGGGTGAGTTAAACTTCTTTATGGGTTTGCAAGTCGAACAAAGGAAGGAGGGCATGTTTATTCATCAGACGAAGTATGTCTATGACATCTTAGAGCGCTTCGGGATGGAAGGAACCAAGCTGACAGCTCACTTCAGCACACCGATTCAAGTCAATCTCAATTTCGGACCGGGTACAGAAAGTGATACCGATGTGGATCCGACGTTATATCGGGCCATGATTGGGTCACTTATGTATTTAATTGCTTCTAGACCTGACATAATGTTTGCTGTGTGTATTTGTGCTAGGTTTCAAGCTAATCCGAAAGAGATGCACATGAAAGCTGTGAAGCGGATTCTACGATACCTCAAGTCGAAACTGAAGCTGGGACTTTGGTATCACGCGGAGGGAGATCTGGAATTGGAGGCGTTCACTGATTCAGACTACGGAGGATGCAGCTTGACGCGCAAGTCAACAACTAGAGGGTGTCAGTTCCTAGGAGGGAGACTCATTTCCTGGCAATGCAAGAAAAAGACTTCGGTAGCCGTGTCAACGTGCGAGGCCGAATATGTTGCTGCTGGTAGTTGCTGTTCACAGGTTCTGTGGATACAACAACAATTGCGGGATTACGGTTTGACTTATACTCATACTCCTATTAGGATAGATAACCAGTCAACAATTGCAATAACTAACAACCCAGTTAAACATAATAAAACCAAGCACATAGACATAAGTCACCATTTTATACGTGATTATGCTGAAAAGAACTTAATCAAGCTGGTAAAAGTGGCAACGGATGATAATAATGCAGATTTATTTACCAAAGCTTTTGATAAGTCACGTTTTGAGTATTTGATTCAACTAAACGGAATGCGTAATCCAGAGTGAGTTGACCTTAGTAGAGTTTTATTTCCTTTTATAGCAGTAACTTTTCTTTCTTTTTATAGTAAGTATTAGTAAACTTAGGATATTTTCCTTTTATAGTAAGTTAGTAGGTTATTTTATTTTCTTACTCTTATTTATGAAAAACAAAAGAAAAAAGAGAGAAAACCATAAAAAGTTCAAAAAATGAGAATATCAGAAAATGAGTGAAGTCTTAGATTCATAGGTTCAAAGTGACGAAAATTAACACAGTTGATACAATCTCTAAGTGTTTAGCTTTAACACATAATGCACATAAAATTCTAAGTGTTATAAATTATCCAGTTCGATATGTTGGTAGGCATAATACATATTGGGAGTCTCAAGGCTAATAAAATATTCAAGAAAAAGTCAGACATGTCACTAACTTAGATGTATGACCAAGTGGTCTTAATTTTTATGTTAGAGACATACAGACTTTGATTCTAAATGAGGTATGCAAACTTTCGGGGGATGTATAGCAACATCAGATACACCTTAAAGAAATGGAAAGAATAGAAAAATCATACTGAGTTAAGAGTCAAAACAAGTAACTCTGTTGTATGTAATGTAAGGTCTACCTATACGAGATCTATCTAGACGCGGATCCGTCAACGAGTGCGGAATCGTCGTTAACGGTTAGACGGAAAACTCTCAACTACGAAACACGGAGACTATCAGAGGCTGAACGAATGACTGACGAACGATCCTATGAACTGATTCTCTCCGAAACTGACCTAAAGCTGATGATAAACTCGAGATCGCCTTAAGCTTAATTCCTCATGAATTCTGCTAAAAGTCTGCTAATGATTCGAGTCTATCCCTAATTATAGACCCTGATTCGAGTCTAATGTGGGCCAAACTCGAATCTGGCCCAAGGCCCATTCGAGTCTGTCCACAAAGACACTCTCGAATCTGGCCATATTCGAATCTATGGCTACATTCGAATCTATCACAGATTCGAATGCCAAGCCTTGTATGTTCGAATCTAGCATTTTACATAAACAACTAAGTGTTGAAACTTATGTTTTTACCTTATGAATGATTTTATCTTCGTACTTTATGTTTGAACTTCTTGTAATACGTTACATCAAGTTCAAACATACAAACACTAATAAATATCAACCATATATAAACATATATAACACACACTTGCTAATATCACAATGTAGTATCACTTAGACTGCTATCGTCACACAGGATGTACCAACAAAAACTGTGAATGTGCCATATACACCTGGAATACCTAACCAAAAAAGACCCATCCTAAGAAGGGTACCCAAAGTTGTGTGATTTAATGTAGATGGTTCTTGGATACTTCAGATCAAGACCCGTATTTCAATACAATGGCTTCTAGTTAAATCATACTAGGATCTGTTCTTCTGTTAGTCGGTTAATCTACACTTTTGTGCTAAAAACCGACAAGTTTGGCTTCTGTGCACTTAGCTAAGGACCCGTTCTAAATCCTTCATGTTTTCTGAACTACTCGTTTCAGAACACGGTTTGCATGTCAATTTTCCAATGGATTTGTTTCAAATGCCAAAGAATACTCATTGCAACAAATTTTATTTACAGGCAAAATCCATTTGGTACATGGATTCAGGTTTCTCAAAGCACATGACTGGGAGGAAAGAGTTGCTGTCAAATATTGTAGAACAATATTGTGGGACAGTTAAGTTTGGTAACGATAATCATGCTCTGATAAAAGGATACGGGGATTTAATTCTTAATAATTTAGTCATCAAGGATGTTGACTATGTTGAGGGGTTATCACATAATCTATTTAGCATAGAACAACTTTGTGACAAAGGGCTAGAAGTCACGTTTAGGGCTAAGAACTGTAGTGTTAAGAGCTGCAATGAGAATGAAATTCTAACTGGTTCCGTAATAGCGTTTGTCTGTTATAAAAAGCCTCGTCAAAAGACTCTTGGTTACGGCATCGAGGGCTATCGCACTTGAACTTCGAAAATCTGAACAAGCTGGCATCGAAACAACTCGTTAAGGGACTCCCAGAGCTTCGTTACGAAAAAGACCATTTTTGTGGAGCATGTGAGAAAGGAAAGATGAAGAGATCATCTCATAAGCCAACGCCTGACCCATCATCAAAAAGAGTTCTAGAGTTACTACATATGGATTTATGTGTTCCTATGAGAACGCAAACCATAAATCGGAAGCGGTACGTGTTCGTTATCGTGGATGACTATTCACGATATACCTGGGTAAAATTCTTGAGATCCAAGGATGAGACAGCTCAAGAAATCATTGACTTTATCAAGAGTGTCGAAACCTAACAGCAGCTACAGTCAATCAGATCCGACAATGGCACAGAATTCAAGAATTCGGTAGTAGAAAGCATCTCGCGATCCAAGGGTATTCACCATCAGTTCTCAGCCGCACGAACAACTCAATAGAATGGCATCGTTGAAAGACGTAATCGAACGTTGGTGGAAGCTGCTCGCACCACGCTGAACTACTCAAAACTACCTCCGTTCTTGTGGGCTGAAGCCGTGTAACAGCTTGTTTCATGCAAAACCGCTCAATCATCCGTAAGTGTTTCAATAAAACTCCTTAATCAACTCTTTATAAATAAAGTTTCTTATATCAAGTACTTACGAGTGTTTGGTTGCATGTGCTATGTGTTGAACAACAAGGACAACCTTGGAAAATTCAACGAGAAAGCTGATGAAGCGATCTTTATTGGATATTCATTCAACTCAAAGGCATATCCCGCATTCAACACTCACACCAAGGCAGACAACGAGAGTGTACATATCACATTCGATGAAATGGCTGAACTGGCTCCAGAAGTTGACCAATGAGGACCACACATTACTCAAATGTCTGGAGACTCATCTAAAACTACTTCTTTTTCTTCTTCTGATTTAGTTAATTTATTTGATCCTTTTTACGTATAATTTGTTGGTTCTTGTATTAATTCTTCTTCTATTTTATCTTCTGCAGTTAAAAAAATCCCCATCTTATTTTGATTCAACTGCTCATCCACCACATTCGGATCCATAAATTCCTTCATCAATCCATACACCGTCTACTTCATCATTTTCACCTTCCACCTCATCCACAGACACCTCTCAAGTTGAATATACTCCATTAATACCCTCACACATAGTCTCAAACATTATCCCTCTAGAAGACCCAACAGAACTGTAACCAATGGTACCTTCACTCGAAACCATCGATCAGAACTCTTCATCCATCCCACCCTCACCACTGAGATTCCATCACGTTCACCCCTGCCACACGAGACGAAAAGGACCCGATATCATCCAACTGAACAGATCATTGGTGATATATCTACCGGGGTCCAAACTCGAAGGGCATCGGCTAACGAATGTCTCTTTGCGTCATTCCTTAGTATGATAAAGCCTGCTCGTGTGGATGACGCCTTGAAAGACCCAGATTGGATGGATAGTAGCAATGCACGAAGAGCTCAAGCAATTTGAAGAGCTAAGAGTATGTCGGTTAGTTCCCAAACCAAAAGGCCGAGCCATAATTGGGACCAAGTGGATCTTTAAGAACAAACGAGACGAAAACGGCATTGTGGTAATAAATAAAGCAAGACTAGTCGCCAAAGGCTACGGACAGCAAAAAGGCCTTGATTATGACGAGACATTCGCTCCAGTTGCACGGATTGAAGCTATCGGAATCTTCTTGGCGTATGCGGCAAACAAGGACTTCAAGGTGTACCAAATGGACGTCAAGACAACCTTCTTAAATGGTGAACTTAATGAAGAGGTGTATGTTGAACAACCACAAAGCATTATTGATGCACATAAACCAGACCATGTTTATGTGCTAGATAAAGCCCTCTATGGTTTAAAACAAGCACCTCGCGCATGGTATGACAGTCTTTCAAATTTTCTTATCTCTGCTGGTTTTAGTAAAGGTGTGGTGGACACAACTCTGTTCATGAAAAAGGAAGGCCCACACATAATGCTAGTCCAAATTTATGTAGATGACATTATATTTGGATCTACTGACCATGGGTTTTGTAAAGAATTTTCATCCCTAATGGAGTCCAGGTTTGAGATGAGTATGATGGGGGAAATGAATTTTTTCCTCGGATTACAAGTCAAACAACTTGAGATGAGATATTTTTGAACTAGTCGAAATACACTCTTGACATTCTCAAGAAGTACAAGTTAGACTCTTGCACGACTATCGCAACTCCATGGCTTCAACTGTAAGTTAGACATTGATCTTGCTGGGAAAGTGTAGATAACACAACTTTTAGAGGGATGATTGGTTCTTTACTATATCTTACGGCCAGTAGTAAAGAACCGTCGCGCTTCAACGATTCAAGCTCCCGAGAGAACTTCCTAGGGTGCCAGTGATGGACATTCCCCTATCTCTTCTTAGACTTGCAGATTGGAAATTAGAGAGGGTTAGAGTATATTTTCAGCGAGTTTACCCAGAAGAGACTCTGTCACAACCGACAGAGTCATGTACTTCTACTAGTAAGGAAAGAGTGAGGACGATGGAGATGAGGTTGAAATTGATATACACAAATAGAGACTTGTATAAGAAGGTGTGCACTTCAGAATTACTCGTGTACTCACCTGAATGGTGGTAGCTAACTCTAACTAGTCCTTATGGTCTCTGTCCGGGCCGGTCCAAATTCTGCTTGTCCCTGAACGCATAAAGAATCACAACGTGTTACTTTTGCCCAAAAGATACTTACTTGATACTCATATATTGTTAACATAATTGATATAGCCCCAACACACATGACCCAATATGCTCTCAAGGCTCAAACCCAATTCTGCCTCAAAACAAGGGTGATCGATGTCGAGCTCGAGTCATCGCGACCAACCTCATCATTACGGCTGCCCATATCGCAAGCAAACTCCCACCTCAATCGCGCTCCTAATCGTTGTCCGTGCTCACTACCACCACATCAAACTTCATTGCAGTCGCACTAACGGGATCACGACCACGAGTAGTAGCCTTGTTCTTTTGTTTCGATCTGTCAAGGAGGTTACAACCTCCACTTTGATTTCCAAGTCACTTAACTCGACATAATTAGCACAATTAAACTCAATTTCATCATATTAAACACAATTAAAGTCATCAAATGAAGCTTTCCTTACCTTGTTTGAAAGAATAACACAAAGATGATGATGGATATGGTTGCTTGAGGAAGAATAACAACCTAACAGATTTTTTTGGCTTCACTTTTGTCTACTCCAGTCCCACGAAATACACACAACGAAATGCACACACACTGTGTTAACTTTGTGATGAAGGTAGCAAAGTGATAGAGACGTGGTTCATATATTTTTGGTTATTTCACAGGTTCGATAATCAATTCACAATCCAATCCCATTACCCCAAATTTAAGTTTAATACCAATTTTATCCATTTAATCCCTGAATCCATAAATGTTCCACATTTCACTTATAACTTGAAGTCATGTATTACTCGGTCCCAACACATTGTAATCCATTAATCGGATACAATTAGACTAACTCGATAATAGTATATTAAATAATCAATAGGATAATCCACGTACCATGTAGAAAATGGGTACTACTTTTTATGTTTATTATGTTTTATGTACTACATGAGTGATCCAGGATGGTTTAAACCGTTTTTACTAGTTCTGTTGCCTTGAAGTTATTTTTTAGAATCGACAAATATGTGTGTATATGATTGTGTGCTATTAATAGGTAAATTGCAGGGTCCTATTAGGCATTTGGATCTTGAAAGGCAATGCTTGACCACTTATGACATATTTAGTCACTTAATTATTAAAGAACATTATTTATATTGGAAATCGGAGAGTACTAGAGTCGAACACGTTAACAAACAATTACGCTTCTTTATCTTACATTAACTGAATCTTTCTTGATAGCTTGGCTAACATATTTTAACGTGAACTTTTTTTATTGACTTTCTATGAAGATCCATGATATGTACATGGTATTATTAATATTACACTACTGTGTGTACTAATTATGAAACCATACTTCAATAAATCTTGAAGTATGATGGTGTACTTCATTTGTTGGCAGGAGTACAATGATATGTGTCGCAGTTCCTAATGATCTTGTGTTGTCACACTCCCGAGACGTACTCATTGTAGACATGGCATAGTCAAGAGTCTCCATCTTGACATGTCAAGTTATCTTTGACTATTTTTTTCGATTCCATCGGTTCTGTTTCTTTGTAAATAGGAACTCAACCATCGATGATTCTTAAATTTTAATTGTAATCTTATGGTGATACAAGTGTAAACCGCTACGTGTATAGATGTCGCATTGACCTAGTCACTCACTAGCTAGATTACTTTGCTTAATTCAACCATCCATGATTCCTAAATGTCAACTATAATCTTATGAAGATCAATGTTAAATAAGAGCACACTTTAGATCAACTTATATCTATGTCTGCTCACAAAAGCAACAACAAAAAAAAAACCAGCAAATATATGCATTAATTTTATAATAAATGGTTAACGCAATCTCTAAAAATGATATATTAAACAAGGTTATTAAAAATATAATCATCAATATAAGGTCATGCATTCATTTGGCAAAATTGCAAGTTTTATGGATCTGAATAAACTCGTATATTCATTTGGCAAAATTGCGCATATCTTTACATTTGATCAAAAACTCGTATACAGATTAACAAAAAAAAACGAACCTTGCAAAATTTACGCCACCAGTATATTGATCAGTCGATATTCTAGAAAGTCCTTGAGTATTTTCTGATTTCGTACATTATCGATGATATGGAAACAAGGTCCTTGTTGAGGGCAGACCCACCAGCAATTTTCTTTATGCAATCCGAGAGTCTTGTATAGTAAAGTAGAAGTTGAGTCAAGGCGGCTCGTAATATCTCCATTCCACAAAGAAAGTTACTGAATGAAGTAATTACGTCACCGTGCATTAGCTCAATCACCGCTTTCCACCTACTCGCAAAGTCCTTCACGAGCGGTTTGGCTTCAGCAACAGTGATTGGTTTGTCAGACAAAGCACTCAGGTCCTCAGCTGCATATAAAAATCCTTGATGTTTATGTTGGGAAAGGGGATCTATTTGATAAACGAAATTGCACAGGATCGAATAATCAAAACTTGATCTTTATTAACATAACATCGAATTCACACATTTACAAATTTTGATTAAGGAACCTATTTATAGACTACTAAGAGGTGCGTTTGAAAGGACGCAACCTTTCATGGAACCTATTCGAATAGTTGTGTCTATTCACGAAGAGACACACCCTTTCGGTTTAATTAATTGCTATTCTAGTCCCTAAACTTTCACTAATTACAATAATAATACATTGACTAATATAAATTACATTTTTAGTCTAACAATCATGATTAATCTATCATTCTCCCCCTTAATCTTGATTGTTGCTTGATAAGTCTTCAACTCCAAGTAGTTGTCTCATTGTGACGAACTTGATTCTTGGTAGTGCTTTTGTAAGTATGTCAGCTCTTTGTTTTTCTCCGTTGATGTGCTCGACTATCAAATCTTCTCTTTCAACACATTCTCTGATGAAGTGGTACTTGGTATCAATGTGTTTGCTTCTTCCATGGAATACTGGATTCTTCATTAAGGCTATTGCTGACTTGTTATCAACATAAATCTTGATCTTCTGTTCTTCAGTATTTGTAATCTTGCTAAGTAATCTTTTTAACCATATTGCTTGAGTTGCTGCTGTTGTTGCTGCAATAAACTCTGACTCACATGATGATAATGCTACTGTCCTTGTTTCTGTGTACTCCAGCTAATTGGTGAGTTTCCAAAGTAGAAAACTATTCATGTTGTTCCTTTTCCTTCTTGTGTATTAATACCATAACTACTGTCACTATAACCTTCTATGTTGTTTCCTTTTTTGTATTCATAAGATATTCCGAAATCTTTAGTTCCTTTGATGTACCTTAATATTTGCTTGATAGCTTTCATATGTTGCTCTTGAGGCTCTTGCATAAAACGACTAAGTAAACCAACTGAGTAACTTAAGTCGGGTCTAGTATGTAGTAAATATCGTAAACATCCAATTATGCTTCGCTATTCTGTAGCATCTACATAAGTTCCTTCTGTAAGGTTTGTCAATTTAAGTCCTGGTTCCATAGGTATTTTTGCATCATTGCAGTCTAACATTCCTGCATCTTTAAGTATCTTATTTGCGTAGGCTATCTGCTTTATTGAAATCTTGCCATAACTTTGCATAACTTCAATTCCTAAACAATATGCTAATAAGCCGAGATCACTCATCTCAAACTTATCCTTCATCTGATCTTTGAATAAATCTATCTCTTGTCTTGGTGTTCCGGTGATTATCAGGTCATCTACATATACTCCTATCAATAATGTTGATGACTTGGTTGTTCTTGTGTAAACAGCTTGTTCTAACGCACACTTGCTAAAGTCTAATTCTTTCAGGGTCTTATCTAATTTTGTGTACCATGCTTGTGGTGCTTGTCTTAGACCATATAGAGCTTTAGCGAGTTTATAGACCTTACCTTCATGTCTTGGCTGTATAAAACCTTCTGGTTGTGAAACATATACTTCCTCTTGTAAGTCTCCTTGTAAATATGCTGATTTTACATCTAAATGGTGTACTTCCCATTTATTATAAGCTGCTAGTGCTAATATCAGTCGTATTGTTTCAATTCTAGCTACAGGTGCAAAGACTTCTTCAAAGAGTATGCCATGTTCCTGTATGTATCCTTTCGCTACTAATCTTGCCTTGTGTTTAACTATTTTTCCATTGGCATTTCTCTTTGTCTTAAATATCCACTTCAAGCCTATTGCTTTATGATTCCTAGGTAAAGTGGTTAATCTCCATGTATTGTTCTTGGTGATAGAGTCAATTTCTGCCTTCATAGCTTCAATCCATTTGTTATCTAATGCTGCTTCCTTGTAGTTTCTAGGTTCATCTTCAATTAATAATAACTCTTCATATATTTCACTTAAAGGTCTGTATACTCTTATAGGTACATGATTTATCCTTGAATCTGAAGGTCTGTATCCTCTGATAGGTGCATAAACTATTCTTGAATCTGAAGATGATGTTGTATCTGGGCTATGTATAGGTGTATTGGTTTGTTGAGGGGTGTGAGTTTCATTATTTGTATCTGGTGAATGTGATCTTGGTGAGTTGGTTGGTGAGGTTGTTTCATTTTGAGTGTGAGGGATATTTTCTGGTTGAATTTCTGGTTCTATGACTTGTTGGGTTTCAACAATAAAATCACTCCACTCAGGTTGTTCTGAATCGAATTCCTTTGTGTATTCCTCCCAATTCCATGTTTCATCTTCTTTAAACTTTACATCCCTACTTACACAAATCTTCTTCGTTTCTGGATTAAATAAGCGATATGCTTTTGATCCAGGTTCTGTTCCAAGGTATATCATTTGTTTGCTTCTATCATCTAGCCTTAGTTAAGTGTTGAGAAGGTACTTTTGCATATGCTATGCAACCAAAAATCCTAAGGTGTGTTAGGTCTGGTTTCCTTCCCTTTAAGGCTTCATATGGAGTAATATCTTCTAAAGACTTAGTAGGTGTACAATTTAGGATATATATGGCATGTCTAACTGCTTCTGCCCAAAAATTCTAGGGCATGTTTGTTGATATCATCATACATCTTGTTGTTGAAAGTATGGTTCTATTTCTACGTTCAACAACTCCATTCTGTTGTGGTGAGTATGGTGCAGTTAACTGTCTTAATATGCCATTATCTTTACAGTATTTTAAGAAATCACCTGAAGTGAATTCTCCTCCTATATCTGTTCTAAAAATCTTTATCTTAGTTCTGTATTCATTCTCTACCCTTGATTTGAATTCCATGAAAAATTGAAGTGCGTCATCTTTCGAACTTAGAAAGTATTCCCACATATATCTTGAGTAGTCATCTACTAGTAAAAATATATATCTCTTTCCTGATGGTGTAGGTGGTGATATAGGACCACATAAATCTCCATAGACGAACTCTAATGGTATTTCTGATCTTGCCAGGGTTTGTTGTGGAAATGAGGTTCTAATATGTTTTCCTTTTAAGCATATATCACATATACTTGTCTTATTCTTAATATTGGGTATTCCTTGAACTAAGTTCTTTGATGCCATTGTCTTTAAAGAATTAAAGTTTAAATGGCCTAATCTTGCATGCCAAAGCCATGCTTCATCTTGCAAGTTGCTTAATAGGCATACAGGCTTTCCTAATCTTAGGTCTGCTTTGTATAAACGATTCTTTGATCTTTTTTCTCTCAAGAGTATTTTGTTACTTGAATCGTATAAGTGTAGTAAGTTTCTTTCCATTACTACTCTGCATCCGTTTTCTGTGAGTTGTCCTAAACTCAATATATTGCTAGTAAGGTTTGGTATATAATATACTTGTGATATTATTCTTTGTTCCATATTCTTACATTCTAAAAGTATAGATCCTTTCCCCTTGATATCTATGTATGGCCCGTCTCCGAATCGTACTTTTCCTGTAATCTTTTCATTTAGTTCATTGAAATGACTCTTAATTCCTGTCATATGGTTACTAGCTCCATTATCTAAGAACCATGTATCTTCATTGTTTATAGGTAACCTTCTTGGCTCTAAGTTTTCTTCATTTAATAAAAGTTGTTGGTGTTCTTCTATGGTTGCCATAAGCAATGTTGGTTCTAGGTCTTCTTCAATCAGGTGTGACTGTTCTGAGTTTTGACCTATCTGTGGACATTTGGATTCATAATGTCCATTCTTCATACATTTATAGCATTGAACTTTACTTAAGTCAGCAGTAAATTTCTTTGTGTTGCTATTGTATTCTTTCTTGAAATTACTTTGTGAGGGTTCATGATTCTTTCTATTTGATCTGAATCTATTATTAACTCTACCTCGTGAGTGGTTAAATCTATTTCTACCACGCCCTCTAAAGTGTTGACCTCTACCTACATGTTGTGTGAACATTAAGCTCTCTTGACTATCAACATGCTTATCTCTTTTGAGTTTCAGTCTCTCTTCAAAAGTTTTTAGTCTGCCAACAGCTTCATCTAATTTCATTGTGTCTAGGTCTGAGTATTGTTCTATAGATGCAACTATCTGTAGAAACTTATCTGGTACTGCATTCAATAATTTTCTAACGAGTACAGGGTCTTCATATGTTAACCCTAGGCTAGCTGCCTTATTAGTAAGACTAGTCGTCTTCATGATGAAAGAGTCTACTGTCTCATTTTCTTTCATATTTAACATCTCAAATTCTGTCTTGAGTGTTTGTAACCTAGCTTGCTGAACACGATCTACTCCTCTGTGTCTTGTTTTTAATGTATCCCAAACTTCTTTTGCGGTCTTAAATTTTGAGATAACTAACAACCAGTCTTCTGGAAGTGCTTGATAAATATAGGCGATTGCCGTTTTATCCTTCTTAATATCTTTCTCAGTTGATTCTTGTGGTTCAATCATTTCCCACAATTCATTGGCTTCTAAAATTGCTTGCATTTTAATTGCCCACATGGTGTAATTTGTTGTCTTTAACATAGGACAGGTAAAGTGAGATACTATTCCTATCTCCTTTCTATTGTTACCTTGTCCTGATTTGTCGCCCATGTCTATAATGGAAAATTACAAATTCTATTATAAACTTCTTTCTACAATAATTTAGGCTTTAAGTCTAAATTTTCTGGTTTCAAATTTCAGGCTTATTTCTTAAGTCTAAAATTTAATTTGACTCTTTATCTGTTTTTCTTATTTGATTCAAAATTATAATTGGCCGTATTATAAAAATGAACTAAATAAAATTTTGTCACTAATTAAATTAAATGACAGAATTAAATTTTAAAGAAAAACTATAAATTTTAAAAATTAAAACTTATATCAAAGAGCAGTATTACTTCGCGCGTTAGTTTTTATAAGTATCACTATTTTAAAACTTTATAAATTATATTATAAAATTTTAAAACCAATAATAAATTATAAGTTACCTTATAATTTGTTTTCTGAAACCTAATTTTATTATAAGTTACGTTATAATAAAATTAAACTAAGGTTTTATTTAATTTTATTTTTCTACTAATAAAATTAAAAATAAGGTATTTTAAAAGAATACCTAACCATTTTGTTGGGCTGATTTAATTTGTATGGATCTCGCTCTGGATCTTTAAATGCAGCCGTATGGGTCGAGTTGGGCTCCTCTTCTCTCTGGACCCTTCTCTGCTTTCCTTTGCACTTTGATACGTTTCTATCAGAAACGTTGCTACTTCTCCTTTTTTTTTTTCAACCGGTGTGTCTTTTCCCTATTGTCAATCGTTGCCTCTCTTCTTGTTGAATCGTTGCAACCCTAATCTTTGAATCGGTGCTGTTCTTCTTCTATAACAGCTCTGATTTGGGCAAAATTACACGAACTATGGTTTCGATAATCTGTTTCTGATTTGGGGAAAAACTAAGAACCCTAATCGTTGCCTCTATTGATGGTGGCGATTGGTGGTTCTACGGTGGTGGTGGCTCTGTGATGGTTCTGTGATGGTGGTTTCACGATGGTGGTTGTGCGATGGTTCTGCCCGAGGGTTTTCTCTTACGGTGATGGCACTATGGTAGTGGTTTCTGTCCGTGGGTTTTGTCCTACGGCGGTGATTCTGCGATGGCTGCCCGTGGGTTTTCTCCTACGGTGATGACACTATTTCTGTGGAGATATTCTACGGTGGTGCCTTCTCGAATCAGGTTCTATCTTTCTGATTCTTGTTGCCTTCGATTCAATATGAAAATATGAATTTTTAGGGTTTACAGTATATATTTTCGATAGGGGCTTACTGCTTTTTCTGAAAATTCTGTGGCCTTTGAATTTGTTGCCTTCGGTTCTTATGGATTGCCAACTGTTGGATAATTTTGATGTTCAATTCTAATTGAAATCAGGGAAAAAACGTGGATGAATTGGTGCCTGTTGAAGGTTGAACACTCTGTTCAGCCTCCTGTTGTATCAATGATGATTCTTCTCCGAATCACCTTCTGGTGTAATTCGCGATTTGCTAATAATCGATAAATGGTAGATGATGAAATCCGGTTTGATTTGAACTGTGCTCTGATACCAAATGTTGGGAAAGGGGATCTATTTGATAAACGAAATTGCACAGGATCGAATTATCAAAACTTGATCTTTATTAACATAACATCGAATTCACACATTTACAAATTTTGATTAAGGAACCTATTTATAGACTACTAAGAGGTGCGTTTGAAAGGACGCAACCTTTCATGGAACTATTCGAATAGTTGTGTCTATTCACGAAGAGACACACCCTTTCAGTTTAATTAATTGCTATTCTAGTCCCTAAACTTTCACTAATTACAATAATAATACGTTGACTAATCTAATTCACATTTTTAGTCTAACAATCATGATTAATCTATCAGTTTATTCACTAGTTTTGACCCAGCATAAAATGTAAAACGCATTACATATTAAAAGATTCACACACTTACAGGCTCTGGTTTTAACAAACTTGATTAGATTGCCAAAATGTTCCAACAGCAGTTCTTCCTGTGGCATGTAGGAAATATTATTTAACATAACATTCGGGGTTGTAGGTCAGTATTGTAAGAATAGGTACATGATTTTATGATGGAGCAGCACATATGCTTTTAAGAGTATTAGTACAAGACCGACCAACAGATTATTCAAAATCAGTTCCAATTTAAGTCAAGCTCGAGTATCAAAATTACTCAACCAATGAAGTTCGCGAGCGTTGTTGATTAAGTCACGTTTTTACCCTGTGTCTACACACAAAAACATAAATACTTTTTTCTATATAAACTAAAAGCCCTAAAATAATCTCTAGACGGTTCATGTGTATACAATTAAACATTTCAAATTACAAAATTGAGTCAAGTGGATTCAGCTGATATCAAAATAATTAATTACTACATAGAGCTCCAGCTTGATAATGAAAGCTCAAGTCAAGTTTCAACTTTTCAGGTGTGTGCAAAGTGTAAAAACTAAACCAAACCGAGAACCAAGCTGTATGGAATCGGCTACAGTACAATTTTCTGGTTTTTTTTGTTTTTTCCCAACTTACATTGAAAAATACAAAACCGAACCAAACCAAAAACGAAAATTCAATATAATCAAAACCAACAATTGAACCGTATGGGTCCGGTTCCTGTTCAGTTTTAGGATGATTCTTCGGTTTTACGGTTTGGTTCCAACTTTTGCATACCCCTACAACTTTTAAGTTGAGTTGAGCTCATTGGCATTGAATTGACTTGACTAGGTCGATTACACCCCCTAGTAATTAATATTACGTAACAAACAAAAACCTATTAACTCACCACATAAACGGCTGTATTATTCTTCAGAAGTTCTTCAAAATAGAGCTGAATTTTTCCACCTTCTGAACTCGCTTCCAGGAAACCGAATCACATTTTAGCTAATACCTCAATAATTCTACAGCTTTTGATTGAGCACAATCCACCCCAAGAAAAATAACAAAATGTAGTTCTATTCTGAGTCTAACAAAAAGACGATGAGGGTACCTTTAAAACTGCAATTGTCATATCATAGTTATTAATAAGAAATATTGTGTGCAGTCAGGGGTGGATCCAGGAATATTTATTATCGGTGTCACTTTTTTAGAGTAAAGTTAATACATAGATTTTCAAAATATTTTCTAAAATGAATCGGGTCACTGAAACGGGTTCCCAATACAAAATTAACGAATAACAAGATTTTTCCAATTAAAAAAAAGTACATATTATACCATTAACCTAAAATTTGATTAAAGGATTAACAAATAATTTTTACAATTTATAAAAAACTTAAAAATATACACTAAACATTTATACTTTATTATATAATTATATTCAGCAAAATTAAATAATTAAACTATTAAAGAATTAAATAAAATCTCAATTACGCTTAAAGATTTAAATAAACATCTATGTTACAATATTACTCACTTAGCCACAAGCCACTCAAGTCTAACAGTTAACAGAGTGAAAGTCAGATCAGAAAGTAAATAGAGAGAGAGTTGGAGAGATAAAGCTACCGACATACCGTCAAGTGAGCCCCGAGCGCCGAGCGCAGACGGAGATCAGGCAAGCACCGCAGCGGAGTCATTCAAGCATTCAGGCGAACAGGCGGCCAGACTGACGTTCAGGGTTTCAAAGGTGAACCGTGAGCAGCAAATCTGCAGTTGAAGGCTGAAGCAAGCGATGGCTGAAGGAATAAAAGCAAGAATGATTTTAGGGTCTCAAAGGCTCATGTAACAGGTTAGGAAATTAATTTTTGGGGCTTTTTGAAAACTTTTGGGCTTTTTAAAATTTTTTGGGCTAACTAAATTTAATTGATTGATTCTTTGATATTGCTTTTATATGTTTTTGGGCTTTTCTAAAAAGATTTTTAATTAAAACTCAGTGTTATTTTAATAAATTTAAGTAATAAAAACAACAAATATAAATTAGTTTTTGTATATTATAATTGCATAAATTTTCGTGGGTGTCACTCAAAAAAAATCTTAGGTGTCACTCAGATTTTTTATACACATGTAACTCAGTATTTTGAAAATTTATCGGTGTCGAGTGACAACTATCGTATTACACTAGGTCCGCCCCTGTGTGCAGTTTGGGTTTCGTGAACATTTGGGCGAGCTTAACAAGCAAGTCATCAATAGCCATTTTCAGTCTTTCCATGTTCAAGTCAAGCTGTAAATGGGGCAAAAGATTTAGTACCTCTGAACTTACATCATTAGTTGGTCAAATCACATGTATGTTTAACCTGGCCATCACCATAGTCAACATTAAGTTGTATAAGTGAAGTTGTAAACTCAGCATAACGCCTCATGACATAGTGTGGATGCACATCATCCTCCCATAATGTCTTCACATTGGCATTCCGCAGACTATTGATGTGCATGTCAAAGATCATCTTGAAAGGTGGCCACAATGCAATATTCACATAACCATTATATATCAAGTAACTTAGATTGGTACTAACATCAGCGGCGGTGGCCTCAAAAGAAAAGCTAGATCATACATACCTTGTCTAAATAAGAATCAAGACACGGAATCCGCCGCCTAGACATTATGAGCTGAACATACAAAAAAAAAAGGATGACTATATCATCAAATAAGATATAAGAGGATTGCTCGTCAAAGAAAAAGAAATAAAATGTATACAAATACACACAATTCTTAACGATAGAGACAAGCTGCTTAATAGTTTAAAAGATTTGGAATTGATGAAATGTCATTAAGAAGTAAGAACTAGATGTGCATACAAGTTTTTGTGGGATTCGCAATGATTCAAGAAGTCGGTTTTGATTTTCGTTCGATGTTAATTGAATTTCGAGTTGTTTGATTTTGAAGGCATTTAGATGGTGATACAAGTTCCGTTTGAATTTTTGATTTGTTTTTTGATGACGGTTGGTTTTCGATTGTTTCGTCATGTCGGGGAATTGTATCGATTAGTTTAGTGATCGACGCTTGGGTTATGGCGTTCCGGTTTGTTCAAACCGTGATTTCGGTTTTGGTTGTCGATCGTTTGTTTGCCGATTTGGAGTATTATTCTCGACTTTTGGAGTTTGAATTTTGTTGGCCCGTATCATCAATTTGTTGGAATTTCTCATTTGTCGTTTGATTGCCCGTTTGTTTCCGGCTGGATTTGTGTTTGGGGTTTTGGGAGAAATTACACATTAGTATTTAGTTGCGATGAACGTTGTAGTTTGGGCCCGGATTTTGTTGATCGATTGACAGGTTCCGGCGTTGTCTTTGGGTCATCGATTTTGCGTTGTTTTGGGTTGTTTGGATATTTTGTTATGGGCTATTGTTTGGTTGCGACATTTGGTAACCGGTTGATTTTGGATATGGTTTTGTTCTCCGGTTTGTTGGTTTGGTGCACATTGGTGTTTGGTCGCATATGTGATATTTGATATTCGTTGTTTTCGGATTGAAGACTTTGGATTTGAAATTGAATTTTTGGTAGTGTGTTTCCAAGTAGGTGGAGTAACACAAATTAGTTTTAGGGATTTGATTTGTTTTGTTTTGTAATTGAAATTCAAGTCAAGGTGGAGATTTGTTAGGATAATGACTTGAATTACTTGAATGTTTTTTGTATTTTTCTGGTTTGGTTGTGAGCTGTTAGACAGCTATAGAATTAGTATACATAGGACCTATGGGTTAATGAGAACGACAACTCAAATTGTAGTCATTCAACCCAAATTTGTTAGAGTGAAATTGAATATTTTCTTGATTCACATTTTGAGGGTTTTCTGATTTCCTGAATTTCTGAGTTATTGAAATTGTTCATAGCTTGTTTCTGAAATTCCTAACAAGTCCATTTTACTAACATCTGTGAAGTTTGACATCCAATTGACGTCATTCTCCAAACCTTATGCAAAACATTGAAAATCTCTTTACATATATGTGTAGTTCTTCTTAGTAAAGGTCGGTAGTGTACATAGTTCTCTAGCTAAATCAAAAATCTACAAGTGTGAATACATCAAGCAATTTTTTTTCTTCATTTTGTAGGCCATCACCAAATCCTTAGAGGATTAAAATTGGAACCTTGTCAAATGTTAGGTGCGCTAATTAGATATTGTAATAGTCTAATAGAGAGCAAGCTTTTAGAACACGACATCTTGACTCGGGTTGGGTCAACCCACAATCATTTTTTTTTCATTTTTGTTGTTTTTATAAATAAGTAATGTAATACAAAAGCTTTATCATAATTATAATTTAATGTTTCCGATAAAGCAATTTAAGAGGTGGTATGTGTTTGAATACACATAGCATGAATTTCAACCCATTTGAAACTTTAACTTTACCCAAATACACCTTCTTACCTGCCAATGGGTCAAAAGTGCGACCTCTAAATTGGTTAAATGTTTGCAGATGTATAGAAGTCTATGATCCCCATATTTCAAGGATAGGAAAAGAACTGTTGGTACACCCTGTGTGACGAAAGCAGTCTAATCGATCAGCATTTTGGTTTAAGTAATATTCTGAGTATTAACAAGTGTTTTGATATATATGTTTATATGTGTATGTCTGTTATTGATTGTGTGTTTGAACTTGATGTAACATATTACAAGAAGTTCAAACATAAAGGTCAAAGATTAACTCAAGCATAAGTAAAACATAAGTTTCATCACTTAAGTGTTTAAGTGTTTTGGCTAGATTCGAATTACATAAGGGAAGACATTCGAATCTGTGATAGATTCGAATGTGACCTTAGATTCGAATAGTGCCCAGATTTGAGAGTGTCTTAGTGGACAGACTCGAATGGGCCTTGGGCCAGATTCGAGTTTGGCCCACATCAGACTCGAATCAGGGTCTATAATTAGGGATAGACTCGAGTCATTAGCAGACTTTTAGCAGAATTCGTGAGGAATTAAGCTTAAGGCGATCTCGAGTTTATCATCAGCTTGAGTGCAGTTTCGGAGAGAATTAGTTCGTAGGATCGTTCGTGTGTCGTTCGTTCAGCGTCTGATAGTCTCCGTGTTTCGTAGTTGAGAGTTGTCCGTCTAACCGTCAACGAGGATTCCGCACTCGTTCACGGATCCGCGTCTAGATAGACCTTTTGTCTTCTTTCGAATCTGGTGTTTCGAATCTGCTGAATTCGAGTTTGCTCTGCCTTCGAATCTGTGGAGTTTTCGAATCTGACTTAATTTCGAATCTAATTGACCTATAACACTTAATCGAATTTAATCCTAAATAAATTGGAATCTAATTATATTCGAATCTATCTAGATTCGAAAGAATTAATTCAAATTAGTTTCGAATTAAATTAATTAAGTTCATATTCAATTAATTCCGAAAAGATGTCAAATCTTCAGAAATTCCTAGAAATGGACCACGAGGTCGGGAAGGCAAACGCACCGCCAAAGCTGATGAAGGTCGAGGATTATTACTGGTGGAATGACCGATTTACTGATTTTGTACGTTTCAACGATATGCGCATGTGGGTGTGCATAGATGAAGGGTATATTCCACCGGTATCTGAAGTTGAAGGCCGTCAAAAGGTCTTGTCATACCAAATGATGAAGGAGGATGACAAGAAACTATTTGAAGCTGAAAACAAAGCTTTCTCCATAATCCGTATGGCTTTACCTCAGGATATACTGCACACATTTCGGACTCAAAGGACGTCGAAGGAACTTTGGGAGTCTCTCGAGAAAAGGTGTGAGGGTAATCCTAGGGTACGTAGAAAGCGTACAGAGCTGTTGAAACAACAGTTTGCGATTTTCAAGGCAATTAAGGATGAACAGCTGGATGATATTATCACAAGGTTCTATCACCTGATAACGGAACTTAAAAGTCATGGAATTGAGTATTCTGACACTGACAAGAACAACAAGCTTCTTGATGCCCTACCAGCCAAATGGGCTATGTACGTGGCAATGATTAAGCTGAATGAGGACAAATACTATACTCAATCTCTTGATGACATTGTGGGAACGTTGAGGGCATATCACTTCGAGTTAATTAAGGTCGAGACTGATTACGAGCAAGTCCAGAATCCAGCAATGTATTTTGGAAAGACAACTAAATCTTCAGTGACAGCCGAACCGAAGACTGCTACAGCGTTTTTCACCGGAGAAACGTCATCACCAGCAGAGTCTGAAGACTCATTGAATCGCGCGTTCATAGGGTTAGGACGATCGAAAGAACCGCAGCCTCAAGTTCAACAGGAATCGACATCTCAGAGCTATTCAAAGATGCCTATGAGCGCAAAGTCGGCGGAAGAACATCTCAATCTACTTGCTTCGTTTGTGGCCGCTTATGGAAATTGTGTTCAAGGGAAGATCAATGATCCGGCCCTTTGGGATGAGGATTACGATCAGGTCGACCCTGATGACTTAGAGGAAATGGATCTTAAATGGCAACTGGCCATGGTGACCCAGAGGGTTAAGCGATTCATTAAGAGAACTGGGAGGAATCTACAGATGAACAACAAGGGGATAGGATTTGATAAGTCCAAAGTCAAATGCTACAACTGTCAGGGATTGGGACACTTCGCCAGGGAGTGTCAGAGACCGAAGGTAGAGACATACCAAGGACAGAGTCAGCATCAGGGACAGTACCAAAATCAGTCCCAACAACGATATCTTCCGAGCTCATCATCTGGACAGGCCAATCTAGCGGGTCTTCTATCCAATGTCACTTCAGATAGACAGCTAGATGGTACGTATGATTGGAGTTCACATCCTGAGTCCAATGCTAGAGCCTTCATGGATGAAGTCACAGAAACTGGATGTGATGGGAACGAGCAGACCACAAGGGACAGCAGTCCGATGTGGGTAGAAAAGGCGAATGATCAGACAGTGCTGGAGTTTGCTGCTCAGATGGCCAACGTGGAATCTGATAACTCAAAGGTTAGTCTGTCTTATTCTCTATTTCGTGATTTATGTGCTTTATGTGTTAGTTCTAACGATAGGTTAAATCTAATCTTAGAATCACATAAGACCATAGCTGCTCAAATGAAAATTTAAAAATTGAAAATGCTAGCCTAAATGATATCAAGCAAGATCTAAAAGAAAAGCTTAAGGCTGATGCTCAAGACGTAGTAGTTCTAAAAGACAAACTCAGTGAGCAGTGTGTTAGGATAGAACTTATGTATGAGCACGTAGAGGCCTTGACAAAAAGTCTTAAGGACAAGGATATAGAGCTAGCAGAGACAAAGGTTAAGGTAGCAGAGGCGAATAGCAAGTTGGAGAAATTTAGGAATTCGAGCCTAAACCTAGGGAAAGTCTTAGATGCCCAAAGACAGTCTAAGAAGCCAGTAGGTCTAGGATTTCACGAAATTCCTCCACCTTTCAATGCAAACTATGTGCCTCAGCCTCAGGAGAAAACTGACAAATCAGTAGACTTAGAGGACCTACCTGAACCAACACCTGAGCCAATAGTAGAAAATGCACCTAAGGTGGCTGCCTCAAACGTCAAGGTCAAGAAAGTAAATTTTGTGTCTTCCTCCAGTGAAACACCTGCAGGAAAACAGAAAATTTCTTGGGCTGACCAGGTCGACGAGCCAGACACCATAGATGTACCAAAGGAAGTAGACACTAGTGAGACACCTAGATCTAAGGGAACACACAAAAAGTCCATAGATAAGATGTCTTGCTTCAGATGTCACGAGAAGGGGCATGTTGCTTCTCACTGTCCACTTAGGAAAGCTGATGTTACCCCTAAGACAGTGAACCCAACACCTGTCAAGCCCTCACCCAGTGTGGCAAGCAGCAGTAGTTCTCAACCTACCGAGAAAACTGTGCAGGCCGCACTCAAACAAGTTGTGAAAAACACACCGGTTAAGGTTGGACCAAAGGAAGTGATTAGGACAAATTCACCGAATTGTGTCAATAATCAATCTAGGTCAGCACCACAGCAAGTCTATAGGAGCACAACACCTAGCAGGTCACATACTCCAGTTAGACAGTATGCACCGGTAAGAGCTCAGGGATCACAGTCAGAAATGGCATATAATAGGACTTATTCTAGAGCTCCACAACAAATGCCTACACCAAGGCAAAGAGTGAATTTAAATCACTCGGCACCACAACAGAATTCAGTTCAAAGGCCCAAGTCACCTGAAAGGCGAAATGGGTACTTGAAAGAGTTCACATATGTGGACGAGAATGATATTACCAAGTCAGTCATGGCTTGGGTTCCCCGTGATAACTAACCTCTTTTCTTTCATGTGCAGGAGATAACTACAGGTCCAAACAACAAGTGGTTCGTCGACAGTGGTTGCTCCAGGCACATGACGGGGGAATGAAGTCTGCTCACAGACTTCAAGGGAGGTAATAGGGGATTCGTATCATTCGCTGGTAACAAGGGTGGAAATATCACGGGTACCGGAGTGGTCACTAATGGGACAATCACGCTGGACCAAGTTTATCACGTTGATAAACTGGTTCACAATCTCATTAGTGTATCTCAAATCTGTGATAGGAAGAACTCGGTGTTATTTACTGACACTGAGGCGTTAGTGCTAAAGCCGGGATTCAATATTCCTGAAGAATGGGTACTGATGCGGGCGCCATGGAAGAACGACTTGTACATGCTGGATATGAACAAGCCGGAGAGTTCAATGGAGCCAATTTGTCTACTATCCAAAGCTTCGGAGACGGAATCGGTACTGTGGCACAGACGCATGGCTCACCTGCACCTAAGGAATATGAATTACATAACGAAGAAAAGACTGGTGCAGGGTGTGCCATTGAAGAGCTTTCAGTTCGAGGACAAGTGTCTACCTTGCATGAAGGGCAAACAGCATAAAAAGACACACAAGTCCAAGAAGCAGAATTCAATCGCCTCAACATTCGATTTGTTGCATATGGACCTTTTCGGCCCTATCAACAAAAGGAGTATAGGAGGTAGTTGGTTTTGCTTAGTTATCACTGACGATTACTCACGTTTTTCTTGGGTTTTCTTTTTAGGTACGAAGGACGAGACGGCTGCAAAGCTCATCGGGTTCTTAGACCAAGTGGAGAACTCATACGGAAAAAGGGTTAAACATATTCGTAGTGATAATGGGACTGAATTTAAAAACTCTGTAATTGGTGTATATTGCCTATCAAAATGGGGTGGCCGAACGGAAAAACAGGACATTGATTGAGGCAGCAAGGAACATGCTTTCAGGTTCAAAGCTTCCTACCATGTTTTGGGGGGAGGCAGTGAATACCGCGTGCCACATTTTAAACCGAGTCCTTACAGTCAAATCATTGAACAAAACATGCTATGAAATTTTGAATAAAAGGCCACCTAACTTAACTGGATTCGAACCGTTTGGAGTACCATGCAATCTTTTAAGAACAAAACATCAACCGAAGTTTGGTGAAAAGGCTGACGAAGGATACTTCCTAGGTTATGTGCCGAACTCACCAAACAAACGGGTTTTTAGCAAAACGAGTGGTACTGTGGAGATTGTGTATAATCTTAGAAACTGAGCTCTCACAAAGCAAGTCATTACTTATTGTTTACACACACTTTCTATTTTACTTAGCCTACTTCTTTATCATTAGATCAATTAGGCAGGGGAAGACTCTGTGTACTAACTTTCTATTCTTTGAAATCCCTTGCCACTTCCCTTCTTTGAAGTCACAAGTTATACACATGAACCCCAAACTGGTCCGGAATGGTTATTTGACTATGATAAATTGTTTGAGTCATTTAACATTCCTTTGGTTGATACTGCAGGTACAATCGAAAAAGACATGGCGACGTTGCACCTGAATGACGATGGCCATATCTTTCCAAGGACCACGTTCGAATCTACATCCGAGCGTACTGCGACAGTAGATAGATCTCCAGAAGTTGCTGATCAAGAGGCACCTACCACTGAGAATCAGACTCAAGCATCGACTTCCAACTCTGAGGAAAACGTCCGTGAGGAGGAAATTGTAGAAGCTGAACCTGTTCCCCCATTAGGTGAAATAGGATCGAACTTAGGAGATAATCTAAGAGTTGATGAAATAGAAGCCTCTAGGATTAACAAGAACCATCCAATAGAAAGCATCATAGGAAATCCTAACGAGGGTGTGAGGACTCGGAGTAGTGTAAATAACAACACTGTGTTGTTGTCAATGATAAACAACTCCGAGGCATATCACACATGTCTATATTCATGTTTTATATCGCAAGTAGAGCCTAAGAATGTGCAAATGGCACTTAAGGATAACTCCTGGGTTGAAGCGATGCAAGAAGAACTTTCACAATTTAGGAAACTAGAAGTGTGGGAGTTAGTTTCGTTACCTCGAGGAGAGATTGCCATAGGAACCAAATGGGTTTTTAAGTGCAAAAGAGACGATCGGGGTATAGTCACGCGAAACAAGGCAAGGTTAGTTGTAAAGGGTTTCAACCAAGAGGAGGGAATCAGTTACAACGAGGTTTTTGCACCAGTAGCAAGGCTAGAAGCAATTAGGTTGTTTTTAGCTTTTTCCTCCTTCCAAGGTTTTAAAGTATATCAGTTAGACGTTAAGAGTGCTTTCCTGTATGGGAAAGTGAAGGAGTTGGTGTATGTAGAACAACCGCCCGGATTTACAGATCCAAAATATCCTGATAGAGTATATCGATTAGATAAGGCTCTATATGGATTACATCAGGCACCTAGGGCGTGGTATGAGACTTTATCCAACCATCTTTTAGAAAACGGTTTTGAAAGGGGTAGGATAGATAGTACTCTTTTTGTTAAGAGAAAGGGAGATCACTTTATCTTGGTACAAGTGTACGTCGATGATATCATCTTTGGATCATCAGACGAACAGATGTGCAAAGATTTCGAGAAGGTGATGAAGTCTAAGTTCGAGATGAGTGCTATGGGAGAGCTAAATTTCTTTTTAGGGTTACAAGTTGACCAAAAGAAGGAAGGGATGTTTATCCATCAAACTAAGTATGTCTATGACATATTAGAACGGTTTGGGATGGAAGGAACCAAGTTGACTGCCCATTTCAGCACGCCGATTCAAGTGAATCATAATCTCGGGCCGGGTACTGAAAGTGATACCGACGTGGATCCGACATTATATCGGGCCATGATTGGGTCACTTATGTATTTAACTGCTTCAAGACCTGACATTATGTTTGCTGTGTGTATTTGTGCTAGGTTTCAAGCGAATCCGAAGGAGATGCATATGAAAGCTGTGAAGCGGATTCTACGATACCTCAAGTCGAAACCGAAGCTGGGACTTTGGTATCACGCGGAGGGATATCTAGAGTTGGAGGCGTTCACAGATTCTGACTACGGGGGATGCAGCTTGACGCGCAAATCAACGACTGGAGGTTGTCAGTTCCTAGGAGGGAGATTGGTGTCCTGGCAATGCAAGAAACAAACATCGGTAGCCATTTCAACGTGCGAGGCCGAGTATGTTGCTGCTGGTAGTTGCTGCTCACAGGTTACGTGGATACAACAACAATTGCGGGATTACGGTTTGGCTTACACTCAAACTCCAATTAGGATAGACAATCAATCTACTATTGCTATAACTAATAATCCAGTTAAACACAACAAAACAAAGCACATAGACATAAGGCATCATTTTATTCGTGATTGTGCTGAAAAGAACTTAATCAAACTGGTAAAAGTGGCAACAGAAGATAATAATGCAGATTTATTTACCAAAGCGTTTTATAAGTCACGGTTTGAGTATTTAATTCAACCTAATGGAATGCGCAACCTAGAGTAATTTGGCCTTAGTAGTAGTAAGTTTATTTTCTTTTAGAGTCGTAGTATTTCTTTCTTTACAGTAGTCTGCTAATTTAGGTAAGTTTCCAGTTTTAGTAAGTTTCTATTTTTAGTAAGTTAGTAGGTTAGCTTATTTTACTGCTTTTTCTTATGAAAAACAAAAGAAAAAAAAAAGAAAATTTCAAAAATACAAAAAAAGAGAATATCAGAAAAAAGAGTTAAGTCTTAGATACATAGGTTCAAAGTGACGAAAATTAGCACAGTCGTTACAAACTCTAAGTGTTTAAGCTTTCACACATAATGCAACTAAATTCTAAGTGTTATACTTTATTTAGTTTGATGTGTTGGTAGGCATAATACATATAGGGAATCTCAAGGCTAATAAAATAATCTAGAAAAAGTCAAGCGTGTCACTAATTTAGATGTACGACCAATCGGTCTTAATTTTTATGTACAAGACATACAAACTTTGAGTCTAAATGAGGTATGCAAACTTTCTGGGGATGTATGGCAACATCAAGTACATCTGAAAATGGAAAGAATAGAAATATCATATGTAACTGAGAGTCGAAAACATGTAACTCTGTTGTACGTATGTACAGACCTGTTTTCTCTGTTTAGATTCGGGTTAGTAGATATGTCGCTTTGTTGTACGTCGGTACAGACCTGTCACCGCTGTCTGGTAACTTTAAAAAATAAACCTTAAGTCGAACTAAGACACTTTGTTGTATGAAAATACAGACCTGTGTCCGATGTTTGTCTTTTAAAGAAAGTTTGCAAATGCCAACAAGTTAGAATCTTTGTCTGTGTGCCTTGATCATAAAAGTATGTCTATGTCTGAGTCACGTAAGATAATTTCCTGATAAATAAAAATGCCAAGGGATATTCCGAAATGTAGAATGTTCAACGGGGTTAAATACCAACAATTAGCTAAATAGGTGTATCACGACAAATAATCAAAGGAATAAAAATTCCTAAGGGTGAAAGTTTAAGTACTGAAAGTAAGTATCAGACATCGCTATCTGATTGAACCTTCCTTAGACTATACTCATCAAAAATATTTTATTTAGTATTTAGCTTAGCTTGTAAATTTTTTTTAAGTATAGCTTAAGTCTAGAATAAATTTTTGGTCAAAATTTTATTTTATTTTATGTTATCTTATTTTATTTTTACCTTAGTTTATTTTATTTTTTTTAGTTTAATTTTTTTTTTTACTTAGGTAAAAGGTCAAAAATTACTGAGGGTACATTCAAAGTTGGATAAAATAAACATTGCGTGGAATATCTGTTGCTTAGGGTAAAAGATTAGGCATAGTTTATCTTGTTACACGATACCGTAGAAAAAGGTTGGAAAAGTTGAAGTTATTTCAAAATTTTCGAAATTTTTCTAAGTGTTGGTGGTTTCGAATCTAAGACAGACTCGAAGAGGTAAGACTTCGAATCTGTCAGTAGATTCGAGTCTATGTTTAGAATCGAGGGTTGGTGGTATAAATAGGTCAACAGTGAAGTCATTTAAGACTTACTGTTTTCGAATCTATACACTCGAGTCTACTGTGGCGATCTCGATTCTATTCTCGAATCTATCGTATTTCTCCTAAACGACATTTTGTCGAGTCTCTTACTTGGTGTTTCGATTCTACAGATACTTCTAGGTATAATCAACAGGATTGTACAAGATTTGTGTAGTTTTATACACAATTTCAGGCCAAATGATCGATTTTTGAAAGTTTAAGAGTCGAAATAGGGTTTTTGCAAAATTACCAATTTTGGACTGATAAACAGTTAAATTAAAAGCATAAATCCTTGATTAGAACCTAGTTGAACTAATGTATGTAATGTGCTAAGTTCAAAATGGTTAAAATCTTGAGTTATTGTTAAAATAATGGCCGACGGGTTTCGAATCTGTTCATAGCTTTCGAATCTGTTCATGGGTTTCTCGAATCTGTCATTAGATTCGAGATGACCATGACCTTCGAATCTGTCAATTAGACTCGAATAGGGTCACTTCAAATCTGTCCATTACACTCGAATATGGACAATTCGAATGTGTTACTTTCGATTCTATTTGCTATTTGCACTACTTAAATTTAATTATTATTAAACTTGTAGAAATTTATTTGTGTAGGATTTTGTACTTAAACAAGTTCAAAATAAAACAGATTTAAATTTAAACAAGTTTATTGACTTTCAATGGATCTAATGTTTTTGTTTATTGTGCAGACATGGCAGACAGGATATTCGTGCCTAAGCATAATATGGTACTTAATTCCGACAATAATATCCCTGAGGCGCAGGGTTATCGCCAAATATTGGATTTCCTAGCTGAATCTAGGATTGGATTTGCTCTGTACCATAACGTCCAAATAGTTCTTCCATATGTACGGCAGTTTTACGAGCATTTGCAAGTTGATTGCACTGTCACCCCGACAGTTCTAAGAACTAGAATCGCTGGACAGCCGTTAGTCTTTTCTGCAGACATGTTGCGTCAGGTTCTGCAGTTGGGATCTCAGGAACAAGAGGATGGGCCTATTGACTTTCCGTTAAGTATTAGGCAGACTGCTTTTCTGAGGATGGGATACAGTTTAGATGTTGCAAAGTCATCGTACATGAAGAGTGGCCTGATTGGGCAATGGAGATTCTTGGTGCATGTATTCATGGTCTGTTTTGCGCCGAAGAAAGCTGGATTTGATTATATAGTGTCAAAGATCCAATCTGGGGTTATTGCATTGGTATACAATCGGAAATTCAGTTTTTCACAGATGTTTTTCTTGGAGTTCGTTCATCAGATTACGGCTCCAGAAAGGGAAAGATTCTTGTTGTACCCAAGGTTCATCATGATGTTGATAAGGCACTTCTTGCCAAACTTGCCGCTGTCGAATGATTTTCTGAGCGTTAATATCATGGACAAACGGATTTTCGCTGATTGTTCCTCACACCGAGGAAAATTAGCTGTTCCTGTTGCTCGTCCATTATTCGGAGCAATTGTGGATAGGGAGTTTCAAGCCCCAGACGATGCCAACTGGGCAGGGGTCGTTGAGTTTCAACCACAACAACATCCACAACAACGTCAACAACAACAGCAGCCGCGCGCTCAAAGACGCCGTCAAAGACCTGCAGCGAGTCAAATTCAAGCATCAAGGCCTTCGATAAGCCAACAACCAGATGTTTCTGAAGCCGGGCCCTCAAATGTTCAAGAAGCTGGGCCCTCAAATGTTCCGAGCGAAGCTGAACAACTATGTCAGACGCTTAATGAAATTTGGGAGGCAGGGCCTCATGCAAACGAAGACTTAGCCGCAGCATTAGTGGGTGAACTACTCAGTCCCCCTGAAGGAGAAGAAGACGTTTTAAGAGATGTGGAAGAATATGAGCCAGAACAGGCTGATAAAGGTTTAACATCATCTGAATCAGAGTCAGAAGAGATGGAGGAGCTGGAAGTTGAAGCTTCTGAATCAGTGGCTGCAGATCCCAATATTCAAATCGGAACCTATGGATCTAGGTTGATAGTGAATGAAGCAGGATCAAGGAGACGAGAGGAAAGGGAATCTGAAGATTCAGATTTCGAAGAGGAGGAAGTTGCTCCCTTGGTGACTAGGCAAAGGGCCAAGCGTCACAGATTCATGCAAGGGTCAACATCAGCATCTGAAGCCCAACAGTCTCAAACTCAAAATCCAGAACCACAAGTCACCGCTCCACCATCACCACCACTTCAACAACATGAGCCATATATTCCACCACCATTCATCCCTTCTCCTGTCCAGTCCATTCCATCGACTTCAACCGCCTATGCTGAAAATCATCGGTTTATGCAACTCAAATCTCGAGTGGACTTTCAACATGTTCAACTCCTAACCCTAACACAGGCAATGGGTGAAATTCAGGCACATAATGCGAATCTAGATAAAGAAAATGCTGAATTGAAGAAGACAGTAGAGAAAATCCAAGACGAGAATGTTGAGCTAAAGACATTCGTCTGTGATCAGGCAGCCGAGTTAAGATCGATGCGCTCCCTTATTGAGCAGTTAATGAAAAATCTTCAGGCTCAGGGGGAGACATCCTGCCGGGATCAAGAAACTGAGAAATCAAGAGATGATGATGATACGGACAATCAAGGCAATGATCCCAGCCCAAAAAGACAGAATGAGCCAGAAGATCTTTCTGCTGCTCAGACTGCTCAATCTGAGGGGGAGCCTAGTCTAGAAGGAGAAGTAGGAGGATCAGGGGGAGAAGCCGGTTCTTCAAGGGCTTTAGATAGCGACATGATAGACGCGCTGAAAGATATTGAAGAAGTGCTAATGGAATTCGATTTTGAAGAGGACGTCGAAGAGTTGGAAGAAGGTGAATTCATTCCAGAGGACGTCGTTGACTGGAAATCAGACGATGAAGTGTTAGACGATGAAGACGATCATGTTCATGAAGTAATAATCAATTCTCAACCTGTCACTGAACTGTATGAAGGCCAAAATCATAATGTGATTGACATTGACTACATCAAGGTAGCCTCAGTTGAGGACAAAGAACTTGAAGAGGCCGAAAAAGAGCCATCTAGAGCTGATTTGATCAATCTTGGTTCAAGAAGGAAGAAAAGAAAGATCAGCTGAAGATGAAGAAGAAAATGAGAGTTCCAAGTGCTGGAAATTTTTCTGGAGGGATTATAAGCTGGTTGTTTGACAAAGAACTGCAGCTATTTATCTTGAAAAGAAGAGATGGCCTCCAATACTTGAGGCGAACACTGAGAACGTTTAACTCACTGCCTAAGATTGAGGTTAAGGAACTAGCATGGAAGGAACTCATTAATATAGGCGAAGACCCATACGCTGAAGTCGTGGCAAGAATAATAAGAAAAGAGGGTCGTTTAGGAAAGTTTGAGAGGCTTAAGCTGAGAACAGGCAAAAGGGTCGAGGATGGATCAAGGATAGATCCTCATACTGGAAGACCTTGGGCCAAAATGGTGTATAAGCCAGTCAAATGTCTGAAGAAAGTGCCTATGAAATCGATGCCACAGAACGTTTTGAGCAACATGAAATGGTGGTAACTCGAGATTGACACTGCTGAAGCCATCATGGAGGATCAAGATGAGCAGGTCATTCTGAAAGTATATGATCCACTGCATTTGATAAATCTATCAAAGGACGACCTGAAGAAGCTTCATGATCAGCCTATCTTCTTTACTGAACCATGGAGATCTGAAGCCAGGAAGTTCCAGAAGGTAGTTAAAGTTTGTATAGATGCTGGATTATATGCAGGCAGTAGTATATATAGCTCTAGTACTTAAATTTGATGTAAATAATTAGAAGCTATTGTCAAGGGGGAGTCTGTTGTTACACCCTGTGTGACGATAGCAGTCTAATCGATCAGCATTTTGGTTTAAGTAATATTCTGAGTATTGAGAATTAACAAGTGTTTTGATATATATGTTTATATGTGTTTGTCTGTTATTGATTGTGTGTTTGAACTTGATGTAACATATAACAAGAAGTTCAAACATAAAGGTCAAAGATTAACTCAAGCATAAGTAAAACATAAGTTTCATCACTTAAGTGTTTAAGTGTTTTGGCTAGATTCGAATTACATAAGGGAAGACATTCGAATCTGTGATAGATTCGAATGTGACCTTAGATTCGAATAGTGCCCAGATTCGAGAGTGTCTTAGTGGACAGACTCGAATGGGCCTTGGGCCAGATTCGAGTTTGGCCCACATCAGACTCGAATCAGGGTCTATAATTAGGGATAGACTCGAGTCATTAGCAGACTTTTAGCAGAATTCGTGAGGAATTAAGCTTAAGGCGATCTCGAGTTTATCATCAGCTTGAGTGCAGTTTCGGAGAGAATTAGTTCGTAGGATCGTTCGTGTGTCGTTCGTTCAGCGTCTGATAGTCTCCGTGTTTCGTAGTTGAGAGTTGTCCGTCTAACCGTCAACGAGAATTCCGCACTCGTTCACGGATCCGCGTCTAGATAGATCTTAGTAGTGGTAGACCTTACAAGAACATGTTATTCTATTACATATGGCTACCAAATTCGGCTATCTAGTTCCAATAATTTATCATGCCCATTTATCTGAAATACCCAATTACTTCTGATGACCCCTTAGAACACACTACCACTTGAAAGAAAAAGCAAACAGTTTTATTAGATGATGGAAAAAGAAAATGGACCTAAATCTGGGACAGAGGTGATGTCAAGAACTCAAACAAAGAGAATTATTATTATAAACACAGGCCATTACCTGATGTTGGTGTGTGATGCGGATCATAAGCATTATACCAATTGCATCAAAGGAATTTGGAAGAACAGTACCAAAATGCTCATCCATTACAGCAAATGGCCCTGGCAATTCAAATTATAAAAATATAGGAGAATGAGACAAGCTTTCATGATATACTCTTGCTACTGATTATATATTATTGAAAATCACTTCTAAGATATGCAAATGCATTCTACAGTTCCATACGAAGATATCATTGAAACCTTCTACTAGAAAATAATCTATTATGTCAGGCTAAAACCAGCACTAATTGAGCTGATGTTAACACTTCTACTTAAATGGGTTTATGTTGTTGATATCGCCTATTCTATACATGTTTTATAAGGCGATATCCTTGTGGTTTCATTGATAAACGTGTGTTTTTATGGGAAAAGTATGCGCTTATTGTGATTATTGTTATTTGTAGGTTGTGTTGGAAGAAAAATGGAGAATTGCCAGTTTCCTGATGGCGACTCGGCGAGTCGATTTAAAAATTCATACGAATGCCTCCTTTCTCCACAACAATGTTGTAGAAATCGCTAGGCGGGAGTCGGCCGGCCGACTGGGGACTAGGGAGTAGTCGGCCTAGGCGGGGATTAATCGGGGAGTAGTCGGATTGGAATTTTTAGTATGTAAATTTCAGAATTATATACGTAACATGTTCATAAACACTAAGATATAAACATAGGTAAGTTAAAAAACGATCAAATAATATTATATAATTAGATCTCAAAGTTAATCACTTAAATATTTTAACATTAATAACCTAAATTTGATTATATATATATATACACACACACACACACACACACACACATATATATATATAGGGTCGAGATCAATGGAGTACCATGTTAGACTGGGGAACTGGAGTCCACTAATGTTTGGTTACAAGTACAGAAGGGTAATATAGTCAATTAAATTTTATTTTAATTAATAGATGATAATTAGTGACTTAAGAAATCCCTTAATTGTAGGGATTTGATATCCCTTATAGTCAATTAAATTTTATTATAATTAATAGATGATAATTAGTAATTTAGGAAAATCCCTTAATTGTAAGGGATTTGATATCCCTTACGTACAGTTACCATGTGTTTACGTGGACATGCTTTTTCTATTTTCTTATATTGCACATGATACATGTGTACTATAAAGAACTTATTGAACATGTTCAATAATGGTACCGAACATGTGCAATATACTGGGGATTGCCTTTAAAACCATATTTGAAGACTTTGAACATGTGCCATAAGAGAATATATAGAGGTAAAACACATTAAACATGTGCAGTAATGAACATGTGCAATATACATGTGCAGTATAGAACATGTGTGGAATTGAAGCAGATGACAGCTTGAAATCGATTTCAATGGAGGGTTATCGCTGAAATGAGCAATAATAACTGCAACCGAGAAACTATTGGGATTTAAAAAGTGTGAACCTTTGCTCTTTTACGTGAGGTAAACTTGTATTTTCTGTGACTATTGTCCATGCAATGACCACTTTATTTTTATGTATGTGTGGCTGACTGCAACCATTTGGTCACACAACGAGTGTCTTCTTGAGTATTAATTACTAATTTTAATGCAAAATGATGGCTGTGAACGGTACCCCAGTCTAACATGGTACCCCATTGATCTTGAATCTATATATATATATATATATATATATATATATATATATATATATATATATATATATATATATATATATATATATATATATATATATATATATATATATATATATATATATATATATATATATATATATATAAAGATTTTCCTTTAGTTAATTTAATAATTAAATAAATGAAAACTAGATAATAAATGTTTCTAGGGATTTAAACAGCAGCCCCTTCAACTTCACCTTCTCTCTACACACGCTTCCTTCCTCCCTCTGCTTTCTTCCCTTCCCTGCTTCAACTTCGCCTTCCTTCAAAGTTTTCCCATGCTTTCTCTACGGCAACGATTCCTTCCTTCCTATGCTTTCTCCACCGCTGCTTCACCTTTCTTCCTCTACTCTCTCTACAACAACGATGGAGAGTGATGCGAACAAAGAGACAGAGAACAGAGTGAGTGAAACAGCAAAGAGATAGAGAACGGCAAGGGCAGAGAGATGCGAATAGAGAGTGAACGGCGAGGACAGAGAGACCTATGCTTTCCTCCCTCTGACCCGCCGGCGCCGGCGCCTAGCCCGCCCAAGCACCGCCTAGACCCGCCTATCTCCGCCTAG
>JAANYP010001455.1:0-115007 GCA_020465985.1 Centrapalus pauciflorus | reverse complement strand
ATTAAATACTCAAATCGTGACTTATCAAACGTTTTGGTAAATAAATCAGCATTATTATCTTCAGTCGCCACTTTTACCAGTTTTATCAAGTTCTTTTCAGCACAATCACGAATAAAATGATGCCTTATGTCTATGTGCTTTGTTTTACTGTGTTTAACTGGATTATTTGTTATCGCAATTGTAGATTGATTGTCTATCCTAATTGGAGTTTGAGTATAAGCCAAACCGTAATCCCGCAATTGTTGTTGTATCCACAGAACCTGTGAACAGCAACTACCAGCAGCAACATACTCGGCCTCGCACGTTGACACGGCTACCGATGTTTGTTTCTTGCATTGCCAGGACACCAATCTCCCTCCTAGGAACTGACAACCTCCAGTCGTAGATTTGCGCGTCAAGCTGCATCCTTCGTAGTCAGAATCCGTGAACGCCTCCAACTCTAGATCTCCCTCCGCGTGATACCAAAGTCCCAGCTTCGGTTTCGACTTGAGGGTATCGTAGAATCCGCTTCACAGCTTTCATATGCATTTCCTTCGGATTCGCTTGAAACCTTGCACAAATACAAACAGCAAACATAATATCAGGTCTTGAAGCAGTTAAATACATAAGTGACCCAATCATGGCCCGATATAAAGTCGGATCCACATCGGTATCACTTTCAGTACCCGGCCCGAGATTGTGATTCACTTGAATCGGCGTGCTAAAATGGGCAGTCAACTTTGTTCCTTCCATCCCAAACCGTTCCAATATGTCATAGACATACTTGGTCTGATGGATAAACATGCCTTCCTTCTTCTGGTCAACTTGTAACCCCAAAAAGAAATTCAACTCCCCCATAGCACTCATCTCGAACTTTGACTTCATCACCTTCTCGAAATCTTTGCACATCTGTTCGTCTGATGATCCAAAAATGATATCATCTACGTACACTTGTACCAAGATAAAATGATCTCCCTTTCTCTTCACAAAAAGAGTACTATCTATCCTACCCCTCTCAAAGCCGTTTTCTAAGAGATGGTTCGATAGAGTCTCATACCATGCCCTAGGTGCCTGATGTAATCCATAAAGAGCCTTATCTAAACGATATACTCTATCAGGATATTTAGGATCTGTAAACCCGGGCGGTTGTTCTACATATACTAACTCCTTCACTTTCCCATACAGGAAAGCACTCTTAACGTCCAGTTGATATACTTTAAAGCCCTTGAAGGAGGCAAAAGCTAAAAACAACCTAATTGCTTCTAACCTTGCTACTGGTGCAAACACTTCGTTGTAATCGATTCCCTCCTCTTGGTTGAAACCCTTTACAACTAATCTCGCTTTGTTGCGCGTGACTATACCCCGATCGTCTCGCTTGCACTTAAAAACCCATTTGGTTCCTATTGCAATCTCCCCTCGAGGTAACGGAACTAACTCCCACACTTCTAGTTTCCTAAATTGTGACAGTTCTTCCTGCATCGCTTCAACCCAGGAGTTGTCCTTAAGTGCCATTTGCACATTTTTGGGCTCTACTTGCGATATGAAACACGAATATAGACATGTGTGATATGCCTCGGAGTCATTTATCATCGACAACAACACAGTGTTGTTATTTACACTACTCCGAGTCCTCACACCCTCGTTAGGATTTCCTATGATGCTATCTATTGGATGGTTCTTGTTAATCCTAGAGGACTCTATTTCGTCTACCCTTAGATTATCTCCTAAGTTGGATCCTATTTCACCTAAAGGGGGAACAGGCTCAGCTTCCACATTTTCTTCCTCACGGACGTTTTCCTCAGAGGCAGAACTTGATGCTTGAGTCTGATTCTCAGTGTTAGGTTCTTCTGGATTAGCAACTTCTGGAGACCCATCTACAGTCGCAGTAGGCTTGGACGTAGATTCGAACGTGGTCCTCGGAAAAATATGGCCATCGTCATTTAGGTGCAACGTCGCCATGTCTTTTTCGATAGTACCTGCAGTTTCATCCAAAGGAATGTTAAATGACTCAAATAACTTATCATAGTCAAAAATCCATTCCGGACCAGTTTGGGGTTCATGTGTATAACTTGTGACTTCAATATTATACACAATCTCCACAGTACCACTCTTTTTGTTAAAAACCCGTTTGTTTGGTGAGTTTGGCACATAACCTAGGAAGTATCCTTCGTCAGCCTTTTCACCAAACTTCGGTTGATGTTTTGTTCTTAAAAGTGTACATGGTACTCCAAACGGTTCGAATCCAGTTAAGTTAGGTGGCCGTTTATTCAAAATTTCATAACATGTTTTGTTCAATGATTTGACTGTAAGGACTCTATTTAAAATGTGGCACGCGGTATTCACTGCCTCCCCCCAAAACATGGTAGGAAGCTTTGAATCCGAAAGCATAGTCCTTGCAGCCTCAATCAATGTTCTGTTTTTACGTTCGGCCACCCCATTCTGTTGAGGTTCATATGGTGCACTGAATTGATGCACGATGCCCTTTGATAGGCAATATACACCAATTACAGAGTTTTTAAATTCAGTCCCATTATCACTACGTATATTTTTAACCCTTGTTCCGTAGGAATTCTCCACTTGGTCTAAGAACCCGATGAGCTTTGTAGCCGTCTCGTCCTTCGTACCTAAAAAGAAAACCCAAGAAAACCGTGAGTAATCGTCAGTGATAACTAAGCAAAACCAACTACCTCCTATACTCCTTTTGTTGATAGGGCCGAAAAGGTCCATATGCAACAAATCGAATGTCGAGGTTATGGAATTCAGCTTCTTGGACTTGTGTGTCTTTTTATGTTGCTTGCCCTTCATGCACGGTAGACACTTGTCTTCAAATTGAAAGCTCTTCAGAGGCACACCTTGCACCAAACCATTCTTTGTTATGTAGTTCATTTTCCTTAGGTGCAAGTGAGCCATGCGTCTGTGCCACAAAACCGATTCCGTCTCCGAAGCTTTTGATAGTAAGCAGATCGGACCCATCGAATTATCTGGCTTGTTCATGTCGAGCATGTACAAGTCATTCTTCCTTGGAGCCCGCATCAATATCCAATCTTCAGGTATCTTGAATCCCGGCTTTAGCACTAACGCCTCAGTGTCCGTAAATAACACCGAGTGCTTCTTATCACAGATTTGAGATACACTAATGAGATTATGAACCAGTTTATCAACGTGATAAACTTGATCCAATGTAATGGTCCCATTAGTGACTTCTCCAGTTCCAGTGATATTCCCTCCTTTGTTGCCCGCGAATGATACAAATCCCCTATTACCCCCCTTGAAGTCTGTGAGAAGACTCCTTTCCCCCGTCATGTGTCTGGAGCAACCACTGTCGACGAACCACTTGTTGTTTGGACCGGTAGTTATCTCCTGCACATGAAAGAAAAATAGGTTAGTTATCACGGGGAACCCAAGCCATGACTGACTTGGTAATACCATTCTCGTCCACATACTTGAACTCTTTCAAGTACCCATCTCGCCTTTCAGGTGACTTGGGCCTTTGAACTGAATTCTGTTGTGGTGCCGAGTGATTTAGATTCACTCTTTGCCTTTGAGTAGGCATTTGTTGTGATGCTCTAGAATAAGTCTTATTATAATGCATTTCAGACTGTGATCCCTGAGCTTTTACCGGAACATATTGTCTAACAGGAGTATGTGACCTAACTGGAGTGTGTGACCTGCTAGGTGTGGTGCTCCTATAGACTTGTTGAGGTGCTGACCTAGATTGATTAAAGACACGATTCGGTGAATTTGTCCTAACCACCTCTTTTGGTCCAACCTTAACCGGTGTTTGTTTCACAACAGGTTTTGGTGCGGCCTGCACAGTTTTCTCGATACTCTGAGAACTACTTGTGCTCGCCACACTTTGTGAGGGCTTAACAGATGTTGGGTTCACTGTCTTAGGGTTAACTTCTGCTTTCCTAACTGGACAGTGAGAAGCAACATGCCCTTTTGCGTGACATCTAAAGCAAGACATCTTATCCATGGACTTTTTGGTTGGTCCCTTAGATCTAGGTGTCTCACTAGTGTCTGTTACCTTTGGTACATCTATAGTGTCTGTCTCTTCGACCTGGTCAGCCCATGAAATTTTCTGTTTTCCTGCAGGTGTTTCACTGGAGGACGACACAAATTTCACTTGCTTGACCTTGACAGTTGAGTCAGGCACCTTAGGTGTATTTTCAACTTTAGGCTCAGGTGTAGGTTCAGGTAGGTCCTCTAAAACTACTGACTTGTCAGTTTTCTCCTGAGGCTGAGGCACATAGTTATCATTGAAAGGTGGAGGAATTTCGTGAAAACCTAGACCTACAGGCTTCTTAGACTGTCTTTGGGCATCTAAGACTTTCCCTAGGTTTAGGCTCGAATTCCTAAACTTTTCCAGCTTGCTATTGGCCTCTGCTACCTTAACCTTTGTCTCGGCTAGCTCTATGTCCTTGTCTTTCAGACTTTTGGTCAAGGCCTCTACGTGCTCATACATAAGTTCTATCCTAACACACTGCTCACTCAGTTTGTCTTTTAGAACGATTACATCTTGAGCATCAGCCTTAAGCTTTTCTTTTAAATCTTGTTTTATGTCATTTAGGCTAGCATTTTCTATTTTTAAGTTTTCATTTTGAGCAGCTATGGTCTTATGTGAGTCTAAAACTAGATTTAACCTATCATTAGAATTAACACATAAAGCACATAATTCACGAAATAGAGAATTAGAAAGACTAACCTTTGAGTTGTCAGATTCCACGTTGGCCATCTGAGCAGCAAACTCCAGCACGGTTTGATCATTCGCTTTCTCTACCCACATCGGACTGTTTTCCCTTGTGGTCTGCTCATCCTCTTCACAACCATTCTCCGTAACTTCAGCCATAAAAGCTCTAGCATTGGACTCCGGATGTGAACTCCAGTCATACGAACCATCTAGCTGTCTGTCAGAAGTGACATTGGATATCAGACCCACTAGATTGGCTTGACTAGATGAAGAACTCGGAAGATATCTCTGTTGGGACTGACTTTGGTACTGTCCTTGTTGCTGACTCTGCCCCTGGTATGACTCTACCTTCGGTTTTTGACACTCCCTCGCGAAATGTCCCAATCCCTGACAGTTGTAGCATTTGACCTTGGACTTATCAAATCCTATCCCCTTGTTATTCATCTGGAGATTCCTCCCAGTTCTCTTTATGAATCTTTTAACCCTCTGGGTTACCATGGCCAGTTGCCATTTAAGATCCATCTCCTCTAAGTCATCAGGGTCGACCTGATCGTAATCTTCATCCCAAAGAGCCGGATCATTGATCTTCCCTTGAACGCAATTTCCATATGCGGCCACAAACGAAGCAAGCAGATTCAGATGTTCTTCCGCCGACTTTGCGCTCATTGGCATCTTTGAATAGTTCTGACTTGTAGATGCCTGATTGACTTGAGGTTGCGGTTCTTCCGATCTTCCTAACCCTAAGAACGCGCGATTTAGTGAGTCTTCGGACTCTGGTGGCGATGACGTTTCTCCGGTGAAAAACGCTGTAGCACTCTTCTGATCAGCTGTCACTGATGATTTTGATGTCTTTCCAAAATACATAGCCGGATTTTGGACTTGCTCATAATCAGTCTCAGCCTTTATCATTTCGAAGTGATATGCCCTCAACGTTCCCACGATGTCATCCAGTGATTGAGCATAGTACTTATCTTCATTCAGCTTAATCATAGCCACGTACATAGCCCATTTGGCTGGTAGGGCATCAAGAAGCTTATTGTTCTTGTCACTGTCCGAGTACTCAATGCCATGACTTTCAAGCTCTGTTATCAGATGATAAAATCGTGTGATAATATCATCCAACTGTTCATCCTTAAGAGCCTTGAAGATTGCAAACTGTTGGGTCAACAGCTCAGTACGCTTTCTACGTACCCGTGGATTACCCTCACACCGTTTCTGAAGAGACTCCCAAAGCTCTTTCGACGTCCTCTGAGTCCGAAATGTGTGCAAGATATCTTGAGGTAACGCCATTCGGATAATAGAGAAAGCCTTGTTTTCGGCTTCAAATAGTTTCTTGTCATCTTCTTTCATCATTTGATATGACAGAACCTTTTGACGGCCTTCTACCTCAGATACTGGTGGAATGTACCCTTCATCAATGCACACCCACATGCGCATATCGTTGAATCGTACAAAATCCGTGAATCTATCCTTCCACCAGTAGTAATCCTCAACTTTCATCAACTTAGGTGGTGCATTGGCCTTCCCAACTTCGTGATCCATTTCAAGGAATTTCTGAAGGTTCGACATCTTTTCTGAAAGAATTTGAATTTGAACTTAATTAATTTAATTAGAAACTGATTTAAATTAACTTATTCGAATCTAGATAGATTCGAAACTAATTAATATTTAATCTTTTGAAATTAAATTCGATTAAGACTTAAAAGTCAAGTAGATTCGAAATAATGTCAGATTCGAACAATCCCTTAGAATCGAAGATATGTCAGATTCGAAGAACCCCTAGACTCGAGGACCCTTAGAATCGAAGGCACAAACAGAATCGAAAATCAGCAGAATCGAAGCTCAGACTCGAAACAATAACAAACTCGAAACAAACTCGAAAGAATATAGATTCGAGAACCAATTCGAATGTATTAATAGATTCGAAACCCCACAGACTCGAAACTGACTGAAATTGACTCGATAGGAGCGTATTTTGGTTAGACTCGAAAATAAAGTAAAACCCTAATTACCCCTATAGATTCGAGCGCCGCAAACTCGAAAAACGGCTAACACTTTGATTTTTTGACGTTTTACGGATTAAATCACTATTTTTCAAACGAAAAATAATGATTTCGACCAAAAACGTGAAAAACGACAAAGTGTTTCCCGAATATGAATTTGCTAAGCTCAAAAACACGTTTTTGAGAGAAAAACCGTCCAACTAGCGTCAAGAAACCTAGAATGTTTCTGATGAACACGAAGAACACCACGAACACTCCGTAGGCTCTGATACCACTTGTAAGGTCTACCACTGACAGATCTATCTAGACGCGGATCCGTTAACGAGTGCGGAATCCTCGTTGACGGTCAGACGGACAACTCTCAACCAACGGAAACACGGAGACTATTAGACGCTGAACGAACGACACACGAACGATCCTACGTACTAATTCTCTCCGAAACGGGACTCACCTAGCTGATAAACTCGAGATCGCCTATTGCTTAATTCCTCACGAATTCTGCCAAAGGTCAACTAATGATTCGAGTCTATCTCTAATTATAGGCCCTGATTCGAGTCTGTTGTGGGCCAGCCTCGAATCTGGCCTAAGGCCTCATTCGAATCTGTCCATCTGACAGATTCGAATCTAACCCATTCGAATCTAAGGATACATTCGAATCTATCACAGATTCGAATCCCTTCCTTAACCTATTCGAATCTATCCAATACACTTAAACACTTATGTGATGAAACTTATGTTTTAACTTATGTTTGACATACTCTTTGACTTTTATGTTTGAACTTCTTGTAATATGTTACATCAAGTTCAAACACACAATCAATAACAGACAAACACATATTAAACATATATATCAAAACACTTGTTAATATTCAGAATATTACTTAAATCATAACGCAGATCGATTAGACTGCTATCGTCACACAGGGTGTACCAACATTACTTATTATACATTAGTTGTAAAAGTTTTAATTCTACCCTAATGCCATAACTATTAATGTAGTAGTTATTGTTAATTACACTTAAATGTATATTATTGTTGTATGGGTGCTGCAAACTTGATCACTACCAACTCCCGTGCCCATATTTGAATCATCCACTTTAGTTACATTTTTAGAATGATTATCCTTTGAAACTAACTACTCCTCACACATTTTTTCATCTGCATCATTTAGATCAGGCTTATTCACAACCTCTGAATGTGTATTCATTTCTTCAACAATAGTGTCACCAACCTTCTTTAATATCTATGGACGTGACTAATAATGCTTTGTATGCTTGCTACTAATCGGTTATTCAGCATTATGTCCCTCTACATCTATCCCGATCTCCTAACTAGCACTCTCGTATCCAAATTTGAATTATCCACATCATCTTCATTAAGCTTATTCACAGCCTCTAAATGTATTTTGTAACATCCTCAAATTTGATATAATAATTAAACTATTAAATATATACTTAACCAATAAACTGAGGAATCTACTTATGTCAATCGACATGTAAAGATTTATTTCTTTAATTATTAAAAGAGAATATGTATGTCAATGTCAATTTATAAAGCTATAAATAGATAAACGAGACATAGATTTGAGCTAGTTTAACTCGTATATTATTATAATATTCTCACAATTTAAGTAATAATTTGATTAACTAAGTAATCAAGATTAATTAAGTTAATCGCTTAGATATAATTATTGGAAAAGATGTCTGCTTGCTTTAATAACTTGTATTCTATGTTTTGAGCCTTGTAAAATTCTAATCCATACAATAAGTACAATACTTTGAGCCCTATGTATAAGTGCCTTATGAACACCTATAATTAGTAATAATTGAAACAGTAAAGAATAAAGGGAGTTAAAAGGGTGAAGTAGTTTGAGAGAAGGGTTATAGGTGGTCAATTAAAGAAATGAGGGTGCTGGATGAAACATTTTTACCAATGGGGTCAGATTGGTTGCCCAATGTTGGTACACTCTGTGTGACGATAGCAGTCTAAGTGATCCAACATTATGGTTTAGCAAGTATTAGATTTATATGTCTATATATGATTGTTATTTATTATTGTTTGTGTGTTTGAACTTAATGTAACATATTACAAGAAGTTCAAACATAAATGATCAAAGATAAAATCAATCATAATGTAAAGACATAAGTTTCAATACTTAGTTAATTATGTGAGAAGGTAAATTCGAATTATCTAAGGACTAGGATTCGAATCTGGTTAGATTCGAATGAGTCTCTTGGTAGATTCGAATGTGACCATTTAGGCAGATTCGAGAGTGTCAGATGGGACAAACTCGAATGGGCCTTGGGCCGGATTCGAGTTTGGCCCTTAACAGACTCGAATTAGCCTCTATAATTAGGGATAGACTCGATTAATTATCAGACTTTTTGCAGAATTCGAGAGTGATTAAGCATTAAGCGATTTCGAGTTTATCATCAGCGTTAGTGTCGTTTCGGAGAGAATCAGTTCGTAGGCTCGTGCTTGTGTAGTTCGTGCAGCTTCTGATAGTCTCCGTGTTTCTAGTGAGTGTTGTCACCGTCTACCCGTTAACGAGGATTCCGCACTCGTTGACTGTTCCGCGTCTAGATAGATCTGTGTTAGGTAGACCTTACAAGTGGTATCAGAGACAAGGGGGTGTTCTTGGTGTTCTTCGTGTTCATCAAGATATATCCTAGGTTTCTTGACGCCTTTGGACGGTTTTTCACTCATTTTTCGTGTTTTTCGTGTTCTTCGAGCTTAGCAAATAGTCATCCGGGAAATACTTTGTGTTTTTCACGTTTTTGATCGAAATCAATATTTTTCGTTGAAAAAATATTGATTTAATCTGCAAAACGTTAAAAAATCAAAGTATTAGCCGTTTTTCGAGTTTGCGGCGCTCGAATCTATTAGGAGTAATTAGGGTTTCACTTAGTCTCGAGTCTAACCAAATCCGCTCCTTTCGAGTTTGATACAGAGTGGTTTCGAATCTAATTCGAGTTTGTTCTAGTTTCGAATAGGGTCTTTTTTTGCTGACATTCGAGTTTAATTCGAGTTTGTACTAGAATCGAATAGGGCTTCGAATCTGCTGAGTATTCGAGTTTGCTTGACCTTCGAGTTTAAGAGCTTTCGAATCTGTCATTAGAGTCGAATTTAATTGAATTTCTAAACTTAATCGAATTTAATTCCAAATAAATTTGAGTTTAATTACATTCGAATCTACCTAGATTCGAAAGAATTAATTCAATTAATTAAGTTCAAATTCAATTACTTTCGAACCGATGTCAAATCTTCAAAAGTTTCTGGAAATGGACCACGAGGTCGGAAAGGCAAATACTCCGCCTAAGCTGATGAAACTCGAGGATTATTATTGGTGGAAAGATCGGTTTACCGATTTTGTGCGTTTTAATGATATGCGCATGTGGGTGTGTATTGACGAAGGATACATTCCACCAATTTCTGAAGTTGAAGGCCGTCAGAGAGTCTTATCATACCAAATGATGAAGGAGGATGATAAGAAACTGTATGAAGCCGAGAACAAAGCTTTCTCGATAATTAGAATGGCGTTGCCTCAGGATATACTACACACATTTAGGACTCAGAAGACATCTAAGGAACTTTGGGAGTCTCTAAAAAAGAGGTGTGAGGGTAATCCTAGGGTTCGAAGAAGGCGTACGGAGCTGTTGAAACAACAGTTTGCGATTTTCAAGGCGTTGAAGGATGAACAGTTGGATGATACCATCACCCAATTTTATCATCTATTGACGGAGCTTGAAAGTCACGGGATTGAGTATTCTGACACCGACAAGAACAATAAGCTTCTTGATGCCTTACCAGCCAAATGGGCTATGTATGTGGCAATGATAAAGCTTAATGAGGATAAGTATTATACCCAATCTCTGGAGGATATCGTGGGAACGTCGCGGGCATATCATTTCGAGCTACTGAAGGCCGAAACTGATTACGAACAAGTCCAGAATCCAGCAATGTACTTTGGAAAATCAACAAAACCTTCAGTGACCGCCGATCTGAAGACTGCTACCGCGTTTTTCATCGGAGAAACGTCGTCACCAGCAGAGTCTGATGACACACTGAACAGAGCGTTCTTAGGGTTGGGAAGATCAGAAGAACAGCAACCTCAAGCAGCACAGGCGACGACATCTTAGAGCTATTCTAAGATGCCCATGAGCGCTAAATCAGCGGAAGAACATTTGAACTTGCTTGCTTCATTTGTGGCCGCTTACGGGAACTGCGTTCAGGGAAAAATTAACGATCCTACTCTCTAGGATGAAGACTACGATCAGGTCGACCCTGTCGATCTTGAGGAAATGGATCTAAAATGGCAACTGGCCATGGTAACCCAACGGGTTAAGAGATTCATCAAAAGAACTGGGAGGAATCTGACAATGAACAATAAGGGGATTGGATTTGATAAATCCAAGTCAAGTGCTACAACTGTCAAGGTCTGGGACACTTCGCCAGAGAATGTCAGAGACCAAAGGTAGATACGTACCAAGGGCAGAACCAGCATCAGGGACAGTTCCAGAATCAGTCCCAACAACGATACCTTCCGAGTTCATCTGCCGGTCAAGCCAATCTAGCTGGTCTACTATCAAATGTCACTTCTGACAGACAACTAGACGGTACTTACGACTGGAGCTCAGATCCAGAATCAAATGCTCGGGCTTTCATGGCTGAAGTCACGGAGAATGGGTGTGAAGGTGAAGAGCAGACCACAATGGACAGCAGTCCGATGTGGGTGGAGAAGACGAATGATCAGACGCTTCTGGAGTTTGCCGCTCAAATGGCCAACGTGGAATCTGATAACGCAAAGGTTAGTCTGACTTACTCTCTTTTTCATGATTTATGTGTATTGTGTGTTACTTCTAACGATAGGTTAAATCTAGTCTTAGAATCACATAAAACCATAACTGCTCAAAATGAGTCATTAAAGGCTGATAACGCTAGCTTAAACGATATTAAGCAAGATCTTAAGGAAAAACTTAAGGCTGATCCTCAAGATGTAATAGTTCTGAAAGACAAACTGAGTGAGCAGTGTGTTAGGTTAGAGCTAATGTATGAACATGTAGAGGCCTTGACCAAAAGTCTTAAGGACAAAGACATAGAGCTAGCTGAAACAAAGGTAAAGGTAGCCGAGGCGAATAGTAAGTTGGAAAAGTTTATGAATTCAAGCCTGAACCTAGGGAAAGTTTTAGACGCTCAACGCCAGTCTAAAAAGCCTGTAGGTCTAGGATTTCATGAATCCTCCACCTTTTAATGCAAACTACGTGCCTCAACCTCAGGAGAAAACTGATAAATCAGTAGACTTAGAGGACATACCTACACCGACACCAGAGCCTGTAATAGATACTGCACCTAAGGTGACTGATACAACCGTCAAGGTTAAGAAAGTCAAATTTGTGTCTTTCTCCAGTGAAACACCTGCAGGAAAACATAAAATTGATTTTAATGATCAGGACGATGAACCAGTCGCAGTAGATGTGCAAAAGGACCAAGACACTAGTGAGACACCTAAGTCTAAGGGCACACACAAGAAGTCCATAGATAAGATGTCCTGCTTTAGATGTCATGAAAAGGGGCATGTTGCTTCTCACTGTCCGATTAGGAAAGCCGAAGTTACACCTAAGACAGTGCAACCAACACCTGTTAAGCCCTCAACCAATGTGGCGAGCACTAGTAGTTCTCAGAGTACCGAGAAAACTGTGCAGGCCGCACCAAAACAAGTTGTGAAACAAACACCGGTAAAGGTGGGACCAAAGGAAGTGGTTAGGACAAATTCACCGAATCGTGTCATTAATCAACCTAGGTCAGCACCTCAACAAGTCTATAGGAGCACCATACCTAGCAGGGCACACACTCCAGTTAGGTCTCATACTCCTGTTAGACATTACGCACCGGTTAGAGCTCAGGGATCACAATCTGAAATGCAATATAATCGGAATTATTCTAGAGCTCCACAACAAATGCCTACTCAAAGGCAGAGAGTGAATTTACATCACTCGGCACCACAACAAACTCCTGTTCAACGACCCAAGTCACCTGAAAGGCGAGATGGGTATTTGAAATAGTTTAAGTATGTGGACGAGAATGGTATAACCAAGTCAGTTATGGCTTGGGTTCCCCGTGATAACTAACCTATTTTCTTTCATGTGCAGGAGATTACCACAGGTCCAAACAACAAATGGTTCGTCGACAGTGGATGCTCCAGGCACATGACAGGGGAAAGAGGTCTAGTTACAGACTTCAAGGGTGCGAATCGGGGATTTGTATCATTTGCGGGAAACAATGGAGGAAACATCACGGGTACCGGAGTGGTCACTAATGGGACGATCAAGTTGGACCAAGTTTATCACGTTGATAAACTGGTTCACAATCTCATTAGTGTATCTCAAATCTGTGACAAGAAGAATTCAGTGTTGTTCACTGACACTCAAGCGTTAGTGCTAAAACCGGGATTCAAGATTCCTGAAGAATGGGTATTGATGCGGGCACCTAGGAAGAATGACTTGTACATGCTTGATATGAACAAGCCGGAGACTTCGATGGGGCCAATTTGTTTATTATCCAAAGCTTCGGAGACGGAATCGGTACTGTGGCACAGACGCATGGCTCACTTGCACCTAAGAAAAATGAACTACATAACGAAGAATGGACTGGTGCAAGGTGTGCCAATGAAGAGCTTTCAGTTCGAGGACAAGTGTCTACCATGCAAGAAGGGAAAACAACATAAGAAGACACACAAGTCCAAGACGCAGAACTCCATAACCTCAACATTCGATTTGTTGCACATGGACCTCTTCGGCCCAATCAACAAAAGGAGTATAGGAGGTAGTTGGTATTGTTTGGTTATCACTGACGATTACTCACGATTTTCTTGGGTTTTCTTTCTAGGTACAAAGGACGAGACGGCTTCCAAGCTCATCGGGTTCTTAGACCAAGTGGAGAATTCCTACGGAACACGGGTTAAAAGGATACGTAGTGATAATGGAACTGAGTTCAAAAACACTGTAATTGGTGTATATTGCCTCTCAAAGGGCATAGTGCATCAATTTAGTGCACCATATGAGCCTCAATAAAATGGGGTGGCCGAACGTAAAAACAGGACACTGATTGAGGCAGCTAGGACTATGTTGTCGGATTCAAAGTTTCCTACCATGTTTTGGGGGGAGGCGGTGAATACCGCATGTCACATTTTAAACAGGGTCCTAACTGTCAAATCATTAAACAAAACCTGTTATGAAATTTTCAATAAACGGCCACCTAATTTAACTGGCTTCGAACCGTTTGGGGTACCATGAACTTTATTGCGTACAAAACATCAACCGAAGTTTAGTGAAAAGGCTGACGAAGGATACTTCCTAGGTTATGTGCCGAACTCACCAAACAAACGGGCTTTTAACAAAACAAATGGTACTGCGGAAATTGTGTATAACATTGAAGTCACAAGTTATACACATGAACCCCAAACTGGTCCAGAATGGATATTTGACTATGATAAGTTATTTGAGTCATTTAACATTCCTTTGGATGAAAATGCAGGTACAATCGATATGGACGTGGCGACGTTGCATCTGAATGACGATGGTCATACCTTTCCGAGGACTACGTTTGAATCCACATCCGAGCCTACTTCGCGAGTAGATAGATCTCCAGAAGTCAATGTTCCTGAAGCACCTTCAACTGAGAACCAGACTCAGGAAACAAACTCCAACTCTGAGGAAAATATCCACGAGGAGGAAAATGTAGAATCTGAGGAAGTTCCCCCATTAGGTGAAATAGGATCTAACTTAGGAGATAATCTAAGGGTTGATGAGATAGAGATCTCTAGGATCAACAAGAACCATCCTATAGAAAGCATCATAGGAAATCCTAACGAGGGTGTGAGGACTAGGAGTAGTTTAAATAACAACATTGTGTTGTTGTCGATGATAAATGACTCCGAGGCATATCACACATGTCTCTATTCATGGTTCATATCGCAAGTAGAGCCTAAGAATGTGCAAATGGCACTTAAGGATAACTCCTGGGTTGAAGCGATGCAGGAAGAACTCTCGCAGTTTAAGAAACTAGAAGTGTGGGAGTTAGTTCCATTACCTCGAGGGGAAGTTGCCATAGGAACCAAATGGGTTTTTAAGTGCAAAAGAGACGATCGGGGTATAGTCACGCGCAACAAGGCTAGGCTAGTTGTAAATGGTTTCAACCAAGAGGAGGGAATCGATTACAATGAGGTGTTTGCACCAGTAGCAAGGCTGGAAGCCATTAGATTGTTTCTAGCTTTTGCCTCCTTCAAGGGATTTAAGGTATATCAATTAGTTGTTAAGAGTGCTTTCCTATATAGGAAAGTGAAGGAGTTGGTGTATGTAGAACAACCGCCCGGATTTACAGATCCAAAATATCCTGATAGAGTATATCCCTTAGATAAGGCTCTATATGGATTGCATCAAGCACCAAGGGCGTGGTATGAGACTCTATCCAACCATTTATTAGAGAACGGGTTTGAAAGGGGTAGGATAGATTGTACTTTGTTTGTTAAGAGGAAGGGAGAACATTTTATCTTGGTACAAGTGTACGTCGATGATATCATTTTTGGATCATCAGACGAACAGATGTGCAAAGATTTCGAGAAGGTGATGAAGTCTAAGTTCGAGATGAGTGCTATGGGAGAGTTAACTTTCTTTTTGGGGTTACAAGTTGACCAGAAGAAGGAGTGTATGTTTATCCATCAGACGAAGTATGTCTATGACATATTAGAACGCTTCGGGATGGAAGGAACAAAATTGACTGCCCATTTCAGCACGCTGATTCAAGTGAATCACAATCTCGGACCGGGTACTGAAAGTGATACCGATGTGGATCCGACATTATATCGGGCCATGATTGGATCACTTATGTATTTAACTGCTTCAAGACCTGACATCATGTTTGCTGTGTGCATTTGTGCTAGGTTTCAAGCTAATCCGAAGGAGATGCACATGAAAGTTGTGAAGCGGATTCTACGATACCTCAAGTCGAAACCGAAGCTGGGACTTTGGTATCACGTGGAGGGAGATCTAGAGTTGGAGGCATTCACGGATTCTGACTACGGAGGATGCAGCTTGACGCGCAAATCAATAACTGGAGGTTGTCAGTTCCTAGGAGGAAGATTGGTATCCTGGCAATGCAAGAAACAAACGTCGGTAGCCGTGTCAACGTGCGAGGCCGAGTATGTTGCTGCTGGTAGTTGCTGCTCACAGGTTCTGTGGATACAACAACAATTGCGGGATTACGGTTTGGCTTACACTCAAACTCCCATTAAGATAGACAATGAATCTACAATTGCTATAACTAATAATCCAGTCAAACACAGTAAAACAAAGCACATAGACGTTAGGCATCATTTTATTCGTGATTGTGCTGAAAAGAACTTAATCAAATTGGTAAAAGTGGCAACGGACGATAATAATGCAGATTTTTTTACCAAAGCATTTGATAAGTCACGGTTCGAGTATTTAATTCAACTAAATGGAATGCGTAACCCAGAGTAATTTGACCTTAGTGGTAGTTTATTTCCTTTTATAGCTGTAGTATTTCTTTCTTTTTATAGTAAGTCTGCTAATTAAGGATAGTTTCTATTTTTAGTAAGTTAGTAGGTTATCTTCTTTTATTGCTATGTCTTATGAAAAACAAAAGAAAAAAGAGAGAAAATCATAAAAATACAAAAAAAGAGAATATCAGAAAAAGAGATAAGTCTTAGATGCATAGGTTCAAAGTGACGAAAATTAGCACAATCGTTACTAACTCTAAGTGTTTAGGCTTTCACACATAATGCAACTAAATTCTAAGTGTTATACTTTATTTTAGTTTGATGTGTTGGTAGGCATTATACATATAGGGAATCTCAAGGCTAATAAAATATTCAAGAAAAAGTCAAACGTGTCGCTAACTTAGATGTATGACCAATCGGTCTTAATTTTTATGTACATGACATAGAAACTTTGAGTCTAAATGAGGTATGCAAACTTTCTGGGGATGTATAGCATCATCAAATACATCTTAAAATGGAAAGAATAGAAAAATCATACAAAATTGAGAGTCGAAAACATGTAACTCTGTTGTACGTAAGTACAGACCTGTTGCCTCTGTTTAGATTCGGGTTAGCAAGATAAGTCGCTTTGTTGTACGTCGGTACAGACCTGTCACCGCTGTCTTGCTAGCTTTAAGAATAAACTTTAAGTCAAACTAAGACACTTTGTTGTATGAAAATACAGACCTGTGTCTGATGTTTGTCTTTTAAAGAAAGTTTGCAAATACCAACAAGTTAGAACCTTAGTCTGTATGCCTTGATCATAAAAGTATGTCTATGTCTGAGTCCCGTAAGATAATTTCATGATAAATAAAAATGCCTAGGGATATTCCGAAATGTAGCATGTTTAATGGGGTAAATACCAACAATCGGCTAAATGGGTATGTCACGACAAACAATCAAAGGAATCAAAAATTCCTAAGTGTGAAAGTTTAAGTACTGAAAGTGAGTATCTGACATCGCTATCTGATTGAACCTTTATTTGACTATACTCATCAAAAATATTGTGTTTAGAGTTTAGCATAGGTTGTAAATTTTAATAAGTATAGTTTAAGTCTAAGTTACATTTTTGGTCAAAATTTTAAAATTTTATTTTTTACTTATTTTTCCTTAGTTTATTTTATTTTATTTTATATTTCTACTTAGGAAAAGGGTCAAAAATTACTGAGGGTGCATTCATAGTTGGATAAAATAAACACTGCGTGAAAAATCTTGTGCTTAGGGTAAAAGATTTGGCATAGTTTATCTCGTTACACAATACCGTTGAAAAGGTTGAAAAAGTTGAAGTTATTTCAAAATTTTCAAAATTTTTCTAAGTGTTTGGTGTAATTCGAGTTTAGGACAAACTCGAAATTGGGTGGTTTTCGAATCTGTCAGTAGATTCGACTTTGGCCATAGATTCGAAGGTTGGTATTATAAATAGGTAACAGTAACTGTCATTACTCCTATCTGTTTTCGAATCTATCCTCTCGAATCTATCCGGCGACCTCGAATCTATTTCCTCGAATCTACCGATTTCCACAAAAACGACAATTTGTCGAGTTTCTTGCTTGGTGTTTCGATTCTACTGATATATCTAGGTATAATCACCTTGGTTGTACAAGATTCATGTAGTTTTATACACCATTTAAGTCAAAATCATCAATTTTCGAAGGATTAATGGTCGAAATTGGATTTTTCAAAATTAACCAAGTTTGGAATGATAAAAGGTCAAATTACAGGCAAATATCAGTGATTAGAACCTAGTTGGACTAATGTATGTGATTTTCTAAGTTCAAAATGGTTAAAATCATGGGTATTGTTGAAGAGTTGGACGACGACCTTTCGAATCTGTTCATGAACATTCTCGAGTCTGTTAGTAAACTCGAGAAGACCATGTCATTCGAATCTGTCATCAAACTCGACATAGGGAGTCTTCGATTCTGTCTATTCGAATCTGTTACTCTATTTGAATTATTTAATTTAAATTTTATTAAACTTGTAGAAATTCTTTTGTGTTGGATTTTGTACTTAATCAAGTTCAAAATAAACAAATTTGAATTTAGGCAAGTTTATTGATATTTATTAATTCTAATAGTTTATCTACTGTGCAGATATGGTTGTTCGAGTATTTATGCCGAAGCACAATATGGTCATTCACCCCGACCATCATATCCCTGAGGCGCAGGGATATCGTCAAATGTTGGATTTCCTAGTAGAATCTAGGATTGCTTTCGCTTTGTCACATAATATTCAGATTCTTATTCCTTATGTTCGCCAGTTCTATGATCATCTTCAGGTGGACTGCTCTGTCACTCCGATAGTGCTGAGAACAAGGATTGCAGGGCAACCGTTGGTGTTTTCTGCCGATATGATGCGTCAAGTTTTGCAGCTAGGTTCTCCGGAAGAGGAGTCTGGGCCTATTGACTTTCCCCTAAGTATTAGGCAAGCAGCTTTTCAGCGAATGGGTTACAGTCTAGATGTTACGAAGACTTCGTACATGAAGAGCGGGCTTATTGGCCAATGGAGATTTTTGGCTCATGTTTTCATGGTCTGTTTCGCGGCAAAGAAAGCTGGTTTTGATTATATCGCCTCGAAGATCCAATCTGGGATGATCGCTTTAGTGTATAATCGGCCATTCAGCTTTTCTCAGATGTTTTTCTCAGAATTCGTCCATCAAATCTCAGCTCCAGAGCAACAACAATTTCTGCTGTATCATCGATTCATAATGATGCTCATAAGGCATTTCTTGCCGAATTTGCCGCCGCACAATGAAATCCAAAGTGTCGCGGTGATGGATAAAAGAATTTTTGCTGATTGCTCCTCGCACAGAGGAAGGTTGGTGGTTCCAGTCGAGGGACCGTTGTTTGGAGCTGTTCTAGATAGGAATTTTGAAGCACCAGATACTACCAACTGGGCAGGTGTAGTTGAAGTTCAGCCTGGTCAGCCACAACAACAACCACAGCAACCACAGCCACCGCGAGCACAACGACAAAGGCGAAGACAAATAGCTACTGCAAGTCAGACTCAGGCATCTAGGCCTTCTACAAGTCAACACCAAGAAGTGCAAGAAGCAGGGCCTTTGAATGTCCCAAGTGAATCTGATCAGTTGTGTCAGACGTTATATGAAATTTGGGAAGCTAGTCCCCACGCCAATGAAGAAATATCTGCAGCGTTGGTTGGAGAATTGCTAGAGCCTCCAGAGGGAGAAGATGATGTGTTGAGGGATGTTGATGAATATGAACCAGAGCAGACTGGTAATGATGAGTCATCATCAGCAACTGAGTCAGAAAGTATGGAGGAGATAGAAGTTGAAGCTCCAGAGTCAGTTACTACAGAACCAACAGTTCAAATAGGAACTTATGGATCACGATTAGTAGTTAATGAAGAAGCTTCAAGGCGTAGAACAACAAGAGAGTCTGATGAATCCGATTTTGAAGAAGAAGAGGTTGCACCGTTAGTGACAAGGCAACGGGCCAAGCGTCACAGATTTATGCACGGATCGTCTTCAGCTTCATCAGAACAACCAGAAAATCCTCAAACTCAAACTCCTCAACCTCAGGAACCTCAAACCACCATTCCCCCATCACCACCTCATGATGAACCATACATCCCATCGCCGATCATTCCATCTCCAATTCAATCCATCCCATCAACCTCATCCATATACGCCGACAACCAAAGGTTCCTGCAGCTCAAAGCTCGAGTTGACTTCCAAAATGTCCAAATCTTAGGCCTAACAAAGGCAATCGGTGAAATTCAGACTCATAATGCAAAGCTTGATAAGGAGAATGCCGATTTGAAGAAGATTGTGGAAACTGTTCAGGAAGAGAATGTAGAGTTAAAGACATTTGTAGCTGATCAAGCAGCTGAGTTAAGGTCGATGCGCTCCCTAGTTGAGCAACTAATGAAAAATTTACAGGTTCAGGGGGAGACATCGTGCCGAGATCAAGAAGTAGGCAGGAAGGATGATGATAATGAACATAACCAAGGCAATGATCCCAGCTCTCAAAGACAGAATGAGCCAGTAGATTTTTCTTCTGCTCAGGCTGCTCAATCTCAGGGGAAGCCAAGTCAGTTGGGAGGTGAAGTAGGAGAGGCTAGTTCGTCTAAGCCTACGGATTTTGAGATAAGTGAGATGATTGATGCTCTCATGGATCTTGATGACGACCGAATGGACTTGGGATTTGACTTTGAAGAGGATATGGAAGAATTAGAAGAGGGAGAATTTGTGCCTGAAGAAATTGTTGATTGGAGATCAGATGATGAGATATGTGCTGACGAAGACGATGAAGCTGATGAAATCGTAGTCCAGCAAAATCCAATAACCGATACATATGTGATAGGAGGCAATGATGTTGTTAACATAAAAGTGGTGAATGCTGCTTTAAATGTTGAGTCATCAGTAGAGGAACCTGTCAGAGAGTTAACGAATGAAGAGAAAATAAAGTTGTGGTTCAGGGCTGAGCATAAACAATTAGAGCTGAAAGAGAAGATGAGAGTGTCGGGGAATGGAAAACTATCAGGAAGCATATTAAGCTGGTTCTTTGATCGAGAACTGCAGCTATTCATAATCAAGAGAAAAGATGGGCTCCAGTACCTGAGGCGAACTCTGAAAGTATTCAATTCACTGCCAAAGATTGAGATCAAGGCGTTAGCATGGAAAGACCTGATCAATATTGGCAATGATCCCTACGCAGATATAATTGCCGGAATCATAAGGAAAGAGGGAAGATCAAGGAAGTTTGAACGCCTAAATCCAAGGATAGGAAAAAGAGTAGAGGAACCTTCTCGAATTGATCCTCTAACTGGGTGTACTTGGATGAAGATTCAATACAAACATGTAAGATGTCTAAGAAAGGTGCCGCTCAAGCCTATGCCACAGAACGTCCTGAAAAATCTGACCTGGTGGTATGTTGAGAGTGAGACTGGAGAAGCGGTGATGGAAGATTTTGAAGAAAAGGTGATTCTTAAAATCTATGATCCTCTTCATCTGGTAAACCTTTCTCGAGATCACCTTCAAATTTTGCATACTCATAAGATTTCAAGTGACACTCATATGGATGGTGAGGCTAGGAATTATGAGAATGTAGTCAAAGTATGTGTTGAAAAGGACTTGTATGTTGGAAGTAGTTTGAATAAATAATAAACAAAGTTCTTGATCAAATGTGTGAATTATTAGAAGCTATCGTCAAGGGGGAGTCTGTTGGTACACCCTGTGTGACGATAGCAGTCTAAGTGATCCAACATTATGGTTTAGCAAGTATTAGATTTATATGTTTATATATGATTGTTATTTATTATTGTTTGTGTGTTTAAACTTAATGTAACATATTACAAGAAGTTCAAACATAAAAGATCAAAGATAAAATCAATCATAATGTAAAAACATAAGTCTCAATACTTAGTTAATTATGTGAGAAGGTAAATTCGAATTATCTAAGGACTAGGATTTGAATCTGGTTAGATTCGAATGAGTCTCTTGGTAGATTCGAATGTGACCATTTAGGCAGATTCGAGAGTGTCAGATGGGACAAACTCGAATGGGCCTTGGGCCGGGTTCGAGTTTGGCCCATAACAGACTCGAATTAGCCTCTATAATTAGGGATAGACTCGATTAATTATCAGACTTTTTGCAGAATTCGAGAGTAATTAAGCATTAAGCGATTTCGAGTTTATCATCAGCGTTATTGTCGTTTCGGAGAGAATCAGTTCGTAGGCTTGTGCTTGTGTAGTTCGTGCAGCTTCTGATAGTCTCTGTGTTTCTAGTGAGTGTTGTCACCGTCTACCCGTTAACGAGGATTCCGCACTCGTTGACGGTTCCGCGTCTAGATAGATCTGTGTTAGGTAGACCTTACACCCAATCGTGACCTACCCATTTCATTGTCTTTCTTTGCAAACTTTCTGCAACTTTGGTAAGCTAGGGCTGGAGAATTATTGAAGGAGCTAAGCAAGAACTCTCAAAGTTTTGAGATATCAATCCTGGAAAAGCCCAAGGTAACCTCAGTTTCATGTTATGAGTGTGTGTATGTCTCGTCTTCATCTTTTTCTACATATCCTTTGAAGTTAAGGTGACGGAGATTAAGTAAGAGATGGAGATTTATAGAGTTTTAATGGAGAATAACAAATTGATTAAATAGGTTCTGAAATTGTAAGCTTAATAGACAAAGAAAAACGTAAACGAAAACATACGCTTTCGTCTTCGATTTCTCCTCAGTTTCTTGACGGAATTCAGTGATTCAAGTTGAAATTTGCTCGTTTAGTGATAAGATACAAGAACCCACGAATTATTCCATGTAATTTCGTGACTTAACCTTTCATATATGTGTGTGTGCTGTTGTGTGCAGACCATGGCTGCCCCACAACTACAGTCGTGAACCGTGAAATTTCATCAATAATTGATCACTTAGATTGCATCAAACCTGTCCAAATCATTTGTGTGTTGTTATGTGATAGTTGTTTGATGTTGTGGGACATTATAAATGGCTAGGGGGCTGCTGTGAGTTCGAAGGTTGGGCAGCCAATAAAATCCATGACAGCAGCCCAAAACAGTCCCATGAAGCGTCTAAAGATGGCTTGGCCTTTGGTCGAAAAGTCCCTCGAACCTCGACCATTCTTTAAGCCTTTGGCCCTAACCTCTAGACTCTCCAATAACATGTTCTTAGCCCATTTTATGGCTGTTGTTAAGTCCCCAAAACGGCTGTAACAGCAGCAAAAAGAAACTCTAAAATCGCATAACAAATGGCCATAGTTCATGGCCTAAATTCCCACGTCTTTTGCCTTGACTACCTTGGCCTTTGGCCTTGCCATTTAGGCTTAAAGTATGGTGATAATGAGAATATAAGAGACCTAAAGGTGTATTATGAGTGTACTATAGAAATTATATACAAGATGGAAGTGCCTATGAATGAGATACATATCCATGTGACACCATATAAGTGAGCCACAGGGCTTGAAATTACAATAAATAGAACATGAACCGAAGTAAGTCCTGGGATGACCAAGTATACGCTAAACCACACCGTATGGATTAATATTACATATGTATGCTTGTATGATCATTCATGAACACATAAATTCAAAAGAATATGCATTAAAATGTCATTAAAGACATAAAGGACTCGGAAGCACCTAATTGAACATATTCACCACAATCTGCTTAATTATGACTTAACATGATAATATAACATCATGGGCTCATTCCATACTTATATAACATATAAATTATCATCAAATGTTGCCCATAAATCTATAAAACTAAATAAGAGGCGTATCAGTGTCGATAAATTCAGAAACTTAAACCGAAAACGCTTAAACATTTCAAATAACTTCCAAACATTATGATATACTACTATAAGCTTATGAATGCTTTGAATATCATTATTTGATAGGTTTGGAGCTGAAGGGAGTGCCAGTTATCGGTTCGGGACATTGAGAGACTTAGTGGCCGTATTGAGCATTAAAGGCTATTATAGCCTATTGTACTGTGAGTTCTAGCATTGATGTGTGTGTTGCATACATAATTACATGTTTACTTTTATTTATGACATTGTTCATATCTATTTGGCATCATCCTCTTATATGATGCATTGCACTAGTTTTATTATACTTCCCTAGTTGGCAGTTTGTTATTTAATCATGGCATATGGCCAGCATACCTCATTTGATACCTTTCATTACATATATTAACCTTCATGTGCTTGAATATCGTTCATTTCATGTTTCACATGATTACACTTGATTACCCATTGTGAGCTATGCTCATTTATCATTGGCCTCACTGGATATCCAGATTATCATTATTATTATTAAACGCCTTACTTTGTGTTTGTGCGTATAAATTCCTACACCACATGAGCTCGTGGGTAGGTGGCTGGACATGGAAGCCGGTTGGAGTTGCGCAGCTGGACATGGATTCACAGCTGTTGGCAACGGCGGGTTAGCGGGTCATGTACTGCAAGCTATGCAAATTATTGGGCTATGCCCACATTATTTTATTAAAAAGATATTGCACTTGTCATTTTATTATCATTTTAACATTAATAAATGTTGTATGTTTTGCACTCCATATCGATCTAGTAACTCACTTAGCAATTTTATTTGCTAACCTCTCACTTTTATACATCTCAGGTGGAGTTACTAATGGAAAGGTGATTGCTGACTTCTGTCCAAATGCTTAGTTAAGCCGACTTGAAGTCATAAACCCTTTTATGGTAAAAGCTTAATGCTTAATAGTGGGAATATATGGGGAGTTTGTCTACCATTATGCTTGACGTGTACATATATATAGACATGTAATGTCTTTTGGGATTGATGATAGATCTTATATTTATGTAGAAGTATCTGGTAAATTTATCTTATATTCCAATTTTGGTTTATAATCAAACAGGGATATTGACTCCGTGTGAACGGGTCATGCCTGATTTTCTTTAAAAACCATGTTAATTATAATTAATTTGTTGTAAACCCATTAATGATTATATTACGTTGAAATAGGTGTTTCATATTCACTTCTTCAACATCAGTGTCACTAACCTTCTTTAATATTTTTAGAAGTGACTTGAAATACTTTTTACGCTTCCTATTAATTGTTGGGCCAACAACGGGTGAAAATGACAACTTACGACTAGGTATATCACTGTCACCAACCCCAACTGATTTCGTTTTATCTTTCTGCAAATGTTCAATGATATCAGCCTATGTCATTTGGGGAATTGGGGTCTATGACATGTTTGGGATCACAAAACCTTCAGCATCTGTCCTTTGGGTAATTAGAGTCTGTGATTTGCTTGGGTTTACAAAAACCATTTCTTTTTGTACCCCTAGTCCACTACTCAAAAATGATGGCAGGTCAACATTAGATGACAGATCTACTTCTACATGCACCATGTCCCCAAAAACAAAATCTCATCTACCCCTGAGACTCAACACTTTACCACATGAAGGAAATTCGTTCAATGCCTTTTTTAATCTTCATTTTGTCTTCTTTTTAAACTCATAAATATCCAATAATGTTGTAACGCCATCTATAGTACGTTGCAAAAACGAAACTTACATGTCATATATAATGTTTACTGTGTTGTGTAAAATGTAATGCGAAAATGATTATGTTCATGTGAACGTACAAACCTGCTTATATCTATTTGTTTTTTCTCCCTCAGATTCATTTCCCTCTTCGCTGTTAGTACGTCCAATCCTCACCAATGTCTTTCGCATCCTCCTGGTCATCTTCCTCACTTGGTACATTCAACCTACGCCCAGCCCACACTTAGAAAATGCCAATCTTGTGATATATCTGCCTCATCATTGATTCATTTTGCCAATTTTCATTCTCTGTTTCTTGTGTATACTCCCAAGAACCTTGCGATTGTAGCAATCTAAACCACCATTACTTATTTCAATATCTAGTCATGCACACAATAAATCTGATGTTCATGTTTTGATAACAAGCCTATCGCTTGTAACAATATTTGTCTCACACATCACATTATCAACAAAATACAACTTTAATATATAGATGGAATTCATCACATGCTTTTATGTAAATGTGTGCATTGTACCAATATCGAAATTGAATGTATGTAGAGAAGTGTGAACAAATGCAATTGATAGTTTGTAAGTTAACTTAAAGTTCACCAAAAATAAAATTAAATATTCTTACCACCAACAACATCAAAGGTCCAACAAAATAATTGTCCTTGTTCTCCTTCTAACTAGTTTTGCAGTTTTTCAAGCATGTAATCATGTATCCACACCAATCAAGATCTTTGACATCTATTCAGTAGTTAGAGCTGGAAGAAAATTTTGATTTATACCATCATTTGATGTCCATTCAGCCATTGTTATAGCAAAGACAACAAGGAAATTAAGCTTAAATGTTCTATTACGTTCTTCTGTCTCCCTTATCTTATCCACTACCCGACTAGCTCTAAACATTCGAGTTGTCTTACAAAATTGCATTTTTCACTCAAGTGACACTTCATCACTATATATATATATATCTGTGTGTGTGTGTGTGTATATAGATATATATATATATATATATATATATATATATATATATATATATATATATATATATGTATATATATATATATATTCTACTGTTCATCTGGTAGAGGAATATTTTCCATTGGTAGACATAACATCTTATGCACCCCAAGTCTTGCAATAGAAGTTTTACAATTATTAGTAAAAATGCAACATTTTGCAGGATTGAATTTGTCAATAACCCATTAGTGATATATGCATGTAGGTCTTCATTTTTCATATCCAGATTAGCACCAAACCCCACTCTATTTACTGCTCATTTGCTCCTTGCTAAGACCTTTTAGCAAATCAAAAAGTGGTTTAGGAAAAGACCGTGTTTGTAAAGCCAGAAAATCATTGTATCTATTTCTTTTTAGCCTTTCTGGAGCATGGTTGTCTTCCTCTTCGGCTGCTAAATTTTCTTCTTCTTAGTTTACATTAGTTGCAACTGATCATGAAGTACATGTTGTTAAATATTGAAGATTTAAGTATGTGAACATAACCATTTAACTGTGAATTCATACCTTATTCCCTATGTTTCGTCTTCCTCTCTTGTTAAACATCAGGTTTTGGCATCCTATCATTGTCATAAGAGTCTTCAGCATTATCGTCTTCTTTGTCTGCATTCATGATTTCCATTTATACTATTTTCATGTTCATTATCTTCGTTACTGTCCACTGACGAAAAGAAAAACAAGTGAACATACATGAAAATGAGAAACATCATCTTCTATATCTACTTACATATATGAACACATTAAATTCGAATGTGAATATGCCAAAACATCAAGTAAACATACATGAAAATCAGAAACCTCTATCTTCTATATTCACTTATATATGTGAACATACTAAATTCTACTGTGAATATGTCAAAACAACATATGAACATGCATGACAATTAGAAAGACCATCTTCTACATCTACTTACATATGTGACATAATGTAAATTATAATGTGAATATTTAAAAACAACAAGTGAACTTATAATCTTTTATATTAATTTACAAATGTGAACACACTAAAGTCAAATGTGAATATGCCAAAACAATAAATGAACATAAACACCATCTTCTATATGCACCTACGTATGTGAACACATTGAATTCTAATGTGAATATGTCAAAATAACAAGTGAACATACAAGAAAATTGGAAACATCATCATCTATATCAACTTACATATGTGATCAGACAATATTATAATGTGAATTTGCCAAAAACAACAAGTGAACATACATGTAAAATGTTGATTTTACACATTTAATTCCAAAATTGTTTAAAAAACTTTAAATTCTGTTAACCTAATAATGAAATTGTAAAAAAAAAAAAAAAAAAAAACCCTCTAAAATCAGTATATGAAAGGAGCATTATACCTTCGATATCATTGCCCCCTTCTGTTTGTTCTTCTTCAGATTTCTACTGCTCACATCCTTCGTCGATGTTATCATCAGCAGACACATTTATTAGGCTATCTTCATTTGACGGGTAAGATTGTGTTTTGAATATTCATGCTATCCTGCTACTTCTAGTTGGTGTTGCCATTGATGAAGACCAAAATGTGAACAAAAGATGAACAAACCGTGAACAACACAAAATGTGAACGTCACAAAGGTCTTGTTGTGAATTGAAGAATCACTAGAACCAAGATTGATAAACCTAAATTTTTCCTTACCTTCTTCCCCTTTCTTAATTTCCCCTTTGATTCATTCACCATTTTACTTGTTTCAATCGATTTCTCTGACTGCTTTCCATTGTAACTCCTTAGGGTTTTCGGTTTCTTCATGGCAAAAACAAAATTGGTGGTTTCGTCTAGTGTGTGTATTTTAAATGACAATGTTGAAAAATGATAGAAGTTCTCGATGAAAAATAAGCATTAAATAAGACGGTAATATGTCCTTCTGGCCCTATGGTTATCACATCCGCTGCTCAGCGCCTTTTTTTCATGTATTTAAAGTTTTTCATCAATTATTTAGGAACCTTGATCTATGTTATTAATTTTGATTCTACGGTTTATAATTGTACCTTTGGTACTCTAAAAACTATGGTACTTTCTCGAAAACCATCTTTGACTGGAATACTAGAAAACTATTTTGAGCCAATCATTTTCATTAAATTCATAAATTAAAAAAACAGAAAATCTGATTTATTAATATTTGTTTAAATATAATCAGGGGTAATTTGGGTATAGAATTGTTTCAATCAATTAGATGATAACATCCTGGATTCTCCTCCCTTCCGTTACTTCCCTGTTGATCATCTGCATTCCTATTAACGGGTTTTTAACATTTGAACGACCGCATAATCATTCACCGTAGAAACGTTAATTTCCAGTGAAAGAAGCAGCCATCTGGAGTTCCTTTTGATCACCAATACTGCACATCCGATGTTAGTGAACATGTTCGAAACCAATAAACATGTTGTCACACCCCGTTACCCCGGTTGGCAACTAGGCATGACGTCGCGGAAACAAATGCATAATCATAATGAACGACCTATAAATGGGACGTTTTCGAAATACATAAAATACAAAATATCATTTTACAAGCATCACAAAATACAAAGTCACTAGTGCGGAGATTAAAATACATGATAAAAAGTTTATTTTATGAAAAGTAATCTTAGCAATGTTTGGAATGCACGTAGACTCTGAAAAACTTGTTGAACTTGTAAACGTGCCATGAACATGATACCTTAGCATTTACGGTCCTGAGAAAAACATGTTAAATACGTCAACATAAGGTTGGTGAGTTCATAGGTTTGCTCGATAAGTAAGACATTGTATGGAAACACAAGATTTCAGTGAGTTGTAAAATAAATGCGAATCATATAATTTAAGTATTAACATAAGCCTCATGACCCCGAAACTTAGCTTATGAGTGCCCTTGTGGTATCCAACACCATAATACCAAGATATGTCGAATAATTATCCGGATGGGGGCGTCAACCCAGATAGATCTATCCACAATATTCACGTTTACGTAGTAATTAACGGTTCATGATTGAGGGCGTTGGTGAATTAACAATCTTATGTAATACGAAAATGATTCAAGTACTTGTGTCCATATAAAATAAAATGTTGAACATGTATTCTCACCCCAAAATAATACGAACAATTAAAAAATGGGGCTATGAAAACTCATCGTAAAAAGTGATGGCAAAATAAGCGTAAAATGGAAGTTTCGTTGATGACTTGTGATGAACTTGATGTGTTTAACCGAGTCCTAAATGATGTGAGGGACTTAATAACTCCCATAAATGATAATATGTATGTATCTTGGTTTTTTATGTTTTTAGATCACCCAACCTAATAAGTTCATAAATAAAACCCACTTAAAAACGTCAAATTTATATATATAATTTTTCAGCTTTTATCGAGTTTTTTTGGCCTACTTTGTAGCTATTTTTGACCAAGCTCCAAAACGATTTGGGCTTTGGTTTTCATAGTCATAAAACTACCATATACAGGGAATTTAACGGCCATTTTTCAAGGTGTTTAGGTTAGGGAAAAGACTTGTTAAAAACCCTATGTTGGCCATTTTTGAGCTGTTAGACTTTTCGGTTCCCAAATAATATTTAGGGGTTCAAAACTCCATATTAAATTATGAAAACCCAGACGTTTAGTTAAGATATAGATATAACTTTTGAAACAAGAATCAACTCATTTCGTTAAGTTTGAAATTAGTTATGATTTTTCGAAGTCAATGTAATATTTCTACCAAAAATCCGGATTTCATATCCTTGAAACAACTTGTGATTCTTGTTGTTTATTCAAAAATCACATGTATAAAAGTCTATGAAACACATTTATATAACTTGTTTTCATAGTATTCATGCTTTTATTATGTGTTTATATATTTATACACACATTTGGAGAAACAAACTTTAAAAATAAAAGCTAGATTTTCATAAACTTGGTTCTTTGATAAACTTTGTTGTTGTTGGTGATTATATATTATTATGCAAGACTTGTAATTACATAAGTAAAAGAAGTAATAAGTTAGTATTAAGGTAGTATTTACTTACTTTGATGAAGTAAAACAATGAAAAAGAGTAGAAGACTTAATCTTGAATTGTTGCACCAAAAACTTTCTTGAAAAACTTGAAGACCAAAATTTGCAAACTTTTAGTCTTTTTGGGAGCCTCTTGGCCGATTCTTTTGAGATATAAGGAGAGTGTTTTTGCTTTTAGATGGTGTGAAGAATGAGAGGAAAGAACTCTATATTTATAGAGGAGTTTGGTCTTTCAAATGGGGGTGGAGTGTGAATCTAAGATGAAGTGAAAGGGAGATGATGAAAAGGATTTGATTTAGATGGTGAATGGGTTGTGTAATAAAAAAATGAAGTCAAACTCTATGAAGTACTACCTATGGCCAGAATTTTGAAGATTTTATAATGTATTTTCATTTTTTTTATAAAAGTATTTCAAATGTATTCTTGTATTTCCCTTTTTATGTAAATTCATAATACTTATGAATGCATTAGTTTAATGAATTGTTTTAGTCTTGTATAATTAACGTAAGTTTGTTAATGCATGATTAGTGTCACTAATCTTAATTTAATTATGTACTTAGTTGAATTAATCCATAATATCGTTAATCGATCGGATTAATTAATTTGTCGTTTCATCGCACCGATGAAATTGTTTCTAATTGAAATGAATTTCCTTATGAAATTTGTTAATCACATTGATTAATTGCTAATGGCCACTTATTAGGTTATAACTTGCTAATAACCACTGATTAAGTTATAATTGCTAACCTGATTTTGTGCCGGTTGTTACAGTCTCCCTCTGTTAACGGAATTTCGTCCCGAAATTTTATCGTGTATCCTCAGGGGTCTTGTTAGTTGAGAGTAGGTGAGGGTACTTCTGTTTCATATGATATTCGCGTTCCCAAGTGATTTCTGGACCACGTCAAGAATTCCATCTGACTTTAACAATAGGAATGTGACTTTGCTTTAATCTTTTCACCTCATGGTCCATGATTTCTACCGGCTCTTCGACAAAAGAAAGTTTATCATCAAGTTGAATCTCTTCCAAGGGAATGACAAGTGTTTCATCTGACAAACACTTCTTCAAGTTTGACATGTGGAAGGTATTGTGCACGCTATAAATTTCTTGCGGTAGGTCTAACCGATAGGCTACAGGACCAATTCTCTTCGGGACTTTGATTGGCCCGATGTAACGAGGATTCAGCTTTCCTCATTTTCCAAAACGTACTACGCCCTTCCATGGAGACACTTTCAACAATACTCTTTCCCCTACTTAATATTCCAGAGACTTCTGCCTCACATCTGCATAGCTCTTCTGACGATCCCGAGCAGCTTTTAATCGATTCTGAATCTGTACTATCTCTTTGGTGGTCTCAAGTATGATTTCTAGGCCCGTCACTTGACTATCCACGACTTCGGCCCGGCAGAGAGGTGATCAACACTTCCGTCCATACAGTGCCTCAAATAGAGCAGCCTTAAGACTCGTGTGATAGCTGTTGTTGTACGAGAACTCCACTAAAGGTAAATGAGTATCCCAGCTCTTTCCGAAATCAATTCGCAGGCTCTTAACATATCTTATAGGGTTTGGATTGTTCTCTCACTCTGATCATCAGTCTGAGGGTGATATGTGGTACTCATATCTAGGTTTGTACCCAAAGCTTGCTGTAATGACTACCAAAACCTGGATGTGAATCTGTTGTCTCTGTCAGAGATGATTGAGACATGCACTCCATTCCTAGAGACAACTTCCTTGAGGTAAATTTGAGCCAGCTTATTCATCTTGTCGGTCTCCTTGATTGGTATAAAGTGTGCGGACTTCGTTAGGCGGTCGACTATTACACAAATGGTATTGTACCCACTTGATGTCTTTGGCAGTTTTGTCTTGAAGTCCATGGTTATCCGTTCCCACTTCCATTGGGGAATCTCTGGTTGCTGCAATAATCTAGATGGTTTCTGGTGTTTTGCCTTAATCTTGGAGCACGTTAAGCACTTGTTGACATATGTGGCAATGTCAGCCTTCAAGTTAGGCCACCAGTACAGCTCCTTGAGATCATGATACATCTTATCGGATCCAGGGTGAACGACGTATCTTGACTTGTGTCCTTCATCCATAACCAGCTTTCTTACTCCACCAAAGTTGGGTAACCAGACTCAGTTCAAGAAGTATCGATTCCCGTTAGCCCTTATCTCAAACTGTTTATCCATTCCTCTAGGGACTTCATTCTTTATATTTTCCTCCTTAACAGCTTCCACTTGCGCATCATGATATAAGGAAGGAAAGTTTGGCTGAATGGTCATCACTAGGGCTCGTACTCTTAACGGCTTAGCTCGTTCTTTTCGGCTCAGGGTGTCTGCAACCACATTAGCTTTCCCCGGGTGATAGCGAATCTCACAGTCGTAGTCACTCAGCAATTCCATCCAACGATGATGCCTCATATTCAATTCTTTCTGGTTCAATATGTGTTGGAGACTCTTATGATCTGTGAATACAGTACACTTTGTATCGTACAAGTAATGTCTCCAAATTTTGAGGGCAAAAACTATTGCTCCCAGCTCTAAGTCATGCGTTGTCTAATTCACCTCGTGAACCTTCAGTTGTCGTGAAGCGTAGGCTATGACCTTATCCTTTTGCATTAACACACAACCCAACCCATTGTGTGAAGCATCGCAGTAAACTAGAAAGTTCTTGCTTCCTTCGGGTAAGGACAAAATAGGCGCCGCGCGCTGCACAACTTGTGCTTCAATAACTGGAATGTCGCCTCCTGGTCATCACCCCAATCATACTTAATGTCCTTTCGGGTCAGTTCCGTTAGAGATCCGGCGATCTTTGAGAAATTTTCGATAAATCGCCTATTAATACCAGGCAAGACCTAGGAATTGGCATATCTCTGTGGGGGTCCTAGGAGTTGCCCAATTCTTGTTGGCTTTGATTTTTGTAAGGTCAACTTGAATTCCTTTACTGTTGATCACATGACCAAGGAATTTTACTTCTCTTAACCAAAATTCACACTTTAAATGTTTGGCATACAATTATTCTTTCTCCAACAACTCCAAATTTAGCTTCAAATGTTGTTCATGCTCCTCCTTGTTTCGTGAGTAGATTAAGATGTCATCTATTCCAAATACGGTTTACACACCTGATTCATAAGGTCCATGAATACGGCTGGTGCATTGGTCAGTCCAAATGGCATTACTTGGAACTCATAATGACCGTAGGTTCTGAAAGCTGTCTTGGGAATATCCTCCTCGCGAACTTTGACCTGATCATAACCAGACCTTAGATCAATCTACGAATAGAAGCTTGACCCTTGGAGTTGGCCAAATAGGTCTTCGATCCTCGGGAGAGGGTACCGATTCTTTATGGTCAGCTTATTTAGTTCTCGATAGTCGATGCACATCCGAAAAGTTCTGTCCTTCTTCTTTACAAACAAAACCGGAGCTCCCCAAGGTGAGGAACTCGGTCAGATAAATCATTTATCCAAAAGTTCCTACAGCTGTTTGGACAGTTCTTGCATTTCCGATGGGGCTAAACGATATGGAGCTCGAGCCACTGGTGTCGATCCTGGCACTAAGTCGATTTGGAATTTGACTTGTCTTGATGGTAAGAGTCCAAGCAGGTCTTCTGGAAAGGTGTTGGGGTAATCGCGGACTACAGGAATATCTTCGAGCCGCTTCTCTTCGACTCATTTTCCGTCATGTGGACTAGGATTGGTTGACAATTCGCAGACACTTCAAGGTCCTTAGACATGAGATGATGCTTACTTTGGTGTTTCTCCGTTCCCCTTGGAGAGTTAGGACCTTTTTGTTGGCTAGGGGTATGCGCACCGTCTTCTTATCGCACATGATTTTAGCACGGTTTTTTGATAACCAATCCATGCCTATAACTATGTCAATACTTCCTAGTTTGACGGGCAATAAATCTATCTCGAATGTCGACCTACTAGTTCTAAGTAACATCCTCAAATTATGTTATTTGTTTGCAGTGTCTTACCATCGGCAACCTCTATAGCATATGTGGCACTTAATGGGGTAAGAGTGGCATTTATCTGCTTACTAAACTTAGTGGATATAAAGCTCCTAATAGCACCGGTATCAAACAGAATAAAAGCGTAAGTGTTGTTGAGACGAAACGTATCCGTGACACACATCGGGATTCTATCTTGCTTCCCCACTGCCCATGACAAAAGCTCTTCCTTGAGCTCCCCCGACATTCTTCAACTTTGGGCAGTCCTTTTTGAAATGCCCAGTAACTCCACACTCAAAACACCCTTTTTGAGATCCGTTGTTGGTGCCGGGATTGGAAGCTCTGCAATCCTTGGTTAGATGACCCTGTTTCATACATTTGCCACAGGGATTCGTACACTGTCCGTTGTGATGATAACTGCACTTACTGCAATTAGGTTTGTTGCCAGTTGTTGGGAAATAGTCTAAGTAGGTTCAAGCTGTTAGTTAGACTTCTCAAACTGTTAGTAGAATTTATATGTAAATACAAAGTTCATGCTGTTAGTTGAAGAATCTCGAGCTGCCAGTGTAAAAGTTCAAGCTGCCAGAGTAAATCAACTCAAGCTGCTCTGTTCAAGACGTCAAGTGATTCAAGCTGCTCAACAGTTTCATAAACAGAAAGTGCTGATATTCAGGAAAATAAATCTACACGAAGATTCCAGCATATCTACTATCAGAGAAGTCATAGTCCTTCAAGGAAACAAATCAAGAAGCAATATAAATACATAGAATAGGTCTTTCTATCGTATAGGAGTTTTCTGCATATTCAAGTTTGTAATTGCTTTTTGTTTAAGTTTTCATAAGCCTCTAAGGTTGTAAAACCCTAAGAACAGTTTGTGTTCTTCGTCTAATCAAATAGATTAGAGGTGATTGTAATCATTGAAGTCAGCAATACAAGCAATTTTTGATTATTACTTTTGTTTATTTGCTATTGATTCTGAAAGCTTTTGTTAAAATAATGAAGTGTTATTCCGCAAACTTCTTAATTAAACTTTGTTTCAAAGCAAGATTATTGATTTATACTATGATAAATTCAAATCAGTTAGTCTTGGTTAATTAGTTTCAGATCCTGACAAGTGGTATCAGAGACAGGTCGTTCTTTGTTTTTCAAAGTCGAAAGCTTTCTTTTAAATTTTTATTCTTTTGCAATGGAATTTGATAATAGCAGCAGTGGATCTGGGCAAGGACTCAAAGTGCCTATGCTCAAGCCTACTGAGTTTGAGATGTGGAAACTCAGGATTCAACAGCATATTCAATTTATTGATTATGCCATATGGGAAGCTGTTGAATTTCCTCCTGTAGTTGATCCAGAACATGATGATGAGGGAAAACCAGTCAAAACTCCTCCAAAAACTGAACTTGAAAGAAAGGCTAGAATGAATGAAGTGAAAGCTCTTACACCTTTACAAATAGGCATTCCTAATGCTTATCAACATCAGTTCAAAAAGTTTTATACTGCTCATTCTCTTTGGAATGATATAGAGAAAAGATTTGTTGGTAATGCCAGTACAAGAGAAATCAAAAGGATCTTTTGAAACAGCAGTATGAAAACTTTTCTGGTGGTAAGAATGAAAACCTTACTCAAATCTTTGACAGGTTCAACAAAATGATCAGTGAACTGGAAAGTGCAAAAGTCAGCCTGGATCAAGATGAAGTCAACAGAAAGTTTCTCAGATCTCTTGGAGAAGAATGGACAGTTTATGCTGCACAATGGAGAACAAAAGACACTCTTGATGAAATAGAACTGGATGTTCTGTATAACAGTCTGAGAGTGTTTGAGACTGAGATTGATACTAAAAAGAAATCTCTTTCTTATAATCATAATACTGCTCTTCTGTCATCTGAAAAATCTAATGGCAAATTCCTTTTCAGGTGGTGATGTCAACTCTACTGATGCTCACTATGAGGCTTTTGTTGTCAGTGATGGACTGTCTGCTCTAAATGCTGAAGATCTAGAACAGATTCATCCAGATGATCTTGAAGAGATGGATTTGAAGTGGCAACATGCAATGCTGACCATGAGGGCCAAAAGGTTTCTTAAAAGAACAGGCAGGACCAACTTTCAAGCCAGGACAGAAGGCAAACCAGCTTTTGATAAGACAAAAGTTGAGTGTTATAAATGTCATAAGCTTGGTCACTTTGCCAGAGAATGTAGATCTCAAGGTCAACAGTCATCAAGGACTCCACAGACCAATCAGACATCATCATCAACAGCACTTGTCTCCCAAGAAGACAATGTGTTTGACTGGAGTGATTAGACAGAGGAAGAGTTTCAAAACCAAGCTCTAATGGCAGAAACATCAAATGTATCCTCCATTGAACTACTATCTGAGGTAATTTCTAAACTCTGCTCTCAATCATGCAAAAATATGGTTAAAAAGTACAGAGACCATAATGAGAGCATGTGCAAAACTCTAGCTAAGATGGAAGAAAGGAGATATGAATACATGCAAGCCATAGAAGATCTTGAAAAACAGATCAATGACTATAAGGATAATGAGATTCAAATGGGACACGATAGAACATATCATGAGTGGGAGAAAAAGGAGCTAAATAAGAAAATAGAATCCCTAAATAAAAAGGTAGAAGAGACTGAACAAAAGGTGTTAGAGGCTAATAAGAAACTAGAATCTGTCAATATAGATCTAGGTAACTTCAAATTGGCTAATCAAAAGCTGGAACACCAAATGGAAGTCCAATTTAAAGATAGGGTAAAATCTCAGGTTAATCCCAAAGAAGGCATAGGCTACAGGGCTACTCCACCTCCATACAACAACAAATACATTCATCCAATGAGTGAAGTTGCTGATAGACTTGTCAATGAACCACTAGATGAGTCTATGACTATTGTAGATCCTATCCTTGATAACAGTCCTGAATCAAAAGAAGAGTAGATTCAAAATAGAGACTGTGAGTGTCTAGCAGTTGAGAAAGACCACAAAACAATGAGTGCACCTATAGAAATCCAAGCCCCCAGTAAGAAAGGAAAAGAGAAGATGAGTGTATGCAATGCTGCTCCACAAGTTTCTGTACATTCTAGCTGTAACACTGCATCTTCTTCAAAGAATAATAAAAGGGGTAAAAATGTTCCAGTCTGCACATGTCAAAAGCATGGTGTTCAAAAGTTTCCCAAACAACAGCAGGTAAGGGGAAATCAGAGCAACAAGAACCAGATATTGTCAAATAAATATGGTTCTCCAATTCAAACAGTCAAAAGGTGTTTTCACTATGGAAGGAAGAATCACTTGGCCAAGGATTGTTTTTATAAACCAGCTGTGGCAAAACAGACTGTGATTCATAAAAAGTCAAGTCCTACTCATGTAAAAAATTCGAAGGTCCAACCTTCTGCTACAATAGTTCCAAAGAAAACAGTTGATCACAGGTTTTCAAAAGTTAATAAAAAACAGTCCACACATCAAAAACAAGTTTTGGCAAAACCTAAATTAAGTTTTAAACAAATATGGTGTGTCAAGGACAAATCTTCAGATCAAACTGCTGATGCAAAAGATCAGACTGCTAAGTCAAAATCTGAGGCTGTTAGTGCAAATTCTGAAGCTGTTAGTGCAAAATCTGAAACTGTTAGCACTACACACACAGATCAAACTGCTAAGCATCAATCTGGAACTGCTAATGAATCATCTGAGACTGTTAGAAGAAAAGATGATCAAAATACCTGGATACCTCATATAATCACTAAATACTCTCCAAAGACTCCATCAGTAGATCTCACTAAATATAAGAAGTCAAAAACAGTATTTAGTTATGTCAATGCACAAGGCCAACCCAAAACCAATTTGGTTTGGGTTTACTCCACTACTGACTAAGCTTTTATATGTGCAGGGCAACCACAGGTCAACTCATAAAACAAGATGGCATTTGGACAGTGGATGCTCTAGGCACATGACAGGCAATTCTGAGTGCTTGTCAAATTTCAAAGGCTTTGATGGAGGATTTGTTGCATTTGGAGGCAACTCCAAAGGAGGTAAGGTTACAGGTAAAGGTACTGTTAATGCAGGCAACATGATTTTCCATGATGTTTTGTATGTTGAACAACTTAAGTATAATTTATTAAGTGTCTCTCAAATTTGTGACAAACAAAACATTGTTTTGTTTACAGATTCTGAGTGCATTGTCCTTTCAAAAGATTTCAAAATTCCTGAAAATCTTGTTTTATTAAGAACACCAAGAAAGGACAATGTCTACTGTTTGGACACAGATCTTTTATACAAATCAAATACTTTAAGCTGTTTGATATCCAAAGCATCATCCAATGAGTCTACCCTTTGGCATAGAAGGATGTGTCCCATGAACTTCAAGTCCATGAATGTTTTAGTCAAAAAGAATCTGGTAAGAGGATTACCACAAAAGGAGTTCATATGTGATGATCATTGTGTAGCATGTCTTAAAGGCAAGCAACACAAAACTTCTCATAAGGCCAAAGAAGTAAATTCAATCTCATCCGCTCTGCAGCTGATTCATATGGATTTATTTGGTCCAACATCTGTTCTGAGTTTGAATAAAAGGGCTTACTGTTTAGTTATTGTTGATGATTTCACCAGATTTACTTGGGTTTACTTTCTTAGGTCTAAAGATGAAACTGCTGAGCTAGTCAAGTCATTTATTCTTAAGATAGAAAATCAATCCAACTCAAAAGTTAAGGTGATAAGATCAGACAATGGAACTGAATTTAAAAATCACATTCTAAACAGGTTTTGTGAGTCCAAAGGTATTGCTAGACAATATAGTGCACCAAGAACACCACAGCAAAATGGTGTAGCTGAAAGAAAGAACAGAACATTAATTGAGGCTGCCGGAACAATGTTAGCTGATTCAAATCTGCCAATGACTTTCTGGGCAAAAGCTGTTAATACAGCCTGTTATGTTCTGAATAGGGTTCAGCTTGTTCAATCTAAAGGGAAAACTCCTTATGAGTTATTCCATAATAGAAGTCCCCTAATAGCTTTCTTCAAGCCTTTTGGATGTCCATGTACTATTCTTCATACTAAGACTCACTTAGGGAAGTTTGAAAGTAAGGCTGAAGAAGGATTTTTTGTAGGATACTCGACTCAAAACAAAGCCTATAGAGTATATAACAGTGTGTCTAAAACCATTGAAGAAAATGTCAATGTTGAATTTAATGAAAATACTACAAATGTCAAAGGCACTGGTCCTGATTGGTTGTTTGATTTAGATTCACTAACAAATTCTCTGAGATTTGTTGAGTATACTGCAGACGTTGATGCATACAGGATTGAAGCTGTCAACACAAATTCTCATGCTGCCAATACAAATTCTCAAGCTGTTGGCACAAAGTTTCAAACTCCTGCAGATTCAACCAATTGGGATGAATACACCACTATACCACTTCTGTCGTGTGACCCTCCAGGGGTTCTGAATGCTCAACATGATACAAATACAGACACTGAAGTGCCACTCCCAAGTCCTGAGAGAACAGCTCCAACACAAAGGGAAACAGTCCCAGATTCAAGTCAAGCTGTTCCAGAAGCTGAACCATCCACTGGTCCTGATGGAGATGATACAAATCTTGGATCTTCTTTTCAGACAGAGAGAGAGCCTACACTCAGAGTTCACAAGTATCATCCTCTCAATCAAATACTGGGAGATCCAAGTACACCTGTCCAAACAAGGAAAATGGTTCACAATGAGACTGCTGCTGCTGAACAAGCAGTTCCTGAATTCAGTCTAGCTGCTTTTGAACATGCCTGTTTCATGTCTCAGCTAGAACCTAAAAAGGCATCAGAAGCATTGAAAGATTCATCCTGGATTGAGGCAATGCAAGAAGAGCTTCTACAGTTCAAGATTCAGAATGTATAGACACTGGTTGATCTTCCTAAAGGAAAGAGAGCAATTGGTACAAGATGGGTGTTCAGAAACAAGAAAGATGAGAGAGGAATACTCATCAAGAATAAAGCAAGGCTAGTAGCACAAGGGTACACTCAAGAAGAAGGCATAGATTATGATGATGTATTTGCTCCAGTGGCAAGAATTGAAGCCATTAGACTATTTTTGGCCTATGCAAGCTTCAAAGGTTTTAAAGTGTATCAAATGGATGTGAAGTCTGCTTTTCTATATGGGACAATTGAAGAGGAGGTCTATGTATGTCAGCCTCCTGGTTTTGAGGACTACAAGTATCCAGACAGGGTCTACAAGTTAGACAAGGCTCTCTATGGTCTCCATCAAGCCCCCAGAGCATGGTATGACACTCTGTCATCATACCTTCTACAGAATGGGTTCAAGAGAGGCACTCTGGACAAAATACTTTTCACTAAGTCCATCGAAACTGAGATTCTACTTGTCCAAATCTATGTTGATGACATCATCTTTGGCTCAACAAATGATTATTTGTGCAAAGAGTTTAAGGCTTTAATGCACAAAAAGTTTCAAATGAGTTCAATGGGAGAACTCACTTTCTTTCTAGGATTGCAGGTCAAGCAGAAGCCCTCTGGTGTCTTCATAAGTCAATCAAAGTATGTTAAAGACATACTGGAAAAGTTTGGGTATCAAGACACCAAAGTTGCAAGCACTCCTATGGATCCTCACAAGCAGCTCCATACAGACAAAGATGGAATAGATGTGGACATTCATTTATACAGATCTCTTATAGGATCTCTTATGTATCTAACATCTTCTAGACCTGATATAATGTTTGCTGTCTGTGTGTGTGCTAGGTTTCAATGCTCTCCAAAGGATTCTCATTTGGTTGCTGTTAAGAGAATCTTTAGATATCTCAAAGGACAACCACATTTAGGCCTATGGTATCCTAAAGACTCTCCCCTTGAACTAACAGCCTACTCTGACAGTGACTATGGAGGATGCAACATTGACAGAAAATCCACAACTGGTGGATGTCAATACTTAGGAGCAAGACTGGTCTCTTGGCAATGCAAAAAGCAGACAACTGTTTCCACCTCATCCATTGAAGCAGAATATGTAGCAGCTGCAAGCTGCTGCTCCCAGGTAATGTCGATTCAAAATCAATTGAGAGACTATGGTATGAACTTCTTACCCACTCCTATTTACATTGACAATTCAAGTGCAATCAGCATTGTGCAAAACCCAGTGAAATTCCAAAAAACCAAGCATATAGACATCAGATTTCACTTTATAAGGGATTGTAATGAGAAGAAATTAATCCAAGTTACCAAAATACATACTGATGATCAGTTAGCTGATCTATTTACAAAACCTTTTGATGTAGGAAGGTTCACTTTCCTAGTATCAAAGATTGGTATGGTAAACATGGATTAATTTGTTTTCATTATTATCTAATTCATATGCTTATTTAAGGGGGAGTCACTGTTTCATTAAAAGATGCCTAAGTTTCAACTAACAGCTTGAGTATTTTCTCAAGCTGCTAGTTCATTTTCTCGGACTGTTAGTTATTCACTTGATCTGTCAAAGTGTGCAGGGTATTTAGGTAATTTCTTAAATGTGTGTGCGCGGGACCCAACCTTTTTCAAAACCTTTAAAGGTCCCAGTTTCGTTCAGTTGTAACTACCAGTTACAAAAAAATTTCATACCACGGCCTTTCCTTTCTCTCTGAACGATTCACACACTCTTCCTTGCAACCCTAAAACCTCCGTTCAATCTTCAATGGAGTTTGTCAAAGAACACAACTGCCTACCGTACTCTCTAAAGCACTCTGAATTTCAGCCGTTCCATGACAACATGGATTTTTAAAGACACTCCCATATTCATCATGCCCTCAATATCAATCCCACAATATACATATCTCATATTGAGCAGTTCTGGAACCGTGCCTCTGTACAAACTATCAATGGCGTTCCTTCTATACTATCCAAAATTGATGGCACTCCCATCACCATAACTGAGGAATCCATTCGACATCATCTGCATCTTCAAGATGCCTCAGGTATATCAGACCTATCCCTAAATGCTTTACATTCGGGTCTTTACAATATTGGATATACGGGTCCTGCTGATTCCTTTACTTTCTTGAAAGCACACTTTTCACCTAAATGGAAATATCTTGTGCATATTATTCAGCAGTGTATGAGCCCCAAAAGAACTGTTTGGTTAGAATTTTCCTCCAATATTGCCACTGCCTTAGTGTGCTTTTCAACGGGACAATAGTTCAATTTTTCAAATATGATTTTTCAGGGAATGTTAAGGCATCATTCTCTAAAGAATGGGAAATTTTTGATGTATCCTAGATTTTTGGCAGAAATAATTGCACACACCTGCACCACTTCTCATATACATAAGAGGATACATATTTCCCATCGGCACTCACTATCTTCCATTAAAAGGCTTTTAAAACAAAGTGCCAATTTTTTTAGTATAGACATTCCATTGCCTTCTGCAATGCTCAACATCATTCCAAGAAACAGAGGAGAGGGTCCTGAGCAGGCTCAGCCTATCATTACTGCTTCACCCCCAGGACCCCAACCCCCTCCTCATGATACACAAATGCCTTCAGTTCCTATTGTTCAGCCAACAGCCCCACTCAAATACCTATATAAAAGGAAAATAGGACCAGGAGCTCCTTCCTCCTCAGCCCTCAGACAAGAGCCAAATAACCCTGTGCAGGAGGACACTTCCGCACAGAATATCCAAAGGGTACACATTGAGGACACTCCCATCCTCACTCAGGAGGTGGACATCTCACCAGAGATAGTCCATATGGGTTCTGTGGCTGACACTACTGTTGTCTCTGCACAAGAGGCACAGGACAGTGCCAACATCATTAAGACCACGCCCATGGCAACAGCAAGTGTGCAAACACCAGCTGGAAGTCCCCAGAACCAAGAACAGAGGGGCCCAGACGTTTCTACTTCTGGTATTCATGCCAGTGATAGATCACAAGCACCACAGATGTTTACTGATCTTGAGGCTAGTCTGCAACTTATGCTATTAACGGATCCTAAGATGAAACCTGTTGTAGCTATGTTGGAATACCAAAAGTCCATCATTGCTGCACAGGGAGCACAGATTATTGCAATAAAGCAAGCAGAAGCGGCTCAAAATCAGAGAATGGATTATCTCCATAAAGGGTTTACCCTCTGTGGAAATAAGATCATGCAATTAGAGCGTTTGATTCAATCCCAAGTGGCAAAGGTTGTAGGTCCTCCTGACCAAACCAATGCTTCCAAAAAGGGGGAGAATCAGGAGTTTCCTAAAGCAGTCCAAGCAGCTCCAACAGAATCAGTCCAAGCAGCCCTAACGGTTCAACCATCTAGGCTAACAGTCCCAACAGCTTCTCAAGCTGTTAGCCTAGAAACTCAAGCTACTTCTTCAAAAGCAACTGGAGTCGTTATAAGAGAAGGTGTTCAAGCTCCAATCAGTACAGTCCAAGCTACAACTTCTGCAACAAAAGATAAGGGCAAGGGCATTCTTATTGAGTCTCCAAAGCACAAATTTTCTTCCAGAGAAGCCCAGATTGCCTTTGATGCTGAAATTGACAGAAAATTAGCAGAAGAACAAGATCAAGAGTTAGACCAGCAAACCCAACCCTCAATGGAAGATGATGAAACCTTAGGCGATTACCTAAAGGGGTTTGTGGTCAAGCAAGGAGAAAAGAAGAGGAAGCTGCCAACAGGGCACTCTAAGGCTGAGCATAGAAGATTTCTAATAAATTTTGCCTTTGCAGCTGGTATCCCAAAGAAGATGGCTCAGTCCATGAGCACAAAAAGGCTGCAAGATATCCACGACAAAGAGATGGACAAAAGAAAGAAAGCCAAAGTCTCCCAAGAAGTCCAAACATCCCAAGAACCAGTTCAAACTGGTACAAGTAATGTTCAAACTGTTGCCAGTGCCCCTGCTCCTTCTGATCAAGCTGTTGCTTCCATTCCTGCATCAGAGTCATTATCACAAGCAAAGCTGGATCAAGTTAAAAAGGTGTTGTTTGAGCAACAACTACAAAAGGCTATGGAGTTAGAGAAATTAATAGACCAGCATGACTTTACAAAACCTCTTATTAATTACTGGTATGCTAAACCACTGGACAATATTGACTTAAGATTTCAGTTTGTAATAAGAAGGGAATCTGGTCCAGAAGAAGAGTATGACACCTTCTCGCATATGGTTCAAAAGTTGACTAGAGATGAGCTCCCAAGGATGCACAATATTGGGTCTGTGACACAAGTAAGATCGGCTCTACCACAAGTAAAGCAAGTCATCAAAGATCTGAAGTCCATCTTTGACCCTGAGTCTATAAAGAAAGATATAGAGGATGCAAACAAAAAGGGAATGAAGATCAAGCAAGTTGATCTGTTTGTCAAATCAAGGACTTATAGAATCAAATTTACAGATGGATCTGGTATGTTCTTCAATTTTGAATTCTATGATCTACCAAAAGCTATGCTACTCCAGATGAAATCTGCTAAGATAGCTTGTGATAGAGAAGAGAGGAAGAAAGAGTTTTTAAAGGCTGTAAATCAGAAACTTGCACAGTTGTAAGTTTTTGAAAGCCTTGGTTTGTAAATAACAGTTTACTTATTTATTTCCTTATTTGTATAGAACTTAAAGTCTTGTGTAAAGAATTTAAGTTAGGGGGAGATTGTTGGAAAATAGTCTAAGTAGGTTCAAGCTGTTAGTTAGACTTCTCAAACTGTTAGTAGAATTTATATGTAAATACAAAGTTCATGCTATTAGTTGAAGAATCTCGAGCTGCCAGTGTAAAAGTTCAAGCTGCCAGAGTAAATCAACTCAAGCTGCTCTGTTCAAGTCGTCAAGTGATTCAAGCTGCTCAACAGTTTCATAAACAGAAAGTGCTGATATTCAGGAAAAGATATCTACACGAAGATTCCAGCATATCTACTATCAGAGAAGTCATAGTCCTTCAAGGAAACAAATCAAGAAGCAATATAAATACATAGAATAGGTCTTTCAATCGTATAGGAGTTTTCTGCATATTCAAGTTTGTAATTGCTTTTTGTTTAAGTTTTCATAAGCCTTTAAGGTTGTAAAACCCTAAGAACAGTTTGTGTTCTTCGTCTAATCAAACAGATTAGAGGTGATTGTAATCATTGAAGTCAGCAATACAAGCAATTTTTGATTATTACTTTTGTTTATTTGCTATTGATTCTGAAAGCTTTTGTTAAAATAATTAAGTGTTATTCCGCAAACTTCTTAATTAAACTTTGTTTCAAAGCAAGATTATTGATTTATACTCTGATAAATTCAAATCAGTTAGTCTTGGTTAATTAGTTTCAGATCCTGACACCAGTGTAGCTTTTCTTGGATTCAGACCCAGCTACGTAGGCCTTGATTGTCTCTTGTTTCTTTTGCTGATTCCCCGAATTCTTTCCTGAGCGGTCCTCCCACTTCCGCTTGTTGTCCGAGCTTTTGGCAGTCGCTGCACCTTGGTGTACTACCTGTTCCATCAGATTGTTTTCCATACGGATGGCATTTTGGATTGTCGTTGGGTTTGAAGAGGTTACATTTCCTTGGATCTGAGGAGAGAGTCCCAAGATGTATCGTTCCACTCTTTTGTACTCTGGGGTGACCATCAAGGGACATAAGAGACTTAGCTCGTGAAATCGGTTGGTGTATCCGGTGATGTTCGTCCCTTTCATGGACAGATTCCAAAACTCCGCTTCCATCTTTTGGAGTTCTCTTCGAGGGCAGTACTCGTCTGTCATCATTTGTTTTAGCTCCACCCAGGGGAGTTGATAAGCCACATAAATTCCGATTGATTGAACATAGGAGTTTCGCCAAGTAAGGGCTCCATCCTGAAGCATATGAGTGGTGAACTTCACCTTGTTTTCTTCAGTGCAGTTGCTGACTCGGAAGATGGACTCCAGTTTCTCGAACCATCGAGTAAGACCAACAGCACCCTCTGTGCCATTGAAATACCTGGGTTGGCAGCCTAAGAAGCCTTTGATGCTGCAACCCCGTGGGTTGTTTTCCGCCCCTACAGCAAGTCCACTTCTTCCGGATCCATTTTGGCGGTTACTTTCTAGAGTTGCGATGGCATTAGCTACCGTTTGAGCTACTAGTCGCTCGATTTCCGTGGTGTTCATCCTTCGTGGTGGCATGATCTTGAAGTTCAGAGAAAATTAACATAGTGTAAGAAGGTAAGTCTATGGGTTTGTATTTTTCTAAGGTATATAGTCATACTACATATCATCAACACAGATTTATAAATAAACTTAAGTTTTCATTAAATATTGCTTGATATATAACGTTTTACAACATGGGGTCGGGGCTTCCCCGAAAAATTTCAAGCCTTAACTTAACTAGAAAATACACTAAGCTACAAATACAAATACTACAATAATAGAGAAAGCACCAGGTGTGAGACGTCTCGGGGGTCTCTCCCTGCTCTAGAGCGTGAGTCGTTGTGCTAGTGCGGCAATGTTTGGAATGCACGAAGACTCTGAAAAACTTGTTGATCTTGTAAACGTGCCATGAACATGATACCTTAGCATTTACGGATGTCGACATAAAGTTGGTGAGTTCGTAGTTTACTCGATAAGTAAGACATTGTATGGAAACACAAGATTTCAGTGAGTTGTAAATAAAAGCGAATCATATAATTTAAGTATTAACATAAGTCTCGTGACCCCGAAACTTAACTTATGAGTGTCCTTGTGGTATCCTTCACCATAATACCAAGATATGTCGAATAATTATGCATCCGTTTACAATTGGCGCGACCAACCCGGATGCGGGCGTCAACCCAGATAGATCTATCCACAATATTCACGTTTACGTAGTAATTAACAGTTCATGATTGAGGGCGGCAGTGAAGTAACAATCTTATGTAATACAAAAAATGAGTCAAGTACTTGTGTCCATATAAAATAAAATGTTGAACATGTATTCTCACCCCAAAATAATACGAACAATTAAAAATGGGGTTATGAAAACTCACCGTAAAAAGTGATGGCAAAATGTGCGTATATAAAACCTACTTAAAAAGGTATCTTGGTTTTTATGTTTTTAAATCACCCAACCTAACAAGTTCAAAAATAAAACCCACTTAAAAACGTCAAGTTTATATATATAATTTTCCAGCTTTTATCGAGTTTTTCGGCCTTCTTTGTGGCTGTTTTTTTTTACCAAGCTCCAAAAGGATTTGGGCTTTGGTTTTCATAGTCATAAAACTAATATATACAAGGAAATATTCAAGGTAAAAAAGGCCATTTTGCAAGATGTTTAGGTTAGGGAAAAGGCTCGTTAAAAACCCTATGTTGGCCATTCTTGAGCTGTTAGACCTTTCGGTTCCCAAATAATATTTGGGGGTTCAAAACTCCATATTAAATTATGAAAACCTCCAGATATTTAGTTAAGACATAGATCTAACTTTTGAAATAAGAATCAACTTATTTCGTTAAGTTTTGAATTAGTTATGATTTTTCAAAGTCGATGTAATATTTCTGCCGAAAATCCGGACTTCATATGCTTGAAACAACTTGTGATTCTTGTTGTTTATCCAAAAACCACATGTATAAAAGGCTGTGAAAAACATTTATATAACTTGTTTTCATTTATTCATGCTTTCATTATGTGTTTATATATATAAACATATTTTAAGAAACAAAACTTTAAAAATAAAAGCTAGATGTTCATAAACTTGGTTTTTGATGAACTTTGTTGCTGTTGGTGATTATATATTATTATGCAAGACTTGTAATTACATAAATAAAATAAATAATAAGTTAGTATTAAGGTATTATTTACTTACTCTAATGAAGTAAAATAATGTAAAAGAGTAGAAGACTTGATCTTGAATTGTTGTACCAAAAACTTTCTTGAAAAACTTGAAGAACAAAAGTTGCAAACTTTTGGTCCTTTTGGGAGCCTCTTCGCCGATTTTTTTGAGAGAAAAGTAGAGTGTTTTTGCTCTTAGATGGTGTGAAGAATGAGAGGAAAGAACTCTATATTTATAGAGGAGTTTGGTCTTGCAAATGGAGGTCGAGTGTGAATCTAAGATGAAGTGAAAGGGAGATGATGAAAAGGATTTGATTTAGATGGCGAGTAGGTTGTGTAATAAAAAAATGAAGTCAAACTCTATAAAGTACTACCTATGGCCAGATTTTTGAAGATTTTATAATGTATTTTCATTTTTTGTATAAAAGTATTTCAAAATGTATTCTTGTATTTTCCTTTTTATGTAAATTCATAAATACTTATGAATGCATGAGTTTAATATTGTTTTAGTCTTGCATAATTAATGTTAAGTAAGTTTGTTAATGCATGATTAGTGTCACTGATCTTAATTTAATTATGTACTTAGTTGAATTAATCCATCATATCGTAAATCGATTGGATTAATTAATTTGCCGTTTCATCGCACCGATGAAATTGTTTCTAATTGTAATAAATTTCCTCACTACAACAAAATGAACCTAAAGCAACATGGGAAAAATGTTGTGTTAGGCCTTAAAAGTGTTGCTATAGGCGTAATGCGACACTTTATGTAGTTCCACCTTAGCCAACGTTGCCTTAGGTCTAAAGCGACACTTTCACTAGATAATGCAACACCTTTCAAAAGTGTTACCATTATTTTATAAATGCAACACTTTTTGAGTGCAAGACTTTTTTGTATTCTAAAGCAACACTTTTTAATGTGTTGCCACTATTTTATAAATGCAACACTTTTTAAATGCAACACTTTTTATACTCTAAAGCAACACTTTTAATTTATTGTTACCAACTTATAGCAACACTTTACATATCAAATGCAACACTTATCAAATGTTGTCATTATCTAAATGCAACATCATTATCAATCTATTGCAACACTTTTCTTATTTTTTTATTTAATACAAATACAATAAAGTACTATATTGATTTGTAATATAATACCAAATTGAATAATATGAATTAACAATAAAAATAACATCATATTATTCAAATTGTATTCCAACAATATTAAGGTCTAACCAAAATTAACCATAATGAAATGTACAAGCAACACAAAAAAAAAGTAGACTACAATCCCAAAACGTATATTCTTAATATCCTAGACTTGAAATTTCTTTCATATGAAGTCGTTGCTTCATTTCATCATCATTGCAAGCTCTACACATGACTTTGCATATTCCAAAAGAACGTAGCCTGAAACATACAAAACCAACACACAATATTGTTAGTGTTTCTGGTTATTTAAATGATTGAAAAAAAAATATAAAGCAAAAATTGTCTGAAACATGCACTTCCAAGGTAAAATAATTCAACAAATAAAGTAAAATTTTCTCATACCTTCTAATACACGTGTACAAAATTCATCCTAAGTATTGCTGAATTCCAAAACGTAGCTCTTCTACAAGCCTTTCCAATTGAGCAAACTTGACCAAATTAAAATTCTCAAAACTCTTTTCCTGCTCATATTTGTACAATCAAAAGAAAGATTTAAACTACAAAGGTCATCACAAATCATGCAATCAAAATCAAAGATTTCAATCATCAAACAATTATCAAGGAAATTCATATCAAAACTTTAAGGTAAATTTAATCAATTCTGTGTTTCTTAAGTCACGGTCTGGATAAGAATTTCCAGATTTAATCAATTCTGTGTTTGTTAAGTCACTGTGTTTACAAGACTCAGAGGGACAGCATACGTTAAACAGCTTAGACACAAAGAAACTGTATTACACAAGCAGGCTTGCATGCATGAAAAACACACTTGCACGTTCACTCTTGGCTTCAGCACTTAGCTTTTTGGCTTAATCTTTCTGACCTTAGAAGCTTCCTTTTATACTCACTCAGAGGATCTAAGTGAAGCTTCTTCATTGGACGGAATGAAAAAGGAGAAGTCTTGTTGAAAAGACAACATAATCTTTTCTGCACTTTCTGAAAAGCAGATTTGTCTTCTTGTGTGCAGAACTTTTGTCTTTTCACTTTGTCTACTGTTGCATTGCCTTTAACTAAATAAGGAATGTCAACTTTGCGTCTTTCTTCCTTGTAAAGGCCTATTTTGATATAAGAAAAAGGTCTGTCACCCTTTTTCAAATAATCTTTTGTCTTCATGTAACAGAACAGCTTGGGCAGGCTGAGCAGTTCTGATTTCCACTTTGTCTTCGACTTTGTAAACTGATCTTGTAGCTAAAAACAATACATGAGGACTTGGAAACACATTCCATAAAGTGTTTAGCCTGTTCACAAAGAACAGGTTCTGTTCACAAAGAACAGAACGCTTGTAAACTGCCCAAGCTGCTCACCAGTGTAGAGCAGCGTAGACAGTTTATGTCCAACATGTTCAGCAGACTGAACAGCTTGAGCAAAACTGCCTTTGTTGCAACACATGCAACACATAGAACAGCATTAGGCTGATATTGCAAATCTTTTTCAGGTTTCAATAAGGCATATAACAGGCCTTAAATTCAACCTTCAAAAGCATCAACAGGTTTGATTAATAATCTCCCCCTCAGATGCAGAACAGGATAGACTGAGGCCTTTTTGTGCCTAACAATCTCTCCCTATTTGCAATAACCAGTCTAAGCTGGTCTTATCAAAAGTCACTATATATTTTTAGAGTACATTTGTTGAAATAAAATTACAACATCAACATAAAGTAAAAGATCAGTTTGTATATACACTGATTTTTTATTACATTAGAACAACACATGTTCTTACAAGAGTACAACTGATGTACTAATGTATATTACAACTAATGTAAAAGAAAAATTACAACTTATGTAATTAAAGTAAAACTAATGTACATTGGACTATTTTTGTTGGGAACAGATAATGGTAAGCCTGTCCAACTGATGGACAGCTTCCATTCTTCACCTACCCAGATGGTAGATGGACTTCATCACACTGGAGGGGGACCTTGAAACATCTTTTCCAGCTCTTCCCTTGTTTCCTCAAGTTCTTGAACTTCACTTCTTATTATCATGAACTTGGGATCTTCAAGTTCACCTCTCTCAAAGAAGCCTCTGAGCTGATCCCAGACGGCTGCTCTCCCCTTACTAGACTGCCTGAATGAAACTGCAAGTCTGAAGGCCACAAGTTGTCTCAGATCCACTTTGTATAGATCTGAAGCTCTTTGAAAGCATTTCTTCTGAGTTAAGGGATCTACAAAAAATGCCCCCAGCTCAGGCTCTTCAATAATCTTGCCATCTTCAAACTCTATTCCACTAGGCAGGCTGTGATCAACTCCCTTCATTTCAATGGCATAATCGCCTTGTTCAATCAGTGCAAGGAGTAGTTCCATTTCAGTGTCCTTCCTTGTCCTCCTGGCCTTAATTTTTGGATGTGTCACAAAGACACCTTCACTAACTTCTTTGGAGATCAGGCCAAGGTTCTTTACTCTCTCCATTAGTTTCTTGACATATGCCCTGATTGTCTTAGCCGTTTCTGACTTTGACTCACTCAGAGCAACTGCCAGCTCAATCCATTCTCTGTACCCCATCTGTGCTACGTCAGAGAAGTCATATGTTTCTAATTCTGGGCCTGCTGCACCCATCATTGTTATTTTCAACTTCCACTGACTGCCTTTTCTTGATATATGGACTGCTTTCACAATTGCTTCCTTGGCAAGCCTTCTTTCAGCAACATCTTGAAATTTTTTCTTTGCCAGGTTGTCAAAATGGAACTGAGCTCTTGCATGAGGCACTGTAGGCTTGGTCACTGAGACCATAGTACCTTTTTCTTTTTCTGCTTCCTTCTCCCCTGCTGATCCCTTAGCAGCTTCCAATATTTTCTTTTGCACTTCCAGAGTAGACATTTTAACTTTCTTTGCTTCTTGAAGTGCAAATGATTTGGCAGCTTTGGCAGATTCTTCTTCTTTTCTAAGAACTTCCAGGGCTTGAAGCTGTTCTTCTCTAAACTCAAAATATTTGTGCATAGGAAGACCCTTTTCATTGGCCCTGGCTTTGTGAAATTTAATTTCTGCTTCTTTCTGCCGTTGAGGATCAGTTGCTGCTATTTCTTTACCCTTAGCTGCTGTAGTGACAGCAGCTTCAGGACTTTCCTCCTCCTCTTCTTCTTCTTCTAAGATCAAATGCCTCCTTCTGCTGCTTGGCCTGCCCTCAGGAATAGATTCCTCCCCCTTAGATTGAGCAGGGATTGGAGATTCAACCTGAGTAGGCTGAGCAGCATGGGAGGCACCCTCAGGAATAGATTCCTCCCCCTTCAACACCCGGTCTGCCTGAAGACACAAAGTCATCAGGCTTGCCAGCAGTTTTGGCAGCAGGCCTGGGGCCAACAAGGCTGTTCACTAAGAATGCCAAGTTGTCCTTCACCTCTGCAAGCTGGATAAGACAGGACTGAAGAGAAGAGGATTGTGTATCAGCAGGGAGGTCAGCTTAACAATGTTTTCCCTATCAGACTCGGTGAACAGCAAACTTTGAAGCTGTGCAAGATGTAATTCGAGAGAATCTTGCACATCAACAAGGTTTGATGACACAGAATTGGAAAGGGAGCTAATGAGGTTGTTCAAGCTGGCCAAAGTAGTAGGAAGAGTAGAGTTGCAAGAAGTGAAGAGAGATGACAGCTGTTGAGAAATATCTGTCATTGAGGACACAGAGTCCTGTTGTAGTGAAAGAATTGAGGATAAGGAGGTGGACACATTTTGCAGCTGTGCAGTGAGTGCAAGCAGCTGTGGAGAATTATCTGGTTGTGGAGTGGCAGGGAAGGAATCCTTGAACAAATCAAAGAATCCCTTAAGCTGTTCAGACACAGAGTCTGAAATGAGAGAGGGTAGAGAGGACATAGATGTTTCTAAAGAACCAACTTTGTTGGTCAGCAGGGAAAGCTGATCCTTCAAAGGCAGGTCTTTAGGAGATGGAGGTGTATGGGTAGACTGTTTAGATTGGGTAGATGGAGAAGATGATGATGAGGCTGGTGTATGAGGATGTGATGGAGAGGGAAGAGGGAAGAGGAACATTTGAGAGAAGCTCCATAGCCTGGGCAAAAGTAATGTGACCCAGCTTGGAGGGGTCAAAGGGTCCCTCAGCAGCGGCTGTAGCTGCTTCATCAGGAAAAGGGGTTGATGTTGGGGGCCTTTCAGATGCTGCTTGTGTTGCAACATCCTCATGAAGGCAAGTGGGGGTCCCTCTGCAGTGCCTTGGTGTAAAAGCACCTCATCATTGGGAGATGGGATATGCATTTCAACATCAGCAGTGGTGAAACCTGCTGATGGAGTTTGCATGGAGGGAGCAGCCTCACCAGAGGGATGGTATGATCCCTGAGGTTCATCAGCTTGGGTTGTTGGTCCCTCAGCAGCTGTTTGGTGTAGAACAGCTGTATCATGGGGAGCAGAAGTTTGAGGCTGAGCTGCTGATTGGTCTATACCAGCAGCGTGGGCACCTCGTGCAGACTCAGGGTGTAAAGGAAATTTGAGTGGGGGACAGTGTGGACTCAATATGGAGTGGAGAGGGCTCCTGTCTTTCAATATTCTCAGCATGTTGGGAGGCTGGAATAGTTGAGGTGGTGATCTCCTTTTGTACAACTGGTTCATGTTGGGAGGAACCAGAGGGTCTAGGCTGACTCTGGGTAGACTCAGGTTGGAGTGAAGCATGCTCCAATTGGGCTGAACCTTCTCCCAATATAGGAGAGGCAGCTGGGGTTGCTTCTCTTACAACTGAACCCTGTTGGGAGGGAACAGAGGAGGTGGTTGTTTTGGCTGGTTTCTTTTTGGAGATGGATTTTCGTTGGTAGTGAAATGATGAAGTGGATGATTGTGGAGAGGTGATGAGGGGTTCAGACTGCACAGGTTTTGAGACTGGGTCAGAAACAGGTGGGTTGAGCTGTTCCATAGTCTCAGGTGCTACAGAGGCACCAGCCACAGAGGCTTGAGGTTCAACGAATGAACCAGGGTGAGGAGTCTGCTCCCCCTCAGCCATAGAGGCTAAAGGTGCAGACACGGACTGAGCTGTTTTGGTCTTCTTTTGCACAGGCCCAGCTTCAGTGGTTGCCATGGTCCTCTTAACAAGTTTGGACCTGGCTCTGGATTTTCTTTTGGGAGCAACAGCTTCTGAATCCACCCTCACATCAGAGGGTTCTTCCACCAATCCCAGTAACCTCCTCATTGGAGTAGATAGAGGAGGCTCATTGGGTAGCACAGGTGTATAAAATACTCTATTCCCTATAACAGGAACTACAGCAGTTTTAAGTAAAGGTTGAGAATTGTACAGGTGCAAACCACAATGATGCTTGAATATGAGGCTCAGAAATCTGGGGTATCGAACAGCAGCTGGACGAGTTTCCTGCTGCACCAGATTCCTCAGATTCAGGAAAATCCATTTTGCCATGTCGATTGTAGTCCCATCCACCAGCTATAGAACAATGGGAACTTCATCACGGCTGACTTGGTCAAAAGAACCAACTTTGCTACTGAAGCTCATCATTAATGAAGCAAATAAGAAGCTGTAAGTGGGGGACAACTCCTTCCTGAATAAAGTAGCTCCAATTTTGGGTTCTGCTACACCACAGAAGCGTAGCATATTGCCCATTTGTTCATCCTCAGCTTGAGGCATGTCATAAGTTTCAGCAGTTGGTAGATGAAGCACCTCCCTGAGAAGATCAGTACTAATCTCAATGGTCTGAGTCCCATTGAGAATAGTACCCTTGATGACTTTGGTGTTGGGGTTGTAGGCACAGGTGTACCAGAACTCGTACACCATCTCCTGGTACAGGACACCAGGAGTTGTAGTCATTGCATAGTTCAACGGATGAACTCTTAAGAACCCCACCATTTCTTCATACCCTTTTCCCACATAGTTCTTGGGTATGGTCAGATTTGCAATGTAGTTGGTGGGTTTGATGGTCAGCATTGTGGTGACTGATGAGTGTTTGACAACATCATCACCAACAAATACTGGAAGAAGGGGATTAGGTCTGTGAGCCATTTGGGAAGTTTTGAGGTTTGGAGAAGCAAAAGACACTTAGTCGATTTTTAGGGTTCTTGAGGATTTCTGGAAATGATGAGGAAGACGAAGATGAAACAGTAGTTGGGTATTTATAGGATTTGAATGTGAGTGTGTATGAGAGAGAAGGTTTGGGCGGTTTGATTTGAAATGTTAGTTAACGGAAAACGGAACGGTTGTCCATGTCAGAAACATTTGTCAGACCACTTGACCTTTTTAATCACTAACACACGTAACCCACATTATCCGCAGTAATTAAGTTAAATAAAAACATAAATTAAGTAACTTAATTGTGAAGAAAGGTAATTAAAAAACTGTTGGTCTAAGCTGTTGGTCAAACCTGTGATGAGCAGGGTCATCACAAGCTGTTCAATCTTCAAGCTGTTCATTCTTCAAACTGTGCCTTCAGCCTGCTCTCTTTTGTAAGAATAGGTTGTGTTCAATAGTTGAACAGGTGACAAGACTATGGCTTGTAAGACAGTGTGAAGGAGTGAACGGGGTGAAGATTGGACCATCAGAGCAGGCTGGACTAGTAAACTGTTATTGTTCAGCCTGATGTGTGCTCAAGCTGTTCAAGTTTTTCAGACAAATGGCTAAGTACAGAACATGTATAACCTGTTCTGTCTAAGCTGTTCGGAGAGACTTGAGCAGTGTGAAACACACAAAGTCTTAGACCTTTGAGAAACACTTAGTCACTCTTGTTTAACATGCCCAGCTTGCTGACAAGGTAATTAAACCTGTTTTCATCAAGAGGTTTGGTGAAAATGTCTGCAAGCTGTTCATTGGTGGAAATAAAACTTACCTCCACATTACCTTTCTGAATGTGATCCCTGATGAAATGATGTCTTACTTCAATATGCTTTGTTCTATAATGAAATACTGGATTATTGGAAATGGCTATGGCACTTGTGTTATCACACAGAATAGGAATTTTCCTATACACAAGCCCATAATCTTCAAGCTGATGCTGCATCCACAGAATCTGCCCACAGCAGCTTCCAGCAGCAATGTACTCAGCTTCAGCAGTAGAAGTAGACACAGAGTTCTGCTTCTTGCTGCACCAACTTATCAACTTACCACCAAGGAGTTGACATCCACCTGTTGTGCTTTTCCTGTCTAGCCTGCAGCCTGCAAAATCAGAATCTGAATAACCTGTTAGTTCAAGGCTTGAATCTTTGGGATACCAAAGACCCAAACCTGGTGTACCCTTCAGGTATTTGAAGATTATTTTAACAGCAGCTAGATGAGATTCTTTTGGATCAGCTTGGAACCTAGCACACAGACAGGTAGCAAACATAATATCAGGACTACTAGCAGTTAAGTATAGCGAGCTCCCAATCATGCCTCTGTAAGCTGTTACTGAAACAGCTTTGCCACTGGCATCAGCATCCAATTTTACATTGGTTGCCATTGGGGTTTTAATAGGAGAACTTTGATCAAATTTGAACTTTTTCAAAAGATCTAAAGTGTACTTTCTTTGATTTATAAAAATTCCAGTTGAGGTTTGTTTAACCTGTAATCCTAAAAAGAAAGTTAGTTCTCCTATCATACTCATTTCATACTTGGATTTCATGAGTAATGAAAAATTCTTGCACAACTGTTCATCAGTCGAACCAAATATTATGTCATCCACATAAATTTGAACAAGCATAATATCAGACTTCACATTCTTTATGAACAGTGTGGTATCCACTTTACCTCTGGAATACCCACTGCTCATAAGGAAATCAGTAAGAGTGTCATACCAGGCTCTAGGGGCTTGTTTGAGACCATAGAGAGCTTTGTCCAACTTATAGACAAAACCTGGATGTTGTTCATTTTCAAAACCTGGAGGCTGCTTGACATAAACTTCTTCTTGCAGCTTCCCATTCAAAAATGCACTCTTCACATCCATTTGAAATACCTTAATGCTCTTATGAGCAGCGTAGGCTAGATACAAACGAATTGCTTCTAGCCTGGCCACAGGAGCAAATGTTTCATCATAATCAATTCCTTCCTCCTGTCTGTAGCCCTGAGCAACCAGTCTAGCCTTATTTCTAATGACATGACCTTGCTCATCCATCTTATTCCTGAAAACCTATTTTGTGCCAATTATGGTTTTACCTTTAGGAGCAGGGACCAGCTTCCATACCTTGTTTCTTTCAAACTGATTGAGCTCTTCTTGCGTGGCAGTGATCCAATTGGCATCTTTTAGTGCTTCATCCACCTTCTTTGGCTCCATCAATGAAACAAAACTAGAGAACATACAAAAGTTCCCTAAGTTGTCCCACCGTGTTTGTACCCCTTTGTTGATGTCACCAATTATTTGATCATTGGGATGACACCTGATCCACTTAGGATCATTTTTCAATGATGATTCACCTGAGTTGTTAACATCTTCAACAGGTCCTGCTGAACAGCTCTCAAGATTTTCAGACACACTGTTGTCTTGAGCCTGTTCACTTGTTGAACATGTCTGACCACTGTTGAACATATCAGCAGTAGAACTAGGAAAATCAGCATTGATAGGTTCAGGACATGCGGTTGTAATTAAGTCAGTACACTTATTCACACAGGGTGTATTGACATAATCATAATCATGCCCATCATGATTAATAGGTTCCACACTGGGTGTAGTGGAAGCTTTTGAGTCCTCTTCACTGTTTGAATGCATCAGATCATCAAAGTTTAATTCTCCTGAAACTGATTCAGGAACAGCTTTGGTGGAAGCATTCTTGGACTCTTCAAAGGTGACATTGATAGATTCATCTATCACCTTTCTTTGTTGTTGTATACTCTGTAGGCTTTGGAGATAGCAGAGTAACCAACAAACACACCTTCATCAGCTTTTGGTTCAAACTTTGCCAGTTGGTCCCTTTGATTCAGAATGAAACAGGGACAACCAAACACATGGAAGTAACTGACATTTGGCTTTCTCCCTTTGAGCAGCTCATAGGGAGTCTTGTTGAACCTTTTCACCACTAAGGATCTGTTTTAGGTGAAGCAGGCAGTGTTAACAGCTTCAGCCCAGAATGATGAAGGTAAACCTGATGCACACAGCATGGTTCTAGCAGCTTCAATGAGAGTTCGGTTTCTCCTTTCAGCAACTCCATTTTGTTGTGGAGTTCTTACAGCTGAAAAGTTTTGAGTGATTCCTTTCTCTTCACAGAAGTCTTCAAGAGTACTGTTTCTGAATTCAATACCATGATCACTTCTAAGCTGCTTCACTTGGGCAGAGTTCAGCATTTCCATCTTTTTCACAAATCCAATAATTTCTCTAGCAGCCTCTCCTTTGCTCTTCAGAAAGATCACCCATGTGTACCTGGAGAACTCATCAACCATTACTAGAGTGTATCTTCTTCCTCCTAGAATTGGGACATTTACAGGTCCAAACAAGTCCATGTGGATTAAGAAGAGTGGAGTATCAATAGAGAAATTATGTTTGGATTTAAAAAATGTTTTTCTCTGCTTGCCTTTTTCACAAGCTGTGCATAATCTATCCTTAGCAAAGGTCATAGAAGGCAAACCTGTCACTAACTCTTTCTTACAGAGTTTGTTGATGTTCTTGAAGTTCAGATGTGATAGCCTTCTGTGCCATAGCCAGTTTAGATCAGCGTTTGTTCTTGTGAGAAAACAGGTTTCAGTTGTGGGATCAGCAGATTGCATGTCCACAACATATACACCTTTCTTTCGTTGAGCACATAGCACAACTTTGCCTTGGGGATCCAATATGTAACCCAGGTGCTCATCAAAATTAACCTTGTAGCCAGCATCACACAGATGGCTTATGCTAACCAGGTTATGTTTTAGCTCAACCACATAGGCTACTCTTTTGAACACTGCAGCACCAGCTTTAAGGGTTCCATATCCCTCAGTAGATCCCTGTACATTGTCACCACATGTGACCTTTGGCCCTTTTTCAGGCCTGAGATCACTCAGCAATTCTTTACAACCTGTCATGTGCCCTGAGCAGCCACTGTCCAAGTACCAAACCTGGGAAGGTTGTTTTTCCTGCAGAGTGATAAGAGAAATATTAGTCATTTTTAGGGGAACTCATCACAGAGATGAGTTCTCCTACTTCACCAACATTTGTTGATGGACTTATAATATCCACACTAATATTCCCTATTTGAATGGTATCAGCTTGGATACCACTTTCATTGACTGAGATGTTTCCAACACTGCTTGTAACAGCTGTGAGAGAACTATCAGAGTCAACAGGCCTCATGTCCTCAGATTCAGGACGGTCCTTGGCCAGATGTGTCTTCTGCCCACATTTATAACATTTTCTTTTTTTAGGATTTTTGGAAGAAGAACTTTCAGAAACACATTCTGAGTTATTTTTGTTGATTCTGTTAGCAGGTTTAGCAAACTTATTACTATTTGATGAATCAACAGCTTGAGTGGAGGGTTCAATAGCCACAACTTTGTCTGTCTCTTCTTTCCTCTTTTTAGGAGGACAGATGTCAAAGACAGGAAGCTTAATTGGCTTTTGAACTTCCACAGGTTTGGGAAACTTATTCCCAAGTTTCTCAGGCTGAGCAATGGCTTTGCCTTTGCCCCTACTGAGATGTGATTTATGCTGCCTATCAGCATAATCATTATTTCTGGTTTTGAAAAACTTATTCTCATTTAAAACCAGTTTACCACTATGATTAGAAAACTTATTAGAAATCATAGCAGGTTTGCTTTCAACATGAGACTTGCCCTTGTTGAAAACAGGCTGCTTACCTTTTGAAAACTTATTTTCAAAAATGTTTAGCATCAAAAGGATTATCATGCCTTTTACCATCAGCTTTGGACCCAGAACCTGTTTTGTCAACAGGTTTAGTATCCACATCTGCAGTGTGGACATGTTTTCCTTTCTTTTGCTTGTGTGAATCAGCAGAGCACTTAGCAAGCTGGTTTGATGGAGATCATACTCCAACACCAGCTTTTGAGCTAGGTTCACACGAGCTGTCAGTATTTTGAGGCCTGACAAACTTGTTTGTTGAGATTAGTTTACCATTCACTTTTTGAATAAAAGTTTTGGAAGCTCACCAAGAGTGGATAAATCTTCTTTCAGATTATTAATCTCAACAATGGAAGCTGCTGTGTCAAGATCCCCTCCATGATAGGCTTGAATTTGTGCAGGGATCTGTTGACTTATACAATGGCTGACTTTTTGTGCAGATTGGCACCAAGAGTCAACTATCTTTTGAAGCTTAGCTTGCTTTATATCTGTTTCTCTCTTTTCTTCCAGTAAAATAGAGTTGATGTGTTTTAATTCATCAAGCTCGGTTTCCAACTTATGGAAACTGTCCAGTTTACTGGATTTTGTTTTAAGATCAGTTTTAAGCTTAGAGATTTCAGATAATAAAGCATCATGCTTCTCAACAGCAGCTTTCAAATCAACTAGCATATATTCAAACATTTTAATCTTTTCTTCAGAACTGTAAGCCATAAAATTTTGTACCTTATACATCATTGTAGGATTCCAGTTCTCCAAGCTGCTGAAAGCTTCAGCTTCAGCCAGATCCTGTTTGAAACTGCTTGTTGATGGGACATCAGTGTTGGCCATCAGACATATATTGTCTTCTCCATCAGATGATGAATCATATTCCTCCCAGTCACAAGTCTCTGCCATGAGTCCCTTTTGGTGGTTGGAACCCACTGAGTTTTCCAACTTCCTCAGCTTAGCCATGGCCATAAGGTACTTAACCCTATAACTGTCATCCTTATTTGTCTTGTATGGTTTGGATGACTGACCAACAGCTTTTGACACACAGTCAGCAGCTATATGGCCAGTTTTGCCACATTTGAAGCACTAAGCCTTGGATTTATCAAATGCCTTCTTTTTGCCAGCACCTGAACTTCCTTGCAGCATGTTTCTTCCAAACCTTTTCTTGGTGAACCTTTTGACAAGCATAGCTATCATTTGCTCATCATCCTGTTCAGCAAGATCTGCATTGTCTTCCTCATCTGACATCTCCTCCTTATCATCATCCTGTTGATCAGGTTGAGTGAACACATCACTCACCTGATTCACAGGCTGTCTCACATTAGCCACAAAGGCTGCACCTCTTTTAGACATCTCCAAGGCATTTCTCTTCTGTTTCCTTGATTGTTCATCATTTAGTAAAGATCCATACAAGTTGACAAGATCCATACTTCTGATGGTACCTGAATTTCTTAAGATTGTTGAAAAGTAGTTCCATTCTTCAGGTAGGATGTCCAAAAACTTGTTCACCAGGGTAAGGCTGTCCTTAGTGATCCCAACAGCTTTGAGATCATTCACAAGAGCAGTAAACCTGGTGTAGGTTTCTGTGAGAGTCTCCTTTGGTTTTGCAAAGAAGAGTTCATACTGTCTAACAAGATTGTTAATCCTGTTATCCAGTGTGATTGTGGGTCCATCATAGACGGTACACAAGGTATCCCACATCTCCTTTGCTGTCTTCATTTTCTCAACCTGCTTGAACACATCATCAGGGAGAGAATTAACCAAGACTAACTGATTTGAATTTATCAGAGTATAAATCAATAATCTTGCTTTGAATCAAAGTTTAATTAAGAAGTTTGCGGAATAACACTTAACTATTTTAACAAAAACTTTTAGAATCAATAATAAGTAAACACAAGAAATAATCAAAACTGATTATATTGCTGAATTCAATGATTACAATCACCTCTAATCTGTTTGATTAGACGAAGAACACAGACTGTTCTTAGGGTTTTACAACCTTAGAGGCTTATGAAAACTTAATCAACAGAAGCAATTACAGACTCGAATATGCAGAAAACTCTTATACAATAGAAAGACCTATTCTATGTATTTATATTGCTTCTTGATTTGTTTCCTTGAAGGACTATGACTTCTCTGATAGTAGATATGCTGGAATCTTTGTGTAGATATCTTTTCCTGAATATCAGCACTTTCTGTTTATGAAACTGTTGAGCAGCTTGAATCACTTGACAGCATGAACAGAGCAGCTTGAGTTGATTTACTCTGGCAGCTTGAACTTTTACACTGGCAGCTCGAGATTCTTCAACTAACAGCATGAACTTTGTATTTAGATATAAACTCTACTAACAGTTTGAGAAGTTTAACTAACAGCTTGAACCTACTTAGACTATTTCCCAACAATCTCCCCCTAACTTAAATTCTTTATACAAGACTTTAAGTTCTATACAAATAAGGAAATGAATAAGTAAACTGTTATTTACAAACCAAGGCTTTCAAAAACTTACAATTGTGCAAGTTTCTGATTTACAGCCTTCAAAAAATCTTTCTTCATCTCATCTCTATCACAAGATACTCTAATGGATTTCATCTGAAGTAGCATATCTTTTGGTAAATTATAAAATTCGAGATTGAAGAATATACTAGGTCCATCTGAGAATTTGATTCTGTATGTCCTTGATTTGACAAACAGATCAACTTGCTTGATCTTCTTTCCCTTCTTCATAGCATCCTCTCTTTCTTTCCTTGCAGATTCAGGGTCAACAATTGATTTTAGATCTTTAATGACTTGCTTCACTTGTGGTAGAGCAGATCTAACTTGTGTCACAGACCGAATATTATGCATCCTGATAAGCTCATCTCTGGTCAACTTCTGAACCATATGCCAAAATGTATCATACTCTTCTTCTGGTCCAGATTCCCTTCTCACCACAAACTTAAATCTTAAGTCAATATTATCCAGTGGCTTAGCATACCAGTAGTTGATCAGAGGCTTTGTAAAATCATGTTGATCTAGCAGTTTCTCTATCTCCAGAGCCTTTTGTAGTTGTTGCTCATACAACACCTTTTTCACTTGATCTAGCTTTGCTTGAGGTAATGGCTCAGATGCAGGAATGGAAGCAGCAGCTTGATCAGAAGAAGCAGGGACACTGGTAGCAGTTTGAACATGGCTTGTATCAGTTTGAACTGCTTCTTGAGGTGCTTCTTGAGGTGTTTGGACTTCTTGGGAGACTTTTGCTTTCTTTCTTTTATCCATTTCTTTATCATGGATACCCTGCAGCCTTTCTGTGCTCATGGACTGAGCCATCTTCTTTGGAATTCCAGCTGCAAAGGCAAAGTTGATCAAAAATCTTCTGCGTTCAGCCTTAGAGTGCCCTGTTGGCACCTTTCTCTTCTTCTCTCCTTGTTTACCCACAAACCCCTTTAGGTAATCACCTAAGGTTTCATCATCATCCATTGGGGGCTGGGTTTGCTGATCTAATTCTTGATCCTGTTCCTCTGCTAACTTTTTGGCAATTTCAGCGTCAAAGGCAATCTGGGCTTCTCTGGAAGAAAACTTGTGCTTTGGAGACTCAATTAAGATGCCCTTGCCCTTGTCTTTTGTAGCTTGGACTGTACTTACTGGAGCTTGAACACCTTCCCTTATAACAACTCCAGTTGCTTTTGAAGAAGCAGCTTGAGTTTCTAGGCTAACAGCTTGAGAAGCTGTTGGGACTGTTAGCCTAGACGGTGGAACTGTTGAGGCTGCTTGGACTGATGGTGTTGGAGCTGCTTGGACTGATTCAGGAACCTCCTGATTCTCCCCCTTTTTGGAAGCATTGGTTTGGTCAGGAGGACCTACAACCTTTGCCCCTTCTGTTTGAATCAAACGCTCTAATTGTATGATCTTATTTCCACAAAGGGTAAACCCCTTATGGAGATAATCCATTCTCTGATTTTGAGCCATTTCTGATTGCTTTAGGGCCATAATTTGTGCACCGTGTGCAGCAATGATGGACTTTTGGTATTCCAACATAGCTACAACAGGTTTCATCTTGGGATCCGTCAAAAGCATTAGTTGCAGACTAGCCTCAAGATCAGAAAGCACCTGTGGTGCTTGTGATCTATCACTGGCATGAATACCAGAAGTAGAAACCTCTGGGCCCCTCTGTTCTTGGTTCTGGGGACTTCCAGCTTGTGTTTGCACACTTGCTGTTGCCATGGGCGTGGTCTTACTGATGTTGGCCCTGTCCTGTGCCTCTTGTGCAGAGACAGCAGTAGTGCCAGCCACAGAACCCATATGAACAGTCTCTGAAGAGATGTTCACCTCCTGAGTGAGGATGGGAGTGTCCTCAATTGGTTCCCTTTGGATATTCTGTGCAGAAGTGTCCTCCTGCACAGGGATATATGGCTCTTGTTTGAGGGCTGAGGAGGAAGGAGCTCCTGGTCCCCTTTTCCTTTTATATAGAAATTTTAGTGGGGGTGATGGCTGTACAAAAGGATCAGAAGGAATTTGTGTATCATGAGGAGTGGGTTGGGGTCCTGGGGGTGAAGCAGTAATAATAGGCTGAGCCTGCTCAGGACCCTCTCCTTGGTTTCTTGGGATGATGTTCATCATTGCAGAAGACAATGGAACATCTATACTCAAAAAATTGGCACTTTGTTTTAAAAGCCTCTTTATAGAAGATAGTGAGTGTCTATGGGAAATATGTATCCTCTAATGTAAATGAGAAGTAGTGCAGGTGTGTGCAATGATTTCTGCCAAAAATCTGGGATACATTAAAAATTTCCCATTTTTTAGGGAATGATGCCTTAACATCCCCTGAAAAATCATGTTTGAAAAATTAAACCGTTAGCCTGTTGAAAAGCACACTAAGGCAGTGGCAATGTTAGAAGAAAATTCTGACCAACCAGTTCTTTTGGGGCTCATACACTGCTGAATAATATGTACAAGATATTTCCACTTAGGAGAAAAATGGGCTTTCAAGAAAGTAAATGAATCAGCAGGACCCCTATAACCTATATTATAAAGACCAGTATGTAAAGCGTTAAGGGTTAGGTCTGTTATATTGTGGCATCTTGAAGATGCAAATGGTGCCGAATGGATTCCTCAGTGATGGTGATGGGAGTGCCATCAATTTTGGATAGTATAGAGGGAATACCATTGATGGTTTGAATTGTGGCACGGTTCCAGAACTGTTCGATATGCGATATGTATATGGTGGGATTTATATTGAGGGCATGGTGGATGTGAGAGTGTCGTAGGAAATCCATCATATCATGGAATGGCTGAAGTTCAGAGTGTTTGAGAGAGTATGGAAGGCAGTTGTGTTCTTTGACAAACTCCATTGAAGATTGATCGGAGATTTTAGGGTTGCAAAGAAGATTGTGTGAATCGTTCAGAGAGGAAAAGGAAGGTCGTGGAAGAAAACTTTGTAACTGGTAGTTACAACTGAACGAAACTGGGACCTTTAAAGGTTTTGAAAAAGGTTGGGTCCCGCGCACACATATTTAAAAATTACCTAAATGCCCTGCACACTTTGACAGATCAAGTGAATAACTAACAGTCTGAGAAAATGAACTAGCAGCTTGAGAAAATACTCAAGCTGTTAGTTGAAAATTATGCATCTTTTTAATGAAACAGTGACTCCCCCTTAAATAAGCATACGAAGTAAATAATAATGAAAACAAATTAATCCATGTTTACCATACCAATATTTGATACCAGGAAAGTGAATCTTCCTACATCAAAAGGTTTTGTAAATAGATCAGCTAACTGATCATCAGTATGTATTTTGGTAACTTGGATTAAATTCTTCTCATTACAATCCCTTATAAAATGAAATTTGATGTCTATATGCTTGGTTTTTGGGAATTTCACTGGGTTTTGCACAATGCTGATTGCACTTGAATTGTCAATGTAAATAGGAGTGGATAAGAAATTCATTCCATAGTCTCTCAGTTGATTTTGAATCCACATTACCTGGGAGCAGCAGCTTGCAGCTGCTACATATTCTGCTTCAGTGGATGATGTGGACACAGTTGTCTGCTTTTTGCATTGCCAAGAGACCAGTCTTGCTCCTAAGTATTGACATCCACCAGTTGTGGATTTTCTGTCAATGTTGCAACCACCATAGTCACTGTCAGAATAAGCAGTTAGTTCAAGGGGAGAGTCTTTAGGATACCATAGGCCTAAGTGTGGTTGGCCTTTGAGATATCTAAAGATTCTTTTGACAGCAACCAAGTGAGAATCTTTTGGAGAGCATTGAAACCTAGCACACACACAGACAGCAAACATTATATCAGGTCCAGAAGATGTTAAATACATGAGTGATCCTACGAGAGATCTGTATAAATGTATGTCCACATCTATGCCATCTTTGTCTGTATGGAGTTGTTTGTGAGGATCCATTGGAGTGCTTGAAACCTTTGTGTCTTGATACCCAAACTTTTCTAGTACGTCTTTCACATACTTTGATTGACTTATGAAAAGTCCAGTGGGCTTCTGCTTGACTTGCAATCCCAGAAAGAAAGTGAGTTCTCCCATTGAACTCATTTGAAACTTTTTGTGCATTAAAGCTTCAAACTCTTTGCACAGACAGTCATTGGTTGAGCCAGCTTCAACCCTGTTTGCATCAGTGTCTGCAGGATACTCAACAAAGCTCAGAGAATTTGTTAGTGAATCTAGGTCAAACAACCAGTCAGGACCAGTGCCTTTGACATTTGCAGTATTTTCATTAAATTCAACATTGGCACTTTCTTCAATGGTTTTAGACACACTATTGTATACTCTATAGGCTTTGCTTTGACTTGAGTATCCTACAAAGAATCCTTCTTCAGCCTTACTTTCAAACTTCCCTAAGTGAGTCTTAGTGTGAAGAATAGTACATGGGCATCCAAAAGGCTTGAAGAAAGCTATTAGGGGACTTCTGTTATGGAATAACTCATAGGGAGTTTTCCCTTGTGATTGGACAACCTGAACCCTATTCAGAACATAACAGGCTGTATTAACAGCTTCTGCCCAGAAAGTCATTGGCAGTTTTGAATCAGCTAGCATAGTTCTAGCAGCCTCAATTAATGTTCTGTTCTTTCTTTCAGCAACACCATTTTGCTGTGGTGTTCTTGGTGCACTATACTGTCTAGCAATACCTTTGGACTCACAGAAACTGGATAGAATATGATTTTTAAATTCAGTTCCATTGTCTGATCTTATCACCTTAACTTTTGAGTTGGATTGATTTTCTATCTTAAGAATAAATGACTTAACTAGCTCAGCAGTTTCATTTTTAGTCCTAAGAAAGTAAACCCAGGTAAATCTGGTGAAATCATCAACAATAACTAAACAGTAAGCCCTTTTATTCAAACTCAAGATAGATGTTGGACCAAATAGATCCATATGAATCAGCTGAAGAGCAGATGAGATTGAATTTACTTCTTTGACCTTATGAGAAGTTTTGTGTTGCTTGCCTTTAAGACATGCTACACAATGATCATCACATATGAACTCCTTTTGTGGTAAGCCTCTTACCAGATTCTTTTTGACTAAAACATTCATGGACTTGAAGTTCATGTGACACATCCTTCTATGCCAAAGGGCAGACTCATTTGATGATGCTTTGGATATCAAGCAGCTTAAAGTATTTGATTTAGATAAAAGATCTGTGTCCAGACAGTAAACATTGTCCTTTCTTGGTGTTCTTAGTAAAACAAGATTTTCAGGAATTTTGAAATCTTTTGAAAGGACAATGCACTCAGAATCTGTAAACAGAACAATGTTTTGTTTGTCACAGATTTGAGAGACACTTAATAAATTGTACTTAAGCTGTTCAACATACAAAACATCATGGAATTTCATGTTTCCTGCATTAACAGTACCTCTACCTGTAACCTTACCTCCTTTTGAGTTGCCTCCAAATGCAACAAAACCTCCATCAAAGCCTTTGAAATTTGACAAGCACTCAGAATTGCCTGTCATGTGCCTAGAGCATCCACTGTCCAAATGCCATCTTGTTTTATGAGGTGACCTGTGGTTGCCCTGCACAAAAAAAACTTAGTCAGTAGTGGAGTAAACCCAAACCAAATTGGTTTTGGGTTGGCCTTGTATATTGACATAACTAAACACTGTTTTTGACTTTTTATATTTTGTGAGATCTACTGATGGAGTTTTTGGAGAGTATTTAGTGATTATATGAGGTATCCAGGTATTTTGATCATCTTTTCTTCTAACAATCTCAGATGATTCACTAGCAGTTCCAGATTGATGCTTAGCAGTCTGATCTGTGGTTTTAGTGCTAACAGCTTCAGATTTTGCACTAACAGCTTCAGAATTTGGCTTAGCAGTCTGATCTTTTGCATCAGCAGTTTGATTTGAGGATTTGTCCTTGACACACCATATTTGTTAAAAACTTGATTTAAGCTTTGCCAAAACTTGTTTTTGGTGTGTGGACTGTTTTTTATTAACTTTTGAAAGCCTGTGATCAACTGTTTTCTTTGGAACTGATGTGGAAGGTTTCACCTTTGAAACCTTTCCATGAATACTTGACTTTTTATGAATCACAGTCTGTTTTGCAACAGTTGGTTTATAAAAACAGTCCTTGGCCAAGTGATTCTTCCTTCCACAGTGAAAACACTTTTTGACTATTTGAATTGGAGAACCAGATTTATTTGATAATACCTGGTTCTTGTTCCTCTGATTTCCCCTTACCTGCTGTTGTTTGGGAAACTTTTGAACACCATGCTTTTGACATGTGCAGATTGGAACATTTTTACCCCTTTTATTATTCTTTGAAGAAGATGCAGTGTTACAGTTAGAATGTACAGAAACTTGTGGAGCAGCATTGCATACACTCATCTTTTCTTTTTCTTTCTTACTGGGGGCTTGGATCTCTATGGGTGCACTCATTGTTTTGTGTTCTTTCTCAACTGCTATGCACTCACAGTCTATCTTTTGAATCTGATCTTCTTTTGATTCAGGACTGTCATCAAGGATAGGATCTACAATAGTCATAGACTCATCTAGTGGTTCATTGACAAGTCTATCAGCAACCTCACTCATTGGATGAATGTACTTGTTGTTGTATGGAGGTGGAGTAGCCCTGTATCCTATGCCTTCTTTGGGATTAACCTGAGATTTTACCCTATCTTTAAATTGGACTTCCATTAGGTGTTCCAGCTTTTGATTTGCCAACTTGAAGTTACCTAGATCTATGTTAACAGATTCTAGTTTCTTGTTAGCCTCTAACACCTTCTGTTCAGTCTCTTCTACCTTTTTATTTAGGGATTCTATTTTCTTATTTAGTTCCTTTTTCTCCCACTCATGATATGTTCTATCATGTCCCATTTGAATCTCATTGTCCTTATAGTCATTGATTTGTTTTTCAAGATCTTCTATGGCTTGCATGTATTCATATCTCCTTTCTTCCATCTTAGCTAGAGTTTTGCACATGCTCTCATTATGATCTCTGTATTTTTTTACCATATTTTTGCATGATTGAGAGCAGAGTTTAGAATTTACCTCAGCTGGTAGTTCAGTGGAAGGGACAGTTGATGTTTCTGCCATCAGAGCTTGATTTTGAAACTCTTCCTCTGTCTGATCACTCCAATCAAACACATTGTCTTCTTGGGAGACAAGTGCTGTTGATGATGATGTCTGATTGGGCTGTGGAGTCCTTGATGACTGTTGTCCTTGAGATCTACATTCTCTTGCAAAGTGACCAAGCTTATGACACTTGTAGCACTCAACTTTTGTCTTATCAAAGGCTGGTTTGCCTTCTGTTTTAGCTTGAAAGTTGGTCCTTCCAGTTCTTTTAAGAAACCTTTTGGCCCTCATGGTCAGCATTGCATGTTGCCATTTTAAATCCATCTCTTCAAGATCATCTGGATGAATTTGTTCTAAATCTTCAGTATTTAGGGCAAACAGTCCATCATTGGCCACAAAAGCCTCATAGTGAGCTTCAGTGGAGTTGCCATCACCACCTGAAAAGGAATCACAGTTATTAGATTTTTCAGAAGACAAAAGAGCAGTATTGTGATTATAAGAAAAAGATTTCTTTTTAGTATCAATCTCAGTCTCAAACACTCTCAGACTGTTGTACAGATCATCCAGCTCTATCTCATCAAGAGTGTCTTTGGTTCTCCATTGTGCAGCATAAACTGTCCATTCTTCTCCAAGAGATCTGAGAAATTTTCTGTTGACTTCATCTTGATCCAGATTGACTTTTGCACTTTCCAGTTCACTTATCAGTTTGTTGAACCTGTCAAAAATTTGAGTAAGGTTTTCATTCTTGCCACCAGAAAAGTTCTCATACTGCTGTTTCAAGAGATCCTTTTGATTTCTCTTGGTACTGGCATTACCAGCAAATCTTTTCTCTAAAGCATTCCAAAGAGAATGAGCAGTATAAAACTTTTTGAACTGATGTTGATAAGCATTAGGAATGGCTATTTGTAAAAGTGTAAGAGCTTTCACTTCATTCATTCTAGCCTTCCTTTCAAGTTCAGTTTTTGGAGGAGTTTTGACTGGTTTTCCCTCATCATCAAGTTCTAGATCAACTACAGGAGGAAATTCAACAGCTTCCCATATGGCATAGTCAATAAATTCGATATGCTGTTGAATCCTGAGTTTCCACATCTCAAACTCAGTGGGCTTGAGCATAGGCACTTTGAGTCCTTGCCCAGATCCACTGCTGCTATTTTCAAATTCCATTGCAAAAAGATTAAAAATTTAAAAGAAAGTTTTCGACTTTGAAAAACAAAGAACGACCTGTGGCTCTGATACCACTTGTCAGGATCTAAAACCAATTAACCACGACTAACTGATTTGAATTTATCAGTGTATAAATCAATAATCTTGCTTTGAATCAAAGTTTAATTAAGAAGTTTGCGGAATAACACTTAACTATTTTAACAAAAACTTTCAGAATCAATAATAAGTAAACACAAGAAATAATCAAAACTGATTGTATTGCTGAATTCAATGATTACAATCACCTCTAATCTGTTTGATTAGACGAAGAACACAGACTGTTCTTAGGGTTTTACAACCTTAGAGGCTTATGAAAACTTAATCAACAGAAGCAATTACAGACTCGAATATGCAGAAAACTCTTATACAATAGAAAGACCTATTCTATGTATTTATATTGCTTCTTGATTTGTTTCCTTGAAGGACTATGACTTCTCTGATAGTAGATATGCTGGAATCTTTGTGTAGATATCTTTTCCTGAATATCAGCACTTTCTGTTTATGAAACTGTTGAGCAGCTTGAATCACTTGACAGCATGAACAGAGCAGCTTGAGTTGATTTACTCTGGCAGCTTGAACTTTTACACTGGCAGCTCGAGATTCTTCAACTAACAGCATGAACTTTGTATTTACATATAAACTCTACTAACAGTTTGAGAAGTTTAACTAACAGCTTGAACCTACTTAGACTATTTCCCAACAAAACTTACTTGCATGAATGCCTGCCATTGATGATAGTTGACCTTCAATCTTTGCCAAAACTAAAACTAAAAGTCCTCACATGTAACTCAAAAGCAAAATCAATTCGGCAGTTCGTCAAATCAACTGTTTCCAAATACAGGTCATCATACTTCCTCATTTGACTACTTTACAAATGCTAAAATCTTATTCTATTTTATCTTTTAACATATAGAAACTAAGAAACAGAAGAGTAAAGTTGAAATTAAGTAAACAATTAGACTCATCCAACAAGGTTATATGTTCTATATAATTTACTTCATAAGATATGATCTGGAGAAGCAAAAACTAAAAATTTTATTACATAAGATTGAACGATATTTACCTTTTTCAATGAGGAAAAATCGATACCAAAAAATGCCAAATGCTCCGCTAGACATGGATCGGTCACGCTTTCATCCTCCGGATAAGAAATTTCAAACACAATAGTAATTATGCACATATGTAAAACAAGCAAATCATCTACGGTTATAACCTAGTCAATTTAACTATCAAACTAAATTTGCTTAAATTCCTATTTGAGTGTATACAACCAAACAACTGAGAGAAATAAAGTCAGTAAATTTAATAGTGTACCCAAACAAACATTACATTTTATTCCCTAAATGTGCATGTCCATCATCCATAACACTTTCTCTTTTGAAGATAACTGTATTTAGCATCCAAAATCGTAGTTTATTACCTCCAAACCAAAATCAACGAGTAACACACAACTAACACAAAAAAACATTCTCACAGTGAATCATCAAATGTTCGTCGGAGATCAATAATCACGCACAAACACACGAACTGATTCTAAAACCCAAGTTTCAAAAGCTTACCTCCATGTGTGTGTAGCAAAAAACACTAGTTTCAAAAGCTTGATCTCTTTCATTCAGTTAACTACCATCCACTTAACCGAACATCAAGACTAAAACTTTGTGATTGTACTAAATCCAAAAGGGCCCAAAGGATGCACATAAATGCTATTTTAGGAAATTCAGTTTTTGGTCAATTTCTTTCTGTAATAAGTCAAGAATAATATTGGTTTGGGATTTTGGAAAGATGTGAATATGATACCTCTAACATGCGCTCTAATTTGTCCCATGTTTCTCCACTAAGTTGCCCATTTAGGCCATAACTACCAGCCTCTACTTTTAAGGCCTCGTTTACAAGCCTTCAAATATTGATCAGTCTTTTCAGCCAACTGTCGCAATTACTTCAAATACGATCTGGTACAAACATATGATTGTATATCATCATATGTATGTAAAATTATGTACAGTGTGTCAGTGTGTGTGTGTATAGAGACAGATTTGAACCTTGATTTACCAGGTGCACCTATTATTCTTATTGTTTCTTCGATGCTTATACCATCATAAACAACTATATCAAAGTTATCTTTTGGTGTTGTGTGGCGGCGGCGGCGCTAGGGTTTAGGCCGCTGCCGTTGTTGGTCTGAAAAAAAGCAGAGCGGCGAAGGCGAGAGAAGACGAGCAGCGGCGGAGGCGGGGAAGGCGGGCGGCGAGAGGAGACGAGTAGCGGCGAGTCTGGCGAAGGCGGGGCAGCGTAGGCGGGGCAGCAGGCGGCAGACGACATTAGGTTTTGAGATGGAGGCGATGAGCGTTGCGTGAATGTGTTCTGTGTGAATTTCACAATTCACAAAGTTTTTGTTTCTTTTCAAATGAATTACTATTTACTTTATCTTTAAAAGAAAATAAATTATTTCTCTTTAAAATTGTGATTATTATATTACAGAGTTTTTTTCCTTTTCAAATGAATTACTATTTATTTTATTTTTAAAGAAAATAAATTATTTATCTTCTATTTTATTTTAGTCTAAAAATAATGATATGTATTTTATTTTTAAAATGATGAATTGTATTTATCTTTTATTTTATTTTATTTTAAAAATAATAATATTTTATCTTTTTAGATGAAATGTTGTGGTGCCATGTGGCAATTTGCATTCTCCTTTATCATACATATATAGATATAGATTGTATAATGAATATTATTTTTTTCAAACTAAAATTCGGTTTTCGGTTCGGTTTGGTCTGAAAAAAGAAAAGTCGATCATCAAACCAAAAACCGTATTGTTAAATTCGATTTGGAACCAAACCAAACCGAAAACCACTTTCTAAATTCAGTTTGGTTTTATTCGAATTCGATGCGGTTTGGTTTTTGGTTTCTTCGAGTCCAACCCAAATACTGCACATCCCAATTGACAGGAGATAAGGTAGTTAAAAATGTGTTGCATTTTTTATTGAAATATGCAACACATTAAACAAATGTTGTAATTTTTAGTAAAAATTGCAACGCTTTAGAAAATTGTTGCATTTTTTTTAGTAAAAATGGCAACACTTTATAAAAAGTGTTGCATTAAATCATTATATGCAACACTTATTGTCAGTGTGTTGCTTTAGAGCGAACTTAAATAATAAGGCAACAATTTTTAAATGTGTTGCATCAAAAGTGTTGCATTAGCTTCAAAACGTAGTAGTGTTATGAAATTTGTTAATCACATTGATTAATTGCAAATGACCACTAATTAGGTTATAACTTGCTAATAACTACTGATTAAGTTATAATTGCTAACCTGATTTTGTGTCAGTTCTTACACATGCTCTGTTGTTCGATTACATTACTGATTTCTGTTAGGGTTTGTTCATTCATGATTGCATTTACTTTTTTTTTCGTTGCTACTTCGTTAATGAACTTGTACCCAATTTGAACTTGTGCAAATGGGTTTTTCAGAAGGTCTTATCATTGTGGTCTTATTTCGATATTAGGGTTTATGTTGGTTAACATTATTCAATATGCAATTGTCGAGTGAATGTGTTCACTATACGTTTTGGGTATTAGGGTTTATGTTGACTAACATGTTCAATATGAATTTTCCGTTCGAACATGTTCAAAATGTATCATCATCATGTTATCAATGTGATCTGATTTGGGTATTAGGGTTTATGTTGATTAACATATTTCAATATGCAATTGTCGAATGAACGTGTTCTGTTTACGATTTGGGTATCGGGGTTTATGTTGATATTAAGCAAGTTTCTATATGTATTTGCCTATTGGACTTGTTCAATCGGTGAAATCCCATCATCACTAACTATAAATTTGGCAGTCCGAGGTTAGGAGAACAAGTTTCTCGTGTGAAAAGCATATTTTGAAAATGATTTTAATGATTTTGTTGTTTTTTATGTATCTTTGTACAAGCCCATAAACTGATTAAGGTAGAACTATAATCTTGTTGATTCTATTCTTTTGGTATTCGTTGTATTGATGGTTTTATAGGTATTGATACATTGTTTTTTTCTAACCGTTCAGTTTCTTGATTGAACATGTTCAGATAAACGTTTATTTGCAAGTGAATATATGTGTTCTAAATTGAACTACTATGCAAAAGTTTTTTTTTCAAACACTCTAATTAACTATTTTGCATCTTGATTAAGAAATTTAAAGTCTTTTTCATCGTGAATAGATTCAATAAATTTGGTTAATTTTAGTTTTGGTCTTTTATTTAAATTAATCTTCAAATCAACATTTTTAAAATGGTCTGATATTTAAATTTACAATCTTGTTCTTCATGAATACGTATTGATACATTGTTTTTTTCTAACAGTTTAGTTTCTTTATTGAACATGTTCAATTATTTAAGCATGTACCGCAAAGTTGACAGGAACAAAATATCTGATACTAGTTATACAATGGTGAATCAAGTCTCAAAAACCATTAGAGAACACCTCTGCTTCAATTAATTTAGTGTACAGAGCAACTCTTTTAGTTGTTATCTCATTCAATTAATGACAAAAATAAATTAAATAAAATATGGTAATATTTCACATATTACTGCCATTCTATTCTAAAAGGGTGAAACAAAGGCGTATGACTTAGATGGGACAGCAAAATGGATCTAGCCTCGTGCTAACATGACACCCGGCGATTTTAGCTAATAAAAAGGAATATAGAACTCATTGAATTTGTTCATTATTTGTGTTTTCGCAAATGTACTTGTTCAGTGTTTGATTTTGAATATGTTCCATGTAAATAATGTTTAACATGTTAATTGGCAGTGCACTTTCACAGTGTGTGATTTTGAACATGTTCTATGGTTATTGAACATGTTCAATTACTCCCTTATGGCAGTGCACTTGTTCAATTTATGCGAAATGTTCAACTATTTGTAATTGGTTACAGAATATGTTCATTAAAATTATTAGCAGTTCACTTGTTCGGTGTTGTGTTCAATATGTTCATTTGTCAATATGTATAACGTTCATCATTCACTATTAAATGTTGTTGTAAATATGGCAATTCTCACAGATGGTTCAATCACGACCAACCAACAAGTTTTGGTTTCACAATACATTCGAGGAGGCAATTACGATATCAGGAGACGATGAAGAGGCTGAATTGAGCGAAACTGTGGTTATGGAAACACCAGGTAAATAAATTATGAATTTTTTCAACATGCATGTTTATATACTACGAAACTTGTTTGTTTTTTATAATGGATTTGTTCATCGTGTATGTTTAAATATTAGGAATTTTTTTTACAGTAATTGATTTATAATACAACAAACCACTAGATCATCCGGGAAAGAACTTATCTTTATTCCAACTGCACGAACCATGTATTGGTATACATTTTCATCTATATTATTAATAAATTGATTATTAATTTGTTGAACCGGGATGATAGAAGAACAAATACATTCACGAGTAAAATGGCGTGTAGATGTGCTAAATGTCATTCCTAAAGATCTCACCACTGAATATACTGCATGTATTAATTAATTTTGCATGTAAAGTATGGCTATAAGTTTAGACTGTTATTGCTTAAGCTACTAAAAATATGTTGTCATATGTAACAGAACCACCAATAGTTAATCTGAAATTCAATTCATCTGCGAGAGGAAAAAGAACACTGAACAGACAAACAGGAAGAGAGATAAAAGTATAAGTCCTAATGTTAATGAGGTGAAGAGGCAACGAAGTCTGAAGACTGATGTTACAATTGAAAAACCAAATACGTTGTATAAAACAGTTGTTATCAAGAGTTCTCATGTATCCTTAAATGCGGCTATCAAAGCATTGGAACCAGCCTAACAAGAAATTGTCCAAAAGATGGGTTTCGAGAGTATCCTTTCACTAAACATCAAAGAGATACATGGTAGGTTGGCGTATTGGGTTCTCGCTCAGTTTGATGATAAGGAATGTGTCATTCAAACTTTGACTAGTAAGATACCTATCACATGTGAGTGCCTTAGCCATTTGATGGGATTCCCAACGGGTAGTATTCCGATTGTTACGTCGAAATTCAGTAACAAAAATGATTCTGTTACCGTAGAATGGAGAAGTCAATTAGGTCGAACATCAGGATAATTCAACTCGAAGGATGTGTTAGCAATTATTAAAGGCAATACAAGTTCTGGACGAAATTTCAAGTTAAATTTTTTGGTACTGACGACAACGGTGTTTGCTGGTTATACAAAGAATGTAAGGTCTGCTCTCTACGGATCTTATCTTGACGCGACACCTTCCAACGAGTGCGGAATCCTCGTTAGTGGCTTGACGGATAGACCATGCACACCGAAACACGGAGACTAGCACGGTGATAGACGAACAACGGATCGTCCCGACACAATGATTCTCTCCAAACGAAACTCTCTGATTGCTAGCAAGTTCGAGATCGCCCTTTTGCTTAAACTCTCTGAAATTCTGTAAAAGTCTAATAATTAATCGAATTAACCCTTAATTATACTGCTCAGTTCGACTTTGTCTAGGACAAGTTCGAACTTGGCCCAAGGCCTATTCGAACTTGTCCTCTTAACAAATTCGAATTTGAGCCTTCAAACTTATGTTTGCACTTATCTTTGAACTTATGTTTGAACTTATCTTTGAACTTTATGTTTGAACTTATTGTAATACATTACACCAAGTTCAAACATACATACAATTAATATCAAACATATATCAAACACTTGTTAATATTCAATAGCATGTAAATTTACTTACACAAAATGCTATCTATACTTAGACTGCTATCGTCACACAGGATGTACTAACAGACTCCCCTTGACGATAGCTTCTAACTATTTACATTTTGTCTAAGTACTAGAACTATATACGCTACTACCTGCATATAAGCCTATATCAATACATACTCTAACTATCTTTTGGAATTTCCTAACCTCAGATCTCCAGCCTTCATGAAAGAAGATAGGCTGATCGTGTAGCTTTCGCAGGTCATCCTTAGATAGATTTATTAGGTGCAATGGATCATATACTCTCAAAATAACTTTGTCTTCAATATCCTCCATTACTGCTTCAGCAGTATCGTTTTCTATATACCACCATTTCATGTTTCCAAGAATGTCTTGTGGCATAGACTTTAACGGCACCTTTTTCAAGCATTTGACAGGCTTGTAAACCATTTTAGCCCATGGTCTTCCCGTGTGAGGATCTCTTCTAGACTCATCCTCAACTCTTCTGCCTGACCTCGGCTTGAGTCTATCGAACTTTCCGGATCTGCCCTCTTTTCTAATTATCTTCGCAATAACTTCAGCATAAGGGTCGTCACCGATGTTGATCAACTCTTTCCAGGCTAACTCCTTTACTTCTACCTTTGGCAGTGTGTTAGAGTCTTTGAGCGTTCGCCTTAGGTATTGAAGTCCATCTCTTCTTTTCAGTATAAAAAGTTGCAGTTCTCTGTCGAAGAACCAGCTAAGAATTCCACCGGAGAGATTTTCAGATCCTGGCACTTTCATCTTCCTTTATCTTCAGCTCTGTCTTCTTCTCTTCCTTACAGAACCATAGATTTAACAATTCAACTTTAGTTGGTTCTTTCTCAGCTTCCTCCAGTTCTGAATCTTCCACAGAAGCCAACTTGATCTCATCTATATCAATCACATTTTGCTCGTTATGCACGTATAGTTCTGTGATGGGTTGTGAATGAATGATTACTTCATCAACGTTGTCATCTTCATCTTGCATGACCTCATCATCAGATTTCCAATCAACTATGTCTTCAGGTACAAACTCCCCTTCTTCCAATTCTTCAACATCATTTTCAAAATCAAAAATTATTTCTTCTTCTTATATATCTATTAGAGCATCTATCATCTCGCTTTCTATGGTCTTAGAAGATTCTCCTTCAGCTCTTTCTTCTATTGTTGACTGGCTTGCTTCCCGTGAAATGTTGCACGCTGAGCAGTTGGAAAATCTGCTAGCTCACTTTCTTTTCTTGCCAAGGGATCATTGCCGTCATTATCATCTCTCCTTATCTCTTCTACTTCTTTACAGCTTGTCTCCGCCTGAGCTTGAAGATTTTTCATTAACTGCTCGAGGAGGGACTTCATGTTCTGAATCTCAGAAGCTTGATCAGTAACAGTTGTTTTCAGTTCTGCATTCTCCTGATCGAGTCTGGCATTATGCGCTTGAAGCTCTTTGACTGCTGTTGTAAGCTGAAAGATTTGGACTGATTGGAAATCCACTTTGCTCCTCAGCTCTGTAAAATGCAGATTCTCAGTGAATGTGAACGATGTGGATGGAATGGATGTGATTGGTGATGGTGTGATGGATGGCTGAACAGCTGGGATTTCAGGCTCTGGAGCAGAAGTGGATTAAGCTCCCTGCATGAATCTGTGCCTTTTCGCCCATTGCCTTGGCACGAGAGGAGTAAAATCTTCTGCTTCAAAATCAGAATCATCGTCTGAGGCTCTAGCAGCTCTGGTATCTTCTTCTCTCGTACTTACCACAATTCTTGATCCGTATCTGCCTATTCGAACAGATGGATCAACCGATTCTGCTGCTACTTCTTCGACTTCTACCTCTTCAACTTCTTCAGACTCAGACTCAGAGGTGGTCATAGCTTGACCTTCTACCTCAGCTTCTCTTTGATCCTGGACCTCGAATTCCATTTCCTCATCCTCGGGAGGTTGATATTCGTCAATGTCACTCATAAGATCACTGTAATCAGCTGGAGGCTCCAAGATTGTATCAATTAGCTCATCGGCAATATCTTGTTGTGCCTGAGAACCATGAGCCTAAATTTCCTCTAGAGTCTCTACTCGAGGATCAACTTCTGGGGCCAAACTTGACGGGCCCGCAACATCCGACGATGGACCTGCTGCCGATGAGTCTTGAACTCTGCTTGCTAAAGTCCTGGATGCCTGAGTTTGACTAGTTGTAGCTCTTTGCCTTCTTCTTGGTTGCGGTGGAGGTCATTGATGTTGCTGAGGATGTTGCGGAGGCTGTTGTTGCATTGGCTGCGGCTGAGGCCCTTCTCCAGCCCAGTTATCCCCGGCTGGGGCCATAAAATCTGGATCTACCACTGCCCTAAAGAGAGGAGCATCAAGTGGTCTGATCTGCTCAGCCCTGCGGGCATTATGCGACTGGCAGTCAGCAAAAATTCGCTTATCGATAACTGCCACACTTTGAATATCCGGTAGCTGTGGCAGATTCGGCAAAAAATGGCGGATCAACATCATCACAAAGCGCGGATACATCAAAAATCTTTCGCGCGCTGGAGCCGTGATCTGGTGCACGAACTCCGCAAAAAACATCTCCGAGTAGCTGAAGCTTTTATTATAAACCAAGGCAATCATAGCCGACTGCATCTTGGAAAGAATATAATCGAACCCCGGCTTTTTCGGTGCAAAGCACACCATAATAACGTGCGCCAAGTACCTCCACTGGCCTATCAATCCACTCTTCATGAATGAAGCCTTAGTTATATCTAAGGCATATCCCATACGCAGGAATGCTGCTTGCCTTATGTTCACCGTAAAATCAATTGGCCCTGCCTCTTGTTCTACAGACCCTAGCTGCAAAATTCGACGGAGCATATCCGTTGAGAAAACGATCGGCTGACCTCCAACTCTTGTGCTGAAAACTGTTGGCGTTACGGTACAGTCAACTTGTAAGTGCTCCCAAAACGGTCTAACATGCGGCAATATAATTTGCACATTATGCGATAGGGCATAAGAAACCCTGGAGTGTGCCAAAAACTCCACCATCTGTCTAAAGGCCTGAGCTTCGGGAAGCTCCCTATCCGGCGATATTACCATGTTATGCTTTTGGAAAAATGCCCTTTCACCCATATCTACACATTAAACAATAACATATATTAGAAGCGAAAAATAAAAATGAAACTTGTTTAATTTCGAATTTGTTTTATTTTGAACTTACGTAAGTCCAAAATCCAACACATTCGAATTTCAACAAGTTTTGAATGAGTTTATAAAAGCATTCGAATATAATAACAGATTCGAAGGCTACATACTCGAATTTGACTAAATTCGAATTTGTTGAAAGATTCGAATTTTCTGAAGTCGGTCACTTTCGAATACAAATCCATGATTTAAACCCCATTTGACTTAGAAATTAGTATCATCTAGTCCTATTAGGTCCTAATCGAATATATATGCAATTTGTTTGAAGTTTCACCGGTTAAAACTTGTGATTTTGAATCACAAAGTTTAAACCCCAAAAACTTCAAAATTGGTCAATTTTTTGCAATAAATGAGTCCTAGGCTACCTAAACTTTGTATAATACTGATGTTTATACCTAGATTTGTAGGTAGATTCAAACACAAATGGACAAAACTTCGAGAAATAGTGTGAAATTCAAAATCGGTAAACTGGAGAACAAGTTCGAAATCGCATTGGGCAAGTTCGAAATAACAAAATCGAAGGTAGGTGATAATGAATGAGTCATTGTTGACCTTTATATACTAACCACCTTCGAAGTTGTCATTAAATTCGAATTTACTGACAGTTTCGAAAATTAATGCGAGTTTGTCTTAAATTCTAACATAATTGAAAGTTTTGAAAATCTTTGAATAAAATTCAACTTTTTCAAACCTTTCCAACTTTTTCAACTTTTTCGTGCAACGAAACAAACTTTGCAAAATTAATCACACAAAGCTATAGATTTTCATGCAATGTATGTTTATTCAACTAAAAATGCATCCTTAGAAACTTTGACCTTTTTCTTAAAAAGAAAAAATAAAATAAGATAAAATAAGATGAAATAAAATAAAATAAAATTTTGAATAAAATATAAACTTAAACTACTCAAAATTACTTTTAACATTTACACACTATACTAACAGAATACTTTTGGCGAGATAGTCAAATAAAGGTTCAATCAGATAGCGGTGTCAAATACGCACTTTCAGTATCTTACTTTCACACTTAGGAATTTTTTATTCCTTTGATTGTTTGTCGTGTCACACATTTCTAGGCGATTGTTGGTATTATTTCTTTTTAAACATGTTACACTTTGGAATATCCCTTGGCCTTTTTATTTATCAAGAAGCTACCTTACGTGTCTCATACTTAGACATACTTTTATGATTAAGGCATACACACAATGATTATAACTTTTCGGTATTGCAAATTTTCTTTAAAAGGCAAACGTCGGACACAGTTCTGTATTTACATACAACAGAGTGTCTTAGTTTGTCTTAAAGTTTATTTTAAAGCTAGCAAGATAGCGGTGACAGGTCTGTACCGACGTACAACAAAGCGTCTTATCTTGCTAACTCGAGTCAAACCAGAGGCAACAGGTCTGTACTTACGTACAACAAAGTTACTTGTTTTGACTCTCCATTCACTTTCATGATTTTTCTGTTCTTTTCTTTTCTTTAAGATGTATCTGATGTGGCTATACATCCCCCAGAAAATTTTCATACCTCATTTATAATCATTGTCTGTATGTCTCTAACATAAAAATTAAGACCCTTTGGTCATACATCTAAGTTAGTGACACGTCTGACTTTTTCTTGAATATTTATCAGCTTTTGAGATTCCCTTTGTGTATTATGCCTACCAACACATCAAACTAGAAAATGTATATTACTTAGAATTTAATGTGCATTATGTGTGAAAGCTTAACACTTAGAAATTTTATCAACTGTGCTAATTTTCGTCACTTTGAACCTATGTATCTAAGACTTAACTCATTTTCTAATATTCTCTTTTTTTGAGTTTTTTTATGGTTTTCTCTCTTTTTTCTTTTGTTTTTCATAAATAAGAATAAGAAAATAAACTAATCTACTAACTTACTATAAAAGGAAAGAAATTCTACTAAGCTACTAAACTTACTATAAAAAGAAAGAAAATTTACTGCTATAAAAAGAAATAAATTCTACAAAGGTCAAGCTACTCTGGATTACGCATGCCATTTAGTTGAACTAACAACTCAAAACGTGACTTATCAAAAGCTTCCGTAAATAAATCAGCATTTTTATCTCCCGTTGCCACTCTTACCAACTTTATTAAATTCTTTTCAGCACAATCACGTATAAAATGGTGTCTTATGTCTATGTGCTTTGTTTTACTGTGCTTAACTAGATTATTGGTTATAGCAAAGTTGACTGGTTATCTATCCTAATAGGAGTATGAGTATAAGTCAAACCGTAATCCCGCAATTGTTGTTGTATCCACAAAACCTGTGAACATCAACTACCAGCAGCAACATATTCGGCCTCGCACGTTGATACGGCTACCGAAGTCTGTTTCTTGCATTGCCAGGAAACGAGTCTCCCTCCAAGGAAATGACAACCTCTGGTTTTTGAATTCTGGTTCAAGCTACAACCTCCATAGTCTGAATCCGTGAATGCTTCCAATTTCAGATCACCATCCGCGTGATACCAAAGTCCCAGCTTCGGTTTCGACTTGAGGTATCTTAGAATCCGCTTCACAGCTTTCATATGCATCTCTTTTGGATTTGTTTGAAACCTAGCACAAATACATACAGCAAACATTATGTCAGGTCTGGAAGCAGTTAAATACATGAGTGCCCCGATCATCGCCCGATATAACGTCGGGTCCACATCAGTATCACTTTCTGTACCCGGTCCGAGATTACGATTCACTTGAATCGGCGTGCTAAAGTGAGCAGTCAGCTTTGTCCCCTCCATCCCGAAGCGCTCTAGAATGTCGTAGACATACTTCGTCTGATGGATAAACATACCCTCCTTCCTCTGTTCGACTTGTAAACCCAGAAAGAAGTTTAACTCTCCCATAGCACTCATCACAAACTTTGACTTCATCACGTTTTCGAAATCTTTGCACATCTGCTCGTCTGATGACCCGAAAATGATGTCATCGGCATACACTTGTACCAAGATGAAATGTTCACCCTTTCTCCTCAAAAACAGCGTACTATCAATTCTCCCTCTTTCAAACTCGTTGTCTAAAGGATGAGTAGATAGTGTCTCGTACCACGCCCTTGGTGCTTGATGTAGTCCATATAAAGCCTTATCTAAACGATACACTATGCCTGGATACTTCGGATCTGTAAACCCGGGCGGTTGTTCCACATACACCAGTTCCTTCACTTTGCCGTATAAAAAGGCACTCTTTACGTCTAACTGATAGACCTTAAATCCTTTGAAGGAATCAAAAGCTAGAAACAAACGGATTGCCTCAAGCCTTGCTACTGGTGCAAATACTTCATTGTAATCGATTCCTTCCTCTTGGTTGAAACCCTTTACCACAAGTCTTGCCTTGTTGCGAGTCACTATACCCAGATCATCTCTCTTGCACTTAAAAACCCACTTGGTTCCTATTGCAACTTCTCCTCGAGGTAATGGAACTAACTCCCACACTTCAAGTTTCCTGAATTGTGACAATTCTTCCTGCATCGCTTCAACCCAAGAATTGTCTTTCAGTGCCATTTTCACATTCTTCGGCTCTACTTGCGAGATGAAACATGAGTATAGGCAAGTGTGGAAAGCCTCGGAGTCATTGATCATCGACAACAACACTGTGTTGTTATTCAAACTACTCCTAGTCCTCACACCAGTATTTGGATTTCCTATGATGCTCTCAATCGGATGATTCTTATTAATCCTAGATGTTTCTATCTCGTCAATCCTTAGATTATCTCCTAAATTTGATCCTATTTCACCTAACGGGGGAACGACTTCAGACTCTACATTTTCTTCCTCATGAACACTGTCTTCAGAGTTAGAAATTGTTGTTCGATTTTCGTTTGTAGGCAACTCAGAATCATTTTCTGCTGGAGATCTCTCTTTTGTCGTTGTAGGCTCGGAAGTTGATGGAAAGGTCGTCCTCGGAAAACTTTAACCGTCGTCATTCAGATTTAATGACGATAAGTCCTGTTCGATTGTACCTGCATTTCCATCCAAAGGAATGTTAAATGATTCAAACAATTTTTCATAATAAAAAATCCATTCCGGACCAGTTTGGGGTTCATGTGTATAACTTGTTACATCAATGTTATACACAATCTCTACCGTACCATTTGATTTATTAAAAACCCTTTTATTTGGTGAGTTAGGCACATAACCTAGGAAATAACCTTCGTCAGCCTTTTCACCAAACTTAGGTTGATGTTTTGTTTTCATTAACGTACATGGTACCCCAAACGGTTCGAAGCCAGTTAAATTTGGTGGCCTTTTATTCAAAACTTCATAACAGGTTTTGTTCATTGATTTGACAGTAAGGACCCGGTTTAAAACATGACATGCGGTATTCACTGCCTTCCCCCAAAACATGGTAGGAAGCTTTGAATCCGAGAGCATGGTCCTTACTGCCTCAATCAAAGTCCTGTTTTTCCGTTCTGCCACCCCATTTTGTTGTGGCTCATAAGGTGCACTAAATTGATGCACTATGCCCTTTGATAGGCAATAAATACCAATTACAGTGTTTTCAAATTCCGTTATCACTCCTGATACGTTTTACCCGCGTCCCATAGGAGTTTTCGACTTGGTCTAAGAACCCGATTAGCTTGGCAGCTGTCTCGTCCTTCGTACCTAAAAAGAAAACCCAAGAAAATCGTAAGAAATCATTAGTAATAACTAAACAGTACCAACTACCACTTATACTCCTTTTGTTGATCGGTCCAAACAGGTCCATATGCAACAAATCGAAAGTGGCAGATATAGAGTTCTGAGTCTTGGACTTGTGTGCCTTCATGTGTTGTTTTCCTTTCTTGCACGGTACACACTTGTCTTCAAACTGAAAACTCTTCATCGGAACACCTTGCACCAATCTATTTTTAGTAATGTAATTCATTTTTCTCAGGTGCAAGTGTGCCATGCGTCTGTGCCAAAGAACTGATTCAGTCTCTGAAGCTTTAGATAGAAGACATATTGGTGCCATCGAAGATTCCGGTTTGTTCATGTCTAGCATGTACAAGACATTCTTCCTTGGGGCCTTCATCAGTATCCACTCTTCAGGTACTTTGAATCCCGGTTTCAGCACTAACGCCTCAGTATCAGTGAAAAGTACTGAGTTCTTCTTATCACAGATTTGAGATACACTCATGAGATTGTGAACCAGTTTATCAACGTGGTAAACTTGATCCAGTTTGATAGTCCCATTAGTGACCACTCCAGTACCGGTGATATTTCCTCCTTTGTTACCAGCGAATGATACAAATCCCCTATTCCCTCCCTTGAAGTCTGTGAGCAGACTTCTTTCCCCAGTCATGTGCCTAGAGCAACCACTATCAACGAACCACTTGTTGTTTGGACCTGTAGTTATCTCCTGCACATGAAAGAAAAGAGGTTAGTTATCACGGGGAACCCAAGCCATGACTGACTTGGTAATACCATTCTCGTCTACATACTTGAACTCTTTCAAATACTCATCTCTCCTTTCAGGTGACTTGGGTGTTTAATTTAGAGCCTGTTGTGGTGCAGAGTGATTTAAGTTCACTCTCGGCCTTTGTGTAGGCATTTGCTGCGGAGCCCTTGAATAATTCTGATTATAAGGCATTTCCGAGTGATATCCATGGGCTCTACCTGGTGTTTGATGTCTTACAGGAGTGTGTGACCTAACCGGAGTGTAAGCTCTTCTAGGTGTAGTACTCCTATAATTTTGTTGAGGTCCGGACCTAGTTTGATTAGGGACTCTATTCGGTGAATTAGTCCTAATCACATCATTGGGTCGACCTGACACAGGTGTTTGTTTCACAGCACTTTTTAGTGTGGCTTGCACAATTTTCTCGGTGTTTTGAGAACTACTTGTGCTTGCTACACTTGGAGAAGGTCTATGTTGTTCCGGTTTTCCAGTTTTAGGTGTAGAGTCTACCTTCCTATGTGGACAACTAGAAGCAACATGTCCCTTTTCATGACATCTAAACAAGACATTTTGTCAATAGACTTCTTATGCGTGCCCTTTGACTTAGGTGTCTCACTAGTGTCTTGTTCTTTTTTCTCAATTATAGTGACTGTTTCTTCCTTTTGATTATTAAAGTCAATTTTAGCTTCTCCTACAGGCTTATCACTAGAAGATGGCACAAATTTGACCTTCTTAATCTTGACATTATTACTAGTCACCCTAGTCTCTTTATCCCTAATAGTTTCAGACATAGGTTCAGATGGTACCTCTGATTCAACTGATTTATCAGTTTTCTCCTGAGGCTGAGGTACATAGTTATCATTGAAAGGTGGAGGACTCTCATTATACCCTAAGCCTACAGGTTTCTTAGACTGACGCTGTGCATCTAAGATCTTCCCTAGGTTCAGTGATGAGTTCCTAAACTTTTCCAGTTTACTATTCACCTCGACTACCTTAACCTTAGACTCAGCTAGCTCTACCTCTTTGATCTTAAGCTCTTTGGTCAGTGCCTCAACATGCTCATACATTAGTTCTATTCTAACACACTGCTCACTCAGCTTGTCTTTTAGAACTATGACATCTTGTGCATCTGCCTTAAGCTTATTTCTAAGGTCTTCCTTTATATCTAAAAGGCTAGCATTGTTCGATTTTAAGGATTCATTTTGAGCAGTTAGATTTTGATGTGATTCTAGCACTAAGTTTAATCTATCATTAGACGTAGCACACAAAGCACATAAATCTTGGAATGTAGAGAAGTTTAGAATTACCTTTGCGTGGTCAGATTCCACGTTGGCCATCTGTGCGGCGAACTCCAGAATCGTCTGATAATCTGACTTTTCTACCAACATAGGACTTGTATCATTTTGATCTTTGTCCTTTGTTTCTTCCTCTGCTCCGACACTTCCAGTCTCCGTTACTTCAGCCATAAAGGCTCTAGCGTTGGACTCTGGATGGCTACTCCAGTCGTATGTTCCATCGAGCTGTCTGTCAGATGTGACATTGGTTAACAGACCAGCTATATTTGCCTGACTACTCGAACTACCCGGCTGATATCTCCCTTGAGATTGATTCTGGTACTGGTTCTGGTAGTTCTCGACTTTAGGTCTTTGACACTCTCTAGCGAAATGTCCTAACCCTTGGCAGTTGTAGCACTTAACTTTGGATTTATCAAACCCAATCTTATTATTGCTGACATTAAGATTTCTGTCTGTCCTCTTGATGAATCTCTTGACTCGCTGAGTCACCATGGCCAGTTGCCATTGCAGATCCATCTCCTCTAAATCATCAGGGTCCACCTGATCATAATCTTCATCCCATAGCGCAGGATCGTTGATTTTCCCTTGAACGCAATTGCCATAGGCGGCCACAAATGAAGCCAAAAGATTTAGATGGTCTTCAGCTGATTTTGCGCTCATCGGCATCCTTGAGTATCCTTGAGATGTAGATGTAGACTGAGTTGGCTTTTCCTCCGGTCTAGAAAACCCTAAGAAAGCCCGACTCACTGAGTCATCTACTTCAACCGGAGTCGATGTTTCACCCGTAAAGAATGTTGTAGCCGTCTTCAGTTCACTTGCCGCTGAAGGTTTGGACTTCCCAAAATACATATCTGGATCCTGTACTTGGTCATAATATCGTTCCTTCTTCAGCAATTCAAAGTTATAGGCCCTCAGCGTTCCTATGACTTTTTCTAGAGTTAGAGTCTCAAACTTTTCTTCATCATGCATTATCAGCGTCACATACATCTCCCATTTGGCTGGTAAAGCATCTAGAATTTTTACAATCTTCTCTGACTCACGAAACTCGACATCGTGGTTGTCTAACTCAGTCAACAGATGATAGAACCTAGTAATGGTCTCATCCAGCTTTTCGTTTTTCAAAGCCTTGAAAATAGCGAACTGCTGCTTAAGCATTTCCATTCTACCTTTCCTAACCCTCGGATTACCTTCACACCTTTTCTCCAAAGCATCCCACAACTCTTTTGCTGTTCGTTGATTGCGAAATGTGTGCAGGATCTCCTGAGGTAATGCTGAAACACTCGTCCTAGTTTCTATAGAATGATTACAGGATCTCTACGTTATAAGCACCTTAAAATACGGGATAATTAAAATTTTCCTCAAAGGATAATATATATTGCAGACAACTATCCAAAAACATCATCAGAGTACGCTTACAAAATCAGAGTATTGATATTACATGCCAAATCTTAATTAATAAAGTCTATGGATCTACCCGATCCCAAAAGCATCATAACGAAACTAAGGCATGAGAATCTCAAAAGCATCTCTATCTCTTCGACACGTAGTTGAACATCAATGAGAACTCTGGCCCATAGTGGCCTTGCCCTTATCGGCAGGACCTGTAAAATATAAGTTCCCCAATGGGGTAAGCAATCGCCTAGCGAGTAACAAATTTAAAGACACAACAAACACATATAACAAGGGTAGAATAATTGTCAGACATAAACACAACATACTACAGTTCCGGCTCGCCCGGAATAATTCACGGCTCGCCCGTGGAGACAAAACTAGGCATGCGGCTCGCTCGACATGCTAGCGCACCGACTCGCTCGGTGTGTGCTTTGCCACACGAAGTAGCATCACACTCTCATAGATGTCTCATAGTATCTCCATCACAGTATGCATACTGGAGTTTCTCACATATAGCCTCATTGCAATAATTTAGCATGGCAGAGCAATCTTAATAATTAATCATAGCAAGATATCGGAATTCACATGGCAATCATAATAAGTCAAATAGTATAGTCAAGTAGTCACATATGAATATTATGCATTTAAATAAGTTACTCACATAGCCTGCAAATCAGCATGTTCCATAGTTTGCCTCAATCTTGAAGTTCGGTATAAACTTTAACAATAATATTCAAGCTCTAGCCGAAGCCCAACACAACACTACTGTAGTCCTGATACCATAATATAAAATTTCGCTATTAATTTTAACCTTTTACGATATGTGTTTAATTTAGTCCTTTACGTTTTGCATCCAATATTCACGTTTATTATTAACAAAGTTATTTTCACCTTCGAATTTAATTTATAAAGTAAGAGTCTCAATTAATATAAGTTCCTCTTGTAAAAGTTTAGAAAAATATTTAAATTAACAATTCGTGTTTATCTACTAAAAAAAATTTTAAAATAACCTAATAATTTAATATTCAATCCATTTAAATATTAAGAAGTCTCTCTATTATAATTTAAGTATATTAACCCATAACTAAAGCAAGATGAGTTAACTTATGTATATTTTAGTTAGTGAAAGCTTAAAAGATAAATAATTTAATTATCTAACTTCACCAATTGTATTAGTCTATACTAGTATAAATAAACTAAATCTAATAAATTAGTGCCAACCCAAACCAATAGTAGTGCAACCCATCTAATTTGTTAATCTGTTTTCTTAGCCCAAATTAAATAATTATAACATCCCACTTAATCTAGCCTAAGCCCAAATCTCAATTACATATAAGGCCCAAATCTGATTTTAATAAAAAAAAAAACTCAAATCTGATTTTAATTAAAAGGCCCAATCTGATTTTAATTAAAAGAAAAGACCCAATCTGATTTTGAATTATAAAGGCTTAAATCTGATTATAATTAAAAAGCCCAATCTGATTTTAATTTAAAAGAAAAGGCCCGTCTGATTTTGAATTTAAAAAAAAAAAGCCCATTAGCAACAATTTAATTAAAAACAAAACCCTTTGTCAATTTGTCTTGTGTGTGCATGCATAAGGCAGTAAAAGAAAGAAGTGGACAGAGGCAGCTGACAGAGCCGGCCGGCCACCGGCGCCGCCGCCGCCGGTCGGAATCCGGCAACCAATATTTAACTTTTTTTTTTCTTTTTCCTTTTCTTTTCCTAATCTTTGTTCCATTTAATTCATATTTTTACAAAAGTCCAACAGTACAAATCTTTCTAGACAAATCTTAAATTTTTATTTTCTTGTTTCTAAATCTCTATCCAATCCAGGAAATATCGTAGTAAACTCAATGCTAAACTAGTATTCAAGATCGATTGAAGTTTAAAAGGTTATTTCAAGGTTCTCCACAAAATTTGGAGAAACTCCATTAATGGAGTTCAATGTCTACAAGGAAGATGATGATGAAAGTATTGAACAAGTGGTTTTATTTTCAGAAAATAAATTCTTTGAAAGATTTATTTTGATGATTATTTACTACATGGGATTTATAAAACAAGAAAAGGAGGTGTTATTTACCTTAAAATGATAGATGGAAAAAAATGGAGGGGATGAAGCTCCTTCTTCAAGACCCAAGCTCCAACCCTCACTCACTCGCTAGCAACCTTTCTTTTAAGTTCAAATATTGATTTTGGTCATGGAATAGCGAGTTTAGAAGGTGGGATTATATAGGGGATGATTATGGACACGAGTGAGACATTTTCTTACAAAGGTAAACCTTCATTGGCTTAAAGAGATGGTGAAAATGTTATTCTCCATGTCCTTAAGATATGACAAAACAAATCAAATATTTCTAAAAAGTTTTAATGTCAACTTCTTAAATAAGTCATCAAACTTTTTATTCTATCAATTTAGGCATTTAACTTTCTATTTCTATTTCACATTTTGAATACTTTTAATGATTCATCACACTAATATGTAAATAAATTTTGGGATGTTACAAATGCCATTCTAATTATCGAGAATGCACGGTTCTCGGCCTCATAAAGCTTCTTATCATCATCCTTCATCTTTTGATATGACAAGACTCTTTGACGGCCTTCAACCTCTGTTGTAGGTGGAACGTATCCCTCGTCGATACAAATCCACATCCTCATATCGTTGAATCGAGCGAAGTCGGCGAACCTATCCTTCCACCAATAATAATCCTCCAACTTCATCAACTTAGATGGAGACTTTGTCTTTCCAACCTCATAGTCCATCTCAATAAACCTTTGTAAACTTGTCATTGTTTCAAAAAATTTTGAATTTAAAACTTAATTAATTTAATTCGAAATTAATTTAAATTAACACTTTCGAACTTGAGTGAGTTCGAATTTAATTAATTTTAAATTTGTTTGGAATTAAATTTGAAATTAAGTTTGAAGTTCAACTAAATTCGAAATAGATGACAAATTCGAAGGATGACCAAATTCGAATTCCAAAATTCGAATTTAAGGAAAATTCTAAAAACGAGCAAATTCGAATTAAGTAAACTCGAATCAAACCCTAAAGAACTTCGAAAAGAGCGTATTTTCTGACAAACTCGAATTTTGAGTAAACCCTAATACCCCCTTGATGTTCGAGCGCCACAAGTTCGAAAAACGGCTAAAAGTTCGAATTTTTCAACTTTTCAGATTAAACCAAAGTTTTTAGAATTAAAAACTCTGATTTCGATAAACAAAGATGAACTTTTATGAACTTTTTCCCGATATCTTACTTGAAAAAACTCGAAATCTATCCAAAAATGTGATTTGAACGTCCAAAACGTCAAGAAACCACAGATGTTACTTGTGAACATGAAGAACACCACGAACACCCTAATGGCTTTGATACCACTTGTAAGGTCTGCTCTCTACGGATCTTATGTTGACGCAACACCTTCCAACGAGTGCAGAATCCTCGTTAGTGGCTTGACGGATAGACCACGCACACTGAAACACGGAGACTAGCACGGTGATAGACGAACAACGGATCGTCCCAACACAATGATTCTCTCCAAACGAAACTCTCTGATTGCTAGCAAGTTTGAGATCGCCCTTTTGCTTAAACTCTCTGAAATTCTGCAAATGTCTAATAATTAATCGAATTAACCCTTAATTATACTGCTCAATTCGACTTTGTCTATCAAGTTCGAACTTGGCCCAAGGCCTATTCGAACATGTCCTCTTAACAAATTCGAATTTGAGCCTTCAAATTTATGTTTGAACTTATCTTTGAACTTATGTTTGAACTTATCTTTGAACTTTATGTTTGAACTTATTGTAATACATTACACCAAGTTCAAACATACATACAATTAATATCAAACATATATAATCAAACATATATCAAACACTTGTTAATATTCAATAGCATGTAAATTTACTTACACAAAATGCTATCTATACTTAGACTGCTATCGTCACACAGGATGTACTAACAAAGAATGGTGGTGTAAACCAACTTATTCTACCAAACCTAAAAGACATGCATGCTATACATTACATGGACTGGTGCTCTTATTTCATTGAGTCGTTGAAGGCATCAAAAAGGGAATGGGCTAGGGATGCTGAAGTTTGTAGTTATGCAGGGCCTATGCTTATTTTAACGATATGAAAATGATTATCCTTTATTGGTTTGCATTTAACTATGATATCGTGTAACATACATTTAATGATTTCAGCTTTTTTATCTGCATTTTACACGGTGTGAGACACTTCGAGTGGATAAATCAAGTGGAGTGTTTAAATGTTGGGATACCAAGAATATTCGTGATCGTGAGATGCATGAGATCGCCAACGGGGGTTTTGGTTTATGCGTTATCGAAGGCATAAGGCCCATGGAACAGAATATTGCTACACTTGTGGGTATGTCAAACCATATATATTTTAAACCAAAAAATGCTTCAAAGTATGCGATCTGCTTAACATTATTTTCCAAAATTGTGTTTGTTTCAGAAGGTGGATGTGAATCTAACGTTAATGAAAATGTTAGTAATTCAACCGATGGAGGTGAACCAGATCAGGGAACATCTGAAGATAGCGGAAGGAATCCAGAGGTAATTTTGTTTGCATGACTACAAAATGAATGTCTTAGATTATGTTAATGTTTATTATTTTTGAATAAAAACCATGTTATCTTTTCAATGCGGTACTTTATTGACCCTTATGGAATAATGCATTGTTATGTTAACCGGTGCAAGAGCCTTAGGTAACCAGCTTATTGAATAGGCCGTTAAGACGTTTCTAGATAATGAAGACATCATTCAAAGGAAAAGCGATATAAGCAGTTTTTTTTCAAGACGTAGCACTGGGACTGAAAATAAGAATCATGAAGCAAATCCTCGTTCAGTTCCAAGCCATTGAATGTCGCTCAAGATACACCAGATGTAATGACGGCCGGGGAGTTTCCTAATTAAGATGTTACACCAGAACAGGAAACATTAACTCAATCGTTTGAAAGACCTGGTATACGTGACGAGTTGAACAATGTTTGTATCAAAGTAGAAAAGGAGTCAGCAGAGAAAGTCATCTGTGGCGGATCGACATCTGTGAAAAGACCTGATGACGACATGCCTACGTTTTCACTTGGTCTTTCCCAGGAGATGGTTGTTTATTCAGAAGGTATTGCATAAGTACATTCTATGTTCCAAACTGATATATTAGTTGAGTATATACCTAATTTTCAATAGACATGTCCTGAAAAATGGATTTTCACCCTATATATATATATATATATATATATATATATATATATATATATATATATATATATATATATATATATATATATATAAACATCGATGATACAACAGTAATCAACCAGGCACATGATGATGAAATAGTTGTCAGAGATGAGAGAGCTTACAATACACCATTAACAGGTGCGGTTCTTAAAATATATTTCTTTTTACCATTATAAGTTTTTCATTTGTATAACATATGCATAATATATTGTTGTATTCTAGCCAAAGGAATGATGGTAGATTTCATCAAACCCACACCAGTTCCAGAAAAATTTGATGCCTCATTGAGTGGTATATCATGACTCTAATTGTGCTATTTATAGTTCTTACTAAAAGTTTGAAATTCCATATACAATGAAATTAGACATTGTTGTTTGTACATGTACACGTATAGCTATTTTAAAAAATAAGATAGCATATAATTTAAAGATTGTTTACTTTAGGTATAAGTTTTACATAACAACATCATTATTCCAAATGTGGTTCCAAAAGTTCAAACCTGATGTTTAATTCATCAATTCAGCAAATGCGAAAGGGAAAGGAGTACAAAGATTAGGAAAATGTTCATCTAAGTCCCCGATACCATATTCTGGTAAGTTAAGTTTGTATACATCTATTTTTGTTTTTCATCTATTTTTGTTTTTCATACAATAACAACATATATAACTGATATTTTAATTTTAGTAGTTATTGGAGCGCAGAAGAAAGGAAAGGAAGTTAGATTTCTACTACCGAATCAACAGAAGAATGATTTCGTTACACCACCCGTTGCAAGTCAACAGATTGCTACAGGTGCACAAAAGGTAAAAATCTGTTGCGCATGCATTAAAGTCTCCGTACATTGCTCGTGATGTGAATATATCGAACGGGCCTTCAATGGCTGATCAGAAGATAGCAAATACTTTTTTTGCGCTGCGGAAGAAACCATCGTAAGAAATCACTAACGATATACAAACACTACATAATATTCATGTTTGGATCATATACAATCAATTACATTACATGATTTTATATACTTTTTGATATTATACAGACATTTTTTGTTTGACGATGGCGGAATTAACAAGTTCCAAAGGGTAACATTTGAGAGTATGATGCCTAGATGTAATATTGATCCATCTGTTGTTGATGTTTGGACGGTCGTCTTAAACAAGGATGAAGAATATCGGAGCACTAATTCACCTTTCCATCTATTTCTTGATACTAACATCATTGTAAGTGGCAACATTTCAAATTCAATATTTCTGCACATCTCTGATTTTTAGAGTCTAACTTTGTTGTATTTTTTAAACAAATAGCCTGGTGGTCTACTAAAAGGCACTATAACAATGGAGCAGGCATACCAAGAATTCACAGAGAATGTGTAGGATTGTCTGAAACATCACATTGATATATGGGATATGAAAACAGTGGACATGGTAGAAGTTCTTTACTTATTTTTATAACTTTATGTATTGCATTTTGTTAAAAGGATATTAACGTTAGTATTTCGTTGATCTGTATGATAGGTCTTCTATCCTATCATAACCAACAGTCTCGCTTTCGTTTGCTGCTTTAATTTGAAAGGTTGGTCGTATCAGATACCTGACCACAACATGTCATCTTCACCTGTTTTGGTACATTATCACGGTATCCCACACTTGCAGGTAATTGTAATGTACCTTTCTATAATGGATTACTTTATTTATTAGTGTGTACTTTGTTTTTGTATGTACTAACCACGAGTTACATTTCCAATAAATTTTCAACAATCGTTGTTTACACGATATCTCGATGATTGGGAGCATCCGAAAGCTAAAATATTTAAAAACGTCGAAGCATCATTAGTTCAGCCACCTTGGATGACAAGTTCGAACGACATGGATTCCTTGGTTTTTATGATGCGCCATTTGGAGACATAGAAATGTTCATCCATTCAGGAATGGAACACGGGTCTGTTTACGGAAGGCATCCGACAAAGTAAACAATTGAATGATTTGCGTGTAATGTACCTCTCAAAGATTCTTCTCCATGATATGAACAAGATGAAGAAAGATGTGTAAGACGAGTCGACTGACTATGACATGATGAAGACAAGGAATAAAGAATGTATTAAAAGAGTTGCTGGATATTAACACGTATGAAAGGATGGAATCTAACAGGAAATTGATGGGTAGAAAGTAGTAAAGTAATCTTGGTTTATGTTTGGTTAAAAACTGTTTTATTTAAACGCTACGATACAGTTGTCGATCTGTTTTTTAATTATTGTTTGGGTGTTTGGGATAAAACTTATGTTTTGCGATTTTTTATGATGGTTTAACGGTTAGTTATTTATATTGTTGAATCGTTTCTTCTTTTGTATGAAACATACAAGCAGTGGATGTTGTTAAACCTTATCATTGAAGATACCTAATCCAGTAAACAAGTTCAATTTAACTTGTGCATGGGTGTCGTTATTCTTGTTTCGTTTGAAAAGTTTTCTGTCAACATAGCTAAAGAAAAAACGACATGTTGGATCCTGTACATTTTTCTAAATGAACTTGTTCAGAACATGTGCAGTGTAACATGAGAACAATTGCGTAACAGTGTGCAGCCAAAAAATTAACATCGTAATGATGTATTGAACTTTTCTCATACTCTGCATATGTCAGACGTACATGTGTTCTGGTTTGGTCACTGCACAAGTTCAGAAGCATAAAAACTAACAAAAAGGAACATTGTTATTCAACAGCAAATAAAGATGGTTTGATTTCAACCTACTTTGCACATGTCCATGTGAACATGTGTAGTGTGAAGATGGTTAATGAACAAAGTTCAGCATATTAAAATTTCAGATTAAATTCGGTTACTGCACAAGTTCAGATAAACGTACATGTGTTTGATCATGCTCAATAAGATAGATAAATAACTAAAAAAAGGATGCAACATCAATTAAGCAGCGATTTACTTTGCTTGTGTTCTGAACATGTGCCATTGAATCCAGTCAATAGTTTCATAAGATAGATAAATAACTAAAAAAAAGTGATGCAACATCAATTAAGCAGCGATTTACTTTGCTTGTGTTGTGAACATGTGCCTTCGAATCCAGTCAACAGTTTCATAAGATAGATAAATAACTAAAAAAAGTGATGCAACATCAATTAAGCAGCAATTGACATTGCTTGTCTTGTGTACATGTGCATTCGAATCCAATCAACAGTTTCATAGAACTATAAACAAACTTTGCATATAGAATGAACAAACTTTGCAATTGACTTTGCTTGTGTTGTAGATGTTCACTGCAAAATATGTTTCATAAACAACGTCATATTGGAAATACAATTGATGTTTTGTTAATATTGGAAATGCACCTAGTACATACACTTTTCTCCACAAGTGTGACCTCTTTAGTTTCATTGTACTTCATGAGTGTCGTTCTAATTCACGAACATTATAATAGACTTATTGATAAAGCATAACCCAAATGAAATTCAAAATTTTACTCAATGAAATAATGCTTACTTATATATACGCCTTCCGTAAATTACGTAATCTTGTAAATTTGTTGAACAAACATCTATCAATCTGTGATGTACATTTCATAATCAAAGGTATTGCATATTATTATTAAGAGAAACATTTTATTTTTGTATCATAAAATAATATGTGTATTACATTTTGTTTTTTTTTGGGGACAATTCCTAGCATCGTGGAATGACTGCTCGTTACACACCTTGCATGTTCTCTTCTGTCTTGATGCATTTTTAATCGCTTTCTTGCGCTCTCCGACAAGCCTTTTATGTTTTCTACGACCTTTGTTCCGTATTTCACCTCCAACATGTACATTTAGCTCCGAAGGTTTCTTACTTCCTATAATTGACTCGATCATCTGTTCATCACCTAAGCGGGTATGTCTGAATTAATTTTAAATTTTTGAACTGCCTCGTCCCACGCGTTGCTAAGCAACTATAGTTTTTCTCGTTCATTACCGAGTCGAAGCAACAAAGACCGAATTGAAAGTGACAACCTCATCATGATATGCTCCGATGCATTTCGCCGCACAAACATCTGGTCCATTTTTGCCAATGGAAAATGGAATGCATTCTTTGTCCATCATGACAAGATGTACATATCTGGTACTTAAGAAATGTCGCATGCTTTCAACACATAGTAAAAGTGTCGGCAAAGGATTCCAATACGCTCAAACAATTTACACGTACAAAGTAATTCACTAGTCGATGTCATAAACAACAGTAATAAAAAGACAACCATAAAATGTGATTTTTATGTTATTCATTCATTCCTATTTAATCGTATGGTTATATTTAATTTACCTTGTGTGTATCAGTGTTGCTTGTGTCTTGTACCATACACACCTTAGGGTTGTCTTCGTCCACGATGCTTATGGACGAGCAAGTAAATGATGATGCAACTATTTCATCTTGCACCAACTTAAAAATTTCATTTGTGTAAACCTCTAACGCTTTTTTCTCACATAATAAAGGTGTTTTCAATGCTGGAGTTTTTCCTTTTGAGTCGTATTCCATTTGACGTTGATTTTCACGTTGTTTCTACATCGCCGAATCATACCTAGTCATAAACTCAACCAGCGTCGACTTACCACTTGCAAAATGGCCAAAGAAGTTGTTTTCACTTTCCGACATAGACGTGGTACGCATGAGTCCAGCTAGGGTTACATCATTCAAGAAAGATGGAATCCATGAGTCTTTGATGTCGAACATGTGTGTTAGCCATTTATCCCCTTCTAGACCATAGTTTTTTATCATACTATTCCATCTCCTTTCAAACTCTGATACATTTGGTAGGTTGGTCCAAACAATACTATTAAAGCGAACCTTGAATTCAGTGTCGTTGCTCAACGCATATCCAAGCTAATGAACAATTAAAAAGTATAGAATTATCAAAATGAACATGATTATAAGTGATTTTATCAAGTAAATATGGATAGAATTCGATTAACCTTTATGTGTATTTTTTGTGTAATTTGCCACATGCATAACCGACGTCGCGCATATTTGAATACTTGTTCTATTGCTTTCTTCATAGACGGGGGTCCTGGTCCGTAACTATAACCGTAGGTTCTCGACCATACGTCTTTAAAAATGCATTTAATAGCCATGCGTTAGTCACAGTCTCCTTGTTTGCTAACAATCCAGCGCCGAACGTAACACACCTTTTGTGGTTGTTTATCCCAATGAATGGGACAAAATGTGAAGACCTCCCCTTCCGGGTCAGTCCTCAGAGTCTAGGTCCCACAAATAGCAATACGATACCAACCATACTAAGATAGGGTAATTAAATTGCGGAATAATAAAATTACATGTACATACAAGATTAGGATTAAGTTTACATATTTCAAAATAAAGTTATAAAAGGGTAACATCTAATCTAGTCATAACATCATACATCACGTCAAGTCTACCCAGAACCACCACATTTGCTGTCTTCCAATCAGTACCAGAGAGTTTGTTGAGTAGTGGTCTAAGAAAGCTTCAAAACTTGGATCTTGAATGACCTAAGTACTAGGTCCTGCAGGTGATTTTCCTTTGGCTTTTCCTGTAAAATATTAATGCAACATCTGTAAGCAACGCTTAGTGAGTTTATAGATTTTCAATATCAACATGCGTGTCAAGCGGAGTCATTAGTCTTAGCGTGATATGTCTTGGCTGCCGCTACAGCCCTCATGATTGAGATATAGAATCATAGAATCGGATGATGTTCAAGCCACACTCACGCTTAAATCGTGGGGATCAGCCACATACTGGGCTAGCTACCAGTAAGTCAATATGGCGGAACATCGGAGGTCATTACCAAGTTCATAAGAACTGGTGAAATAGCCGGGTCTAGAACAATAGACCATAAGGGCTAGTCAAGCTGAATCAATCTATCAAATGTCTGATCAATGATGTAAGCATATGTCTTAGAAGTCATGATAGCAATGAATCATAAAGCAAAGTCTGAAGCAATATTAAATGCAATATGAAAAGATAATCAAATAGCTATCATGATCCACTGGGCAACACCCATCCATGGTGTGCACAGGTCTCATTCCAGCTGATAAAGTGAATATCAATAAATCTATCAGCAACAATATATCTCAACCGGATCTATGCATGTTCAATCTGAATATCTATAACTCACAGGTCTGGGTCTTGGTCAAACAGATATATGAATCTGCCACCTGAGTTATCTCAGGATTTTGTCTTTGTCAATCTGTAATCTGTAAATCAATTCTCTGACCCGCTTTAAATCTTTTAAAATCTTTGTCTTTATGTTCAGAATTTCACTGAACCTGTCCAGAATTATATCATATAAATCTTATGTCAATATCATCATCATTATCATGGAATTTTCATCATCTTTTGGTCATTAAATCTGATATTTTATCTGGGTCTGATATCTGATAACTTGTCTTATCAAGGCTGTCTTCTTTATAATCTTAAATTTCATCTGATTCTGATAACTTATCTATTCTCAAATCATTCTAATACATAATATTGGGTTTCGGATCATAAATTTCGGATCAGCCCGGATTGGGATCCGGATTAGCTTATCCGAAATGTAATCCGAATTCGGACCAATTAATAACCGAATCAGTTATCCGGATTCGGATTTGGGACCGAAGTAGGTGCCTTCCGAATTCAATCTTGATACATCCGAATTATCATTGGGTCCGAATTAGGATCAACCGAATATAAGAATCCGAAAATGAAATCATCCGAACCAAAGCTTATGTCCGAAACAAGGAAATCCGAATTGTGCACCATGGCCCGATCCGAATTTGAGCATCATCCGAATTCGGAACCGAAGTGGTGCATCATCCGAATTCGGACATATCCGAATTCGGATCCTTCATGTTCATAAATTTCCAGATTTTGTTCTTCATGTTCATACTTATACTCATACGGATTTTCACATAAAATTCACAAAAACTTATTTATATTAACATGCAACGTTTTATTTTGTTGTATTATCATTATTTGAGTGTTTTTATATAATCTTTTTGATCAAAAACATCTTAATTTAGTCAAGATCATCCAAAAACTCATAATTTTCTCAAGAACACTTTATTATAAAAATTCATATTTTCTTGCTTATTTTTGATAATCTGATCTCATATTTTTGTTTCTATTACATCTATTATCATTAATTCATCATAATCTACTAAGATCTAACACATGCAACCTTAAATTCATGTTTTTACATCTTTGGTTTCGGTTTTTATCAAAACCGAACCAAACCTTTAAAAAATCTTAAAATATAACTCAAAATTACCTCAAATCCTGTAGATTCCAATTGTTTGATGATAATTGTAACTCCTTCTTGGCTTTAATCTTCAATTTAATGCCGATTTTATGGAACTTTTGATGGATTTGTGAGAAATCCGTAAGTTTTAGAGAGAAGTTAGAGAGAGAGAGTTAATTGTAATAATGATCTTAAATGATCATTATTTAGTTTATATACTTCATTTGTATTTAACCCACTTCTATTTTTGTATTTTACATCTCTTTTGTTTTACTCATTTTAATTATATCATAAATATAATTTAAAATCATATTTACTTAATTAATATTTGCATCATAATAATATAACAAAATTACATTATTATATCAAAATCAAGCGTTACATGATTGATAAAAAGTTAGGTTGTTACAGAATGGGCTCCACCACGCACAAACTTCGTCCCCGAAGTTAGCTAGATTTGAACAGATTGGGATAAGTAGCTTTCATGACATCACTCGATTCCCAAGACTGATGCGAACCTTTGTGGTGTTTCCACTGGACGAGCACCATCTGTATCTCTTTATTTCTAAGCTTCTTAGTCTTTGAGTCCAGAATACGTTCTGGCTCTTCAACCACGCGAAGCTTCTCATCTATCTGTAGGTTAACGTGTGGTATCTGTATTTCTCTTTCGTCAGCAAACCTTTTTCTCAAATGACTAACATGGAATACAGGATGTATTCCAGCTAAGTCCGCTGGTAGATCAAGACGATAAGACTGATTTCCAATCTTTTCAATGATCTTGAACGGTCCGATAAATCTCGGAGCTAACTTGTTTCTTTTAATGAACCGTACCACATTCTTCATTGGGGATACTTTTAACATCACCCAATCGTTAACTGCAAAACTGATGGATCTATGCCGATTGTCATAATATGACTTCTGCCTGCTTTGAGCTTCAAGAATATTCCTTCTAACAAGCTGAATCTTATCATGAGTCAACTGTAGAAGGGCAGGTCCTGCTATTGGCAATTCACCTGTTTCACGCCAACAGGTGGGAGTTCTGCATTTTCTTCCGTATAGAGCTTCAAAAGGAGCCATCTTGATTGTAGAATGATAACTGTTGTTATACGAGAATTCGACCAACGGCAAGTGGTCATCCCAGTTACCACCTAAATCAAGAATGCAGGCACGAAGCATATCTTCGAGAGTTAAAATAGTACGCTCACTCTGGCCATCTGCATTTGGATGATAAGCAGTACTCATAGAAATCCGAGTACCCATCCCTTCTTGTAGTGCTTGCCAGAATCTGGATGTGAAGCGACTATCACGATCAGATACAATAGACTTTGGCACACCGTGACGAGAAATAATTTCTGTGATGTACAACTGTGCCAATCTATCCAGAGAATAAGTTTCTTTCATTGGAATAAAATGTGCTGATTTCGTTAAACGATCAACGACTACCCAGATAGAGTCGTGTTGTCTTTTGGTCTTTGGCAGCTTCGTAATGAAGTCCATTGTTATATGCTCCCACTTCCATTCAGGAACTGGCAGTGGTTGCATATCCCCGAAGGGTTTCTGGTGTTCTGCCTTAACCATCTGACATACTTTGCAGCTTTCAACACACTTTCCGATGTCTTTCTTCATTCCTGGCCACCAGTAATCAGCTTTCAGATCAAAATACATCTTTGAGCTGCCAGGATGAACATATAATTTGGACTTGTGAGCTTCAGATAGAAGAGTGCTACGAATAGAACCATATTTAGGAACCCAGATTCGGTTTCCCTTGAGACAGTGAAGTCCCAAATGGTTCAGAGTTAGAAATTGTAGTTGCCCTTTTAGATTTTCAGAATCTATGTTCTCTTCTTTCAGCGCTTCAGTTTGAGCAACTCGAATATCTTCAATAAGATCAGAAGAGAATATAACTGGAGTTAGGGCATAACAGCACTTTTCTGGATATACTTTTCTACTCAACGCATCCGCGACAACATTTGCTTTGCCGGGATGATATAAGATCTCGCAATCATAATCCTTGATAAGCTCCAAGGATCGACGCTGTTTCATGTTCAGATCTTTTTGAGTGAAAAGGTATTTGAGACTCTTATGATCGGTGTAGAGCTGACACCGAGTCCCATATAGATAGTGACGCCAGATCTTCAGCGCAAAGGTAACAGCAGCCAACTCAAGATCATGAGTTGGTGCACTTTTCTCATAGTCTTTTAATTGCCTTGAAGCATAGGCAATTACTTTTCCCCTTTGCATCAGAACACATCCTAAGCCAGTACCAGAGGCATCGCTATAGACAACGAAATCATCATTACCTTCTGGCAAGGCTAGGATCGGCGCTTGAATCAACTTTTGCTTCAGAATATCGAATGCCTCTTGCTGTTTATCGGTCCAAACGAAAGGAGTATTCTTTCGTGTTAGCATTGTAAGCGGCACAGCAATCTTTGAGAAGTCCTTTATGAATCGCCGATAATAACCGGCCAATCCAAGGAAACTTCGGATCTCAGAGGCATTACGAGGCGTTTGCCATTTCTGAACGGCCTCGACTTTCGAAGGATCAACGGAAATTCCTTCGCCAGAAACAACATGGCCAAGGAACTGGATCTATAAGAATCAAAATAGAAATTCAAATTTTGATGTGAATCATAGAATAGTTAAGGAAAACAGCTCAAGACATATATAATAGAGATTATACCTGTCTGAGCCAAAATTCACATTTAGAAAACTTTGCGTAGAGTCTTTCTTTTCTTAATAACTCTAGCAATTGCCGCAGATGAACGGAATGATCAGCCTCCGTTTTGGAGTAAATCAGAATATCGTCTATGAACACGATAACTGATTTATCCAACATTGGTCTGCACACACGATTCATGAGATCCATGAATGCCGCTGGTGCATTTGTTAAGCCGAACGGCATCACGAGAAATTCGTAATGACCGTATCTTGTACGGAAGGCTGTCTTCGGAATATCCTCATTTCTTACTTTCAGTTGATGATACCCAGAACGGAGATCTATCTTTGAGAAATAACTAGCTCCTTGCAGTTGATCAAACAGATCATCAATCCTGGGCAGAGGATATTTATTCTTTATGGTAACCTTGTTCAACTCACGGTAGTCGATGCACATACGGAAGGTTCCGTCTTTCTTTTTAACAAATAGAACTGGTGCACCCCACGGAGAAGAACTCGGTCGGATAAACCCCTTCTCTAACAGCTCTTGCAGTTGCTTAGACATTTCTTGCATTTCTGCAGGTGCAAGTCTGTATGGAGCTTTTGCGATAGGAGCCGCACCAGGAACCAAGTCAATACTAAACTCGACTTGACGTTCCGGTGGCACTCCGGAAATGTCATCAGGAAATACGTCTGGGAACTCACAGACGATAGGAATATCGGACAACGATTTCTTTTCAGAGTTGGATTCAGATAAAACGTAGCACAGATAGGACTCGCGACCCTTGGATAGATACTTATAAGCTTTATCAATAGAAATGAAGCAGTGATCACCTTTTCGCTTCTCGCCCTTGATCTCAAGTACTCGGCCGTCTGAAGACTTGATTCTGATGATTCGCCGGTTGCAGATAATTGTAGCCTCATTATTCGTTAACCAGTCCATGCCGATGATGACGTCAAACTCTTTTAATGGAATCGGGATGAGATCGAGGTTGAATACGATGTTATTTACGAGCAGAGTGCAGTTTCGGTAGACAGATTCAGCCATAACGAAATTGTTACTGGGTGTCTCAATATCAAGTATTATGGGAAGCTTTGATGGAGCTTTATGTAGCCTTTGTGCAAAAGATGTGGATATAAAAGAACGACTGGCGCCGGAATCGAATAATACTCTAGCAGGAATGGAGTTAAGTAAGAACATACCGGTAACCACATCAGGTGTTTCTTTCGCTTCTTCTGCTGTTATCTGAAAGGCTCGAGTTCTTGCAGTCGGCGTTGCAGCAAAACTTTTCCCTGTAGAACCTCCTGCTGATGATTGAGACTGATAACGTGATCCGCTTCGACACTGGTACATGAAATGTCCTCTCTTACCACACTTCGCACATCCTCGTCCCTGCTGTGGACATTCCTCACTGCTGTGACCGATCATATTGCACGCAAAGCAAGTAACGTCTTCTGGATTGCACAACCCCATGTGTGACTTTCTGCATCGCTTGCAGAATCGTGGCTCGTTCGTGAGGGAGTAAACTTGTGCTTTCTGTTGTGAACTATGCTGATGGGATTGCTGAGATTGTGACTGAGACTTATTTGGCCTAAAGAATCTGCCAAATCGCTGTTTCTTTGGAGGAGACGGATTCATCGGGTTAGTAGACGGAGCGTATAGCTGATCACCATACTCTAAGTACCCTCGCTCAATCTGTCTCGCTGCTTCTACCATTTCCAGATAGCTCTTATATTTGATCGCACTCATGGGATGTCGATATCTGGGATTGAGTCCTACTCGGAACCTATTCATTTTCCTTTCCTCTGTTGCCACTTGGTAAGAAGAGTAGCCACATAATCTCGAAAATTCGTGTTCGTATTCATCTACAGTCTTCGTTCCCTGAGTCAGTTGCATTAATTGGACTTCCATCTTATCTCGCTGGTCGACCGGGCAGTATTTCGCGTTGAACATGTCTAAAAACTGGTTCCATTCCGATGTCTGAATGACTTCCTCCCCGTATATGCTTCGCTGTGTCTTCCACCATGCGCGAGCAGCTCCAACAAACAACGCAGACGCGTAGCTCACTTTCTTAGAATCTAAACAGTCAGAGATTCTAAAAATTTCTTCCGTATGACTGATCCAATCCATCGCCTGAATCGGATCTACAGTACCCTCGAAGTTCAGGGCACCGCTTGCTTTAAAATCTTTGAATTTGCAGCCTTTAGGCTGAGCAATTAGAGCATCGGGAATAGAGTTATCAGAATCAGAGTCATTAATCTGAACTTGCTTTTCTTTTCTCTTATTTTTCTTATCTTCACGTCTTTTAGCTTCGGCCTCATCTCTGGCACGAAACTGTTCTTGCATCATTTTGTTTTGTTGTTCTGAGTGTTGGGCTAGAAATTGTTGCATCATTTCAAACATTTGTTGTGGATTCATGTTGCTGGGAATATCACCTGATCCTGATCCTGACATCTTCTACTGAAAATTACAAGCATTTAACTATCAGTTTATAGACTTAGATCTATGTACCCTTTTTCCCATCCTATTAGTCTGTACATCCTATCTCAGTTCAAACCACCTAAATGATTGATACATATGTATTGCTTCAGTTTGAGATCAAGTATACTCACGTAATACTTGATTCACTCAAACTAGTGCTCTGATACCATCCTGTGAAGACCTCCCCTTCCGGGTCAGTCCTCAGAGTCTAGGTCCCACAAATAGCAATACGATACCAACCATACTAAGATAGGGTAATTAAATTGCGGAATAATAAAATTACATGTACATACAAGATTAGGATTAAGTTTACATATTTCAAAATAAAGTTATAAAAGGGTAACATCTAATCTAGTCATAACATCATACATCACGTCAAGTCTACTTAGAACCACCACATTTGCTGTCTTCCAATCAGTACCAGAGAGTTTGTTGAGTAGTGGTCTAAGAAAGCTTCAAAACTTGGATCTCGAATGACCTAAGTACTAGGTCCTGCAGGTGATTTTCCTTTGGCTTTTCCTGTAAAATATTAATGCAACATCTGTAAGCAAAGCTTAGTGAGTATATAGATTTTCAATATCAACATGCGTGTCAAGCGGATTCATTAGTCTTAGCGTGATATGTCTTGGCTGCCGCTACAGCCCTCATGATTGAGATATAGAATCATAGAATCGGATGATGTTCAAGCCACACTCACACTTAAATCGTGGGGATCAGCCACATAATGGGCTAGCTACCAGTAAGTCAATATGGCGGAACATCGGAGGTCATTACCAAGTTCATTAGAACTGGTGAAATAGCCGGGTCTAGAACAATAGACCATAAGGGCTAGTCAAGCTGAATCAATCTATCAAATGTCTGATCAATGATGTAAGCATATGTCTTAGAAGTCATGATAGCAATGAATCATAAAGCAAAGTCTGAAGAATATTAAATGCAATATGAAAAGATAATCAAATAGCTATCATGATCCACTGGGCAACACCCATCCATGGTGTGCACAGGTCTCATTCCAGCTGATAAAGTGAATATCAATAAATCTATCAGCAACAATATATCTCAACCGGATCTATGCATGTTCAATCTGAATATCTATAACTCACAGGTCTGGGTCTTGGTCAAACAGATATATGAATCTGTCACCTGAGTTATCTCAGGATTTTATCTTTGTCAATCTGTAATCTGTAAATCAATTCTCTGACCCGCTTTAAATCTTTTAAAATCTTTGTCTTTATGTTCAGAATTTCACTGAACCTGTCCAGAATTATATCATATAAATCTTATGTCAATATCATCATCATTATCATGGAATTTTCATCATCTTTTGGTCATTAAATCTGATATTTTATCTGGGTCTGATATCTGATAACTTGTCTTATCAAGGCTGTCTTCTTTATAATTTTAAATTTCATCTGATTCTGATAACTTATCTATTCTCAAATCATTCTAATACATAATATTGGGTTTCGGATCATAAATTTCGGATCAGCCCGGATTGGGATCCGGATTAGCTTATCCGAAATGTAATCCGAATTCGGACCAATTAATAACCGAATCAGTTATCCGGATTCGGATTTGGGACCGAATTAGGTGCCTTCCGAATTCAATCTTGATACATCCGAATTATCATTGGGTCCGAATTAGGATCAACCGAATATAAGAATCCGAAAATGAAATCATCCGAACCAAAGCTTATGTCCGAAACAAGGAAATCCGAATTGTGCACCATGGCCCGATCCGAATTTGAGCATCATCCGAATTCGGAACCGAAGTGGTGCATCATCCGAATTCGGACATATCCGAATTCGGATCCTTCATGTTCATAAATTTCCAGATTTTGTTCTTCATGTTCATACTTATACTCATACGGATTTTCACATAAAATTCACAAAAACTTATTTATGTTAACATGCAACGTTTTATTTTGTTGTATTATCATTATTTGAGTGTTTTTATATAATCTTTTTGATCAAAAACATCTTAATTTAGTCAAGATCATCCAAAAACTCATAATTTTCTCAAGAACACTTTATTATAAAAATTCATATTTTCTTGCTTATTTTTGATAATCTGATCTCATATTTTTGTTTCTATTACATCTATTATCATTAATTCATCATAATCTACTAAGATCTAACACATGCAACCTTAAATTCATGTTTTTACATCTTTGGTTTCGGTTTTTATCAAAACCGAACCAAACCTTTAAAAAAATCTTAAAATATAACTCAAAATTACCTCAAATCCTGTAGATTCCAATTGTTTGATGATAATTGTAACTCCTTCTTGGCTTTAATCTTCAATTTAATGCCGATTTTATGGAACTTTTGATGGATTTGTGAGAAATCCGTAAGTTTTAGAGAGAAGTTAGAGAGAGAGAGTTAATTGTAATAATGATCTTAAATGATCATTATTTAGTTTATATACTTCATTTGTATTTAACCCACTTCTATTTTTGTATTTTACATCTCTTTTGTTTTACTCATTTTAATTATATCATAAATATAATTTAAAATCATATTTACTTAATTAATATTTGCATCATAATAATATAACAAAATTACATTATTATATCAAAATCAGGCGTTACATGATTGATAAAAAGTTAGGTTGTTACACAAAAACCATGTCATACCTGCATATTTAAGTTGTCATCATTAACAATCGGATCATAATGTGATGAATATATATATATATATATATATATATATATATATATACATATATTAAAAAAGTTTACATGTTAGTACGATATGCTGCATCAAACGATACAATGTCCCCAAATGCATCGTATTGTTCTTCCCTGTTTCATTTGCCCAGAACATACCTAACAGTGACCTGTCTGGTGCACACGTATACTCAAAACTGTATACTGATCCAGCTTTTTTAGCACTCTCCATTTTGTCAAACACGATCTGTGCGTCATTCTCACCTATGAAACACTTTATATCACGTGCAAAGTTCTTAAAATCTGTTTTAGTTGCTCCAACTTTGTCATACCCACCTGATACTTGTGTGAGTATTTTGTGACAGTTAACTGCGCCTGTATTGATACTTGACACATCATAAATAAAACATTTTTTGCCCATAGTCTAACTTTCTATTCATCTTCATTAGATACATGTCTTCTCTGGCTACCATTTGGTGGTTGTTTTCTTCTACAAACTTGACAACCTCATACCTCCCTGCATGCACATATTTAAATGTAATCTCTGTGTAACATTCTATTTTACACGATGGCCTGCTACGTTTGTTTGCTCTTGATTTACCTTCGTCTGAAGCGTAGGATCCTGTATATGTTTACCTGCACGACTACATACTACCATCTTTAGCGTTGTAGTGCCATCCCATGCTTTTTTTTTTCACTCATCCTGCGTGTGGTGAATCCTGCGCTGTTGCATACATCTCGTACACATTAATCCTCTGTTCCAGATTGTCATACACCCGCCCTTGCATAGGCATCTCCACATATTGTGTTATTGGAATCCAATAACTCTTCCTCCTGGAGATTTGAATTCCGTTGAGACCTTGTCCATTTCGTATCGATGTCCATCACTTGTACCTGTTTTTTTTAATGTGTGAGTGATTACATGTACCTATTATGTATTGTTTAATATTAAAAAATACTTTCCTTTTGAATTAGAATCCACCTCCGTTTGGTTTACATGTGGTTGCCCCCCCCCCCCCCCCCTGTTCACATCAGTTGTTCCACTTTCATTGACTGGTTCAAAAAGGTATAATATAGTTGGTATTTGGGGTAAAAAAAAAAGTAGTTTCACAAATGAACGTTTTTTAATATTTGTAAAGTTGTATATCAAATGATACTTGTCTTTCGCATTTGTGTCGGCAACCCCTTGGCTTACATCTAATTGCACCTCGTTCACAGTAGTTGTTCTATTTTCATTTGGTACAACAATATTTATAACATACTATTTTAGTTTGATTAAAAATAACGTGATTACAGCAACGTATCTTTGGATTTTAACCTATTTATTTTCCAATAATGTCATTGTCGAATAAATGATGGGAAATGAAAAAAACTGTACATTTTTCTAAATGAACTTGTTTAGAACATGTGCAGTGTAACATAAGAACAATTGATAAATAACCAAAAAAAAAAAAAGGACATCTGATTGCACATGTTTAGATAAACATTTTTTCTAAATTCTCATGTGCAGTGTAACATTTTTTTCAATTAAACGCACATTTGAATGCACATGTTCAGATAAACGTACCTGTGTTTGAACATGTTCAATAAGATAGATAATTAACTAAAAAAAGGATGCAACATTAATTAAGCAGCAATTGACTTTGCTCAAACTGTGAACATGTGCATTCGAATCCAGTCAACAGTTTCATAGGATAGGTAAATAACTAAAAAAAGGGATGCAACATCAATTAAGCAGCAATTGATTTTGCTTGTGTTGTGAACATGTGCATTTGAATCCAGTCAACAGTTTCATAGAACTATAAACAAACTTTGCATATAGAATGAACAAACTTTGCAATTGACTTTGCTTGTGTTGTGAACATCGCATTTGAAACCAAACAACAATTTCATGGAATAATAAACAAACTTTTGCTTTTGGAACTGACCGCAAAAAGATGGTTCATCATTATCGCGTTTATGCAGAGTATGATCAGGGTTCATCTCGATACCTGGTTCTTCGTCTATGGAATCCATCGATCTTTCTATCGCAAATGAGGTTTTTTCCGGATAAATGGATTTTGAATTCACAGATTGTGATTATGTCGTAGAATCATTCAGTCGACAACAATGATTGTGCAATGGTTACGTTTGGCAATATCTTTGCTGATTGTAGATGATGAATTTTATCCATCGTGAATTCTGGATGAGATTTTTCTCCATGATTTTCCTCCATCGTGAAAAAAAATTGTTCAGCAATCAGCAATCCCATTAATTTAGGGATTTCCTAAATTATTGATTATCATTTAATATTCAAATTATTTTGATGACTAAAATACGCTTCTATGTTTGTAACCGAACAAACGAGTTTTTATAACCAAAAGCAATGGTTTTCTAGTATTCCAGTCAAATGTGGTTTTCCATGGATCCCGAACCTATATATATATACATATATATATATATATATATATATATATATACATATATATAGGGTTGAGATCCATGGAGTACCATATTAGACTGGGGAATCGGAGTACCATATTAATTGAACATGTTCATTACGATAAAATGTTAAATTTCATACAAAAGTGTAATATTCATATGTTCAAAATTGCATTATGATTAACTAGTTCACATCATTTTTATATTGATTACGTTAAAAATGTTTGAACGTTTAATTTCATGCAAAATTGCAATATGCACATGTTCATACATATTGCACCATTATACATGTGCATATTGCTATTTTGCATAAAATAGAACAATTTACCATAATAAACATGTAAATTATGTAAACTTGTCAACAATAATGTACATTTGAACATGTGTATAATGCAATTTTGCATGAAATTAAACTTTTTATTGTATTGAACATGTTCATTTAATATGGTACTCCGGTACCCCAGTCTAATATGGTACCCTATTTGTGACACCCTTGCCACAATAACCACAATTACATTACCCAGGATTAAACACAACCCATAATAAACCATTGATCTAAAACTCTTAGTACATTACAGGAAATTGAAATAATGCATTAATGAAATTGAAGTCAACCACATTACATTGTTACAAGGTTCCGTTCTAAGTCTACATACTCAAAATTTATTACAATCATCCCAAATAGTACCAATGGAATCTTCATTATTCATTTATCGATTGAGTAGTAGTTATCCTCAAATACTACAACAAATGACCTGGCTAAAAGGTCCAGAAGCGGATTTTCCTTTTCCTGAAAAATATCAACAACTAAAGGATAAGCAAAGCTTAGTGGGTACAGATATTATACATTCTACAAGTCTTTATGCAGCACACAATGAGTAACACTGGCGACAAACGTCGTGCACCCCTTCGCACACGGAGTACGGAAACATATATGAGCACGCAGCTCCATCGTGTCATTTGCACGGAATAACACATTCAATTGAGGCGAAATTTAACTTCAAATATATATTATTTCTCCTCGGGCTTTCAATCGGAATGCCAAATTTACCCCACTGTGTGTTTAACAACACCCAAGTGACTTGTTACATTTTCATAGGAAAATACCATCTGTGACACCCGCAAATCTCGTGGTAAATAATTATTTATAATTCATCACTTAATCTTGAACGTCGCAATTTAATTTAGATTAGATTCTAAATATTAAAGTTTGTGAGATGATTTCATAATCTAAGACAATTAGTATATGTGAAATATAGTAATTTAACCATGTAACTTAAACATAAACTTTAAGAGATGATCAAATAGAAAAAAATGATGACTAAATCGTGAGAGAGAAAAACAAAAAAGAATGTAATAAATTTCATGTGCATCATCTTCTTGTAGCCAACTTACATCACTCTCACCTCTCGCCATTTCATTATCATCTTCATTGTAAAACACACACACACTAAATAGAAGTCTGGAATTTTGAAGATTGAGGGCTGAAACTTGGAAATCAAAGATCATCACCTCTTTTGAGCATCTTTGAGGTAACTATTCTAAAATTTAATCCATGATCAATTCTCGTGTGTACTTTTGATTAATGATATAATTCATAAGATTGGGTGGAAATTTGGTTTGCTAATCTGCAAATGAATATCAACATCTAATATCATCACCTTCTTCATTTTTCTTCACTTAAAAGCTTTCATTGAGCTTTAATGGTGGTTTTGGTGGGTGTTAAATTTTAATCCAAATATATATATATATATATATATATATATATATATATATATATATATATATATATATATATATATATATATATATATATATATATATATATATATATATATATATATATATATATATATATATATATATATATATATATATATATATATATATAGATGTGTTTAGAATTGTGTTCAAAATCGGATTTTGGATTTCCAAGAATTTTGGAGTTTGAGACTTTGAGAGAAATCTAGAAAATAGAGGTATGATTGGAATAGAGTTGTGTGTGTTAATGGACTCAACCGGAAATATTGGTAGCAGGAGCTGGCGTCGGCGCCGCCGCGGCACGGCGGTGGTTGTCGAGGATGAATCAGTGCTGCCTTCCTCTGTCTGGTGCCTGGTTTTTTTTTTTTAAAAGCCGTCGGCGCAGTTTTGTTTCTTCTTTCCTTTTTTTTTCTGTTTGTTCTAGCTGAGAGAGAGAAGAGTATGGGTTTTTGTTTCCTTTTATATTTTTTGGGCCTAGGTTAAGTTCCTTAGTGGGTTGGTTAAAAGGTTAAGGTTTAAAGGTTGGATTTGGGCTGCTTCAAATATTACCTGTGTTAGGCACAAAAAGGCCTCAGTCAAACCTGCTCTACATCTGAGGGGGAGATTTTATAATCAAACCTGTTGATACATTTGAAGGTTGAATTTAAGGCCTGTTATATGCCTTATTGAACCTGAAAATGATTTGCAATATCAGTCTAAAGCTGTTCTATACGTTGCATGTGTTGCAACCAAGACAGTTTGTCCAAGCTGATCAGTCTGCTGATCAGGCTGGACATAAACTGTCTACGCTGCTCTACACTGTTGAGCAGCTTGGGCATTTTTAAAGTGTTCTGTTCTTTGTGAACAGAACCTGTTCTTTGTGAACAGGCTAAACACTTTATGGAATTTGTTTCCAAGTCATCATGTATTGTTTTTAACTACCAGATCAGTTTACACAGTTGAAGACAAAGTGGAAAGCAGAACCGCTCAGCCTGCCCAAGCTGTTCTGTTACATGAAGACAAACGGATATTTGAAAAAGGGTGACAGACCTTTTTCTTATATCAAAATAGGCCTTTACAAGGAAGAAAGACGCAAAGTTGACATTCCTAAAATGGTTAAAGGCAATGCAACAGTAGAAAGTAAAAAGACAAAAGTTCTGCACAAGAGAAGGCAAGTCTGCTTTTCAGAAAAGTGCAGAAAAGTTATATTGTCTTTTCAAACAAGACTTCTCCTTTTTCATTCTGCCCAATGAAGATGTTTCTCTTAGATCCTCTAAGTGAGTATAAAAGGAAGCTTCTAAGGTCAGAAAGAATGTGAAGAAAGCTAAGTGCTTAAACCAAGAGTGAACGTGCAAGTGTGATATTCATGCATGCAAATCTTCTGTAAACAAGCTTCTGTGTGTCTAAGCTGTTTACCAAAGCTGTTCCTTAAAGTCTTGTAAAATACAGTGAGTGCATCTTAGTGAGTGTGTTCATTGTAATCTAGTTTGAGTGTGTCTTAGACTAGAAACCATACTGTTGTATTCTGTCATCTCAGCTTGAATAATTCCGCAGTCAAGCTTGTTTGTAATTAACATTTGTTGATAATACATACAAACATTGAGAAAAAGAGTGTGTAGTTTTTAAATACTGTATTCACCCCCCCTCTACAGTTTATTACTATATACTTTGGGAACCTTTCGGGACCTACAACTGGTATCAGAGCAGTTTAGAGTGTGTGTCATTCTAGATCTCTCATAATCCCAAGTTTCCATGGACAACAGTGCTGCAAACTCTTCTTACTATGACAATGGCTCTATGGGCAAGCCTCCAAAATTTAATCATCAAAACTTCTCTGGTTGGAAGTGCAGAATGATGCTCTACTTAGAGAATCTGGATGTACAATTGCCAGAGATAGTGATGGAGGGTCCCTATGTGCCAACCTCTGTTACTACTATAACTCCAGCGGTTGAAGGAGCTGCCCCTGAAATCAGGACCTTTGAGAAAGCTAAAGCTCAATGGTCTGATGAAGACAAGAGATTGGTGGCTCTGGATGCAAAGGCCAGAAACAACCTGGTCATTTCTCTCCCTGATGATGTGTTCAAGCATGTGGAGAAAATGAAGACAGCAAAGGAGATGTGG